>KK114158.1:140279-195636 GCA_000611955.2 Stegodyphus mimosarum | reverse complement strand
TTGATCACATAATATTTAACAAAAGGCGCGGATTTACATGCGTACAAAATAGAACCGACCAATTGCAGTGAGAACTTAAAAGTTAATTTAAAAAAAACTTTAAGCTAAAGATGTTGTTCTTAGGCTACACAATTCAATTTAAACATTCAGACTGACTCGGAATGTGTACACCAGCATTATAATGCATAGACGCTGCTAAGATTAACAGCTGGAGAGAAACTAGCAAACGTGGGCTTTTACTAGCGAAATCACGCTCTGTCTACCCTTTTCGTTTTAGCCCTTTGACGGGACATGGGACACCTTTTTTACAGGTTTTTATCTCTGAAATGAAAGTTGCAAAATTCCATTTAAATTACACCTTTTACTTCTCTAAATGTACAGCAGATGGCAGCAGTAGCATTCATTCATGGAAATAATCTATAAAAAAATTTTTTGCAGGTCTAATTTTGAAGCAGTTTTTTTTTTAAATAAAAATTATTATTTGAGTTCATATACTATATTAATTAAAAATGGTTGAAATTAAAAGGTGGAACAAATACGTCCCATCGCGCATGTAGGAAATGCCGCCAAAATGCCGCCTCTAAGTGGCAGCATCGTTCGAAATTTTAATACAAGTATCATGTTCATTTCCTATATAGATAATGCAAATTTATATTTTTTAATAAATTGCAGTAATGTTAAAACTTGAAAAAGATTTAGTATTTTTTCCGAAAGAAATGAAAATATAACGCTGTAACATGAAATGTCATTAATTACTGAATAGATATGTGAGTGTGATTCACCACAGAAAAATATCCTAAGCGTGAGAAAAGAGAGGTGAAATGTAAACAAACATGAGGGTCTTCTAAATATTCTCATTCTCAAACCTGTAGCAAATTATGTACTGGAGAGAAAATCTTCCCTGTTTCAAATCTATTATAAAATCATTAAAAAATATCTAAAAAATCATGCAGGAAGTGATTTTTTTTTTAAATTATGTAATTTTTTCAAAAAGAAATATTTTTTATTTTGCGAATATGATCAATATTTTCTAGATAATTATTCAAAAACGTTTTTATATCTTGCATTTTTATTTATTTGCTAAAAGTAGCATTTTATATAAGCATGTTAGGAGAATTTACACTCGAGCGAAGATGGCATTTTATTGCTCTAGATGCGCCGTGACACAAGTGGTATCTCACCGCGTCATTAGTAGAAAAGTGTGTAAGTGTCACCGCAAAATGAGTAGAAAGTGGCAAAAGTTTTAGTGGACACCGGTCGTTTTAGTTTAATATGAATATGAAAAAAAAAGAAGCTAAAATAAAATTGAAGAAATAGCAGGTTATAAGGTATTTCTCCAGCCTTCTTAGCGTGGTGTAACGTTAGTACACTCGGCGCGTATTCGAGAGCTCCACGGTTCTAGTCCCGGTGACGACACTGCTCATTTTTCTACTCTCCTGCTTTAAAAAATACTTAACGTCTCTACAATGAACTCCAAACTAAAAAACGTGGTGGATGATGATTCTCTGCCACAAGGATTTGGTGGTTGGGTCCGCCAATCCCCAGTAGCCCTTTAAAAGATGGAGTATATAAGGTATTTTTCCCGCCTTCTTAGCATGATTTCGTGGTGTAACGGTAGCACACTCGGCGCGTATTCGAGATGTCCATAATTCAAGTCCCGGCGAGGTCATTGCTAATTTTTCATCTCTCCTACTTCAAAATAATCTAATGTCTCTACGAGGTGAAATATTTAAGAATGGTGCCCAGACTGACTGATGACGACAAAAAGCGAAGGTAAAGGAACAGGGAATTAAAAAATGAGGTAGAGGAGAAAGTTTCACGCAGACAGATGGAACTGACATGATTCTCTTTTGAGATGAGATAGGGGAACAAGAGGTAAAAAGAAAAAGTAAAGGCTCATCTACTCGAGGAAATATATCTCCGAACAATTACTTTTCACATCTGCTGTGCCTGCCATATTTCTTCTACACTGAGAAACCTATAGATGGCGCATCAGATAACATGTCTTCGGAACTTCCGACAGGAGCAGTCAGCATTGAGTATGACGAGATAATACGTTACTATAAAATTATTTGGCGATGGACGATGGAATTGCGAAATTGAAGCAATTACTATTTAAAAAAAATAGTTTAATGATGCGACGTTCATTTCGGTTCATAATTTTCAATTGATTATTTTATAAAATGTTAGGAAACGTTTTCGCCTTGATGCAGGCAATTTCTTATTATAAGCTACAGAGTGATGTATTTGTTTATCTCATTTGCAAGTATTAACTAAATCTAATAGTGTAATTGTTTCATGTTTAAGATAATTAATATATTAATATTAGTTCTGTGACCTCAGAAAAAAGGAGTTGTCAAAATGCAACGAAATTTTACATACGTAATGATTACTTTGATATAAGTAAATGATAAGAAAATCAAAGAAAAAGGATAATTTATTTCAAAGAGCAAAAGAACGGAGGAGTTAATACCTCGTTGGACCCCCTCTAGCGCGAATCCACGATGCGATACGATCGGGCATTGAGTCATACAAGTTCTGTATGATGTCTTGAGACATTTTGTTCCATATTTGCTGTAACCTTGCCTCTAGTTCGTTCAAACTCGTGGGATGCCCAACTCGTCGTCCCAAATGATCTCAGATATACTTGATTGGAGACAAATCTAGGGATCGGGCAGGCCAAGGAAGGGTAGTAACAGTGCGGAGACAGTCTGGTGACACCCTTGCCGTATGAGGCCAAGCATTGTCTTGTTGAAAAATGGTTCCTGGGAGCCGTTGCATGAATGGCAACACATGTGGTTGCAGGATTTCATGAACATATCGCTGGGCTGTCATGGTGCCACGGAACAATACTAGGGGTGACCGTGTATTGTAAGCAATGGCGCCCCATACCATTACACCAGCTGTGGGAGCGATGTGTCGTTGTACAGCAAAGGCAGGATTGAGGCGTTCACCATGGGCTCTCCACACACGAATACGATTGTCATCACTGCCGAGATTGAATCTGAATTCGTCGTTAAGACGACCTGGCCATTCCACTGCAGTCCAGTTTCCTCGTGCTCGACACCACTCCAAACGAAGGCGTCGATGGGTAGACATCAAGGGCAGCACACGTAATGGCCGCCGCGATACCAAGTGTCCTTCAGCCAGGCGCCTTCGTATGGTTCGAGAAGACACAGGAGCCCCTAGTGGAGGAGCTACCTGTGCCTGGATGGCGGCCGATGAAGCAGTTGGCTGTACGCGTATATTTCTTACGATGTGGAGGTCTTCTCGACGACTGGTCTGTCGAGGGCGTCCTGAGCCTGGTCTTCGTGTACATGAAATCTCTCGGGTCCACTGGTCCCAACACCTCCTCACAATACAATCGGAGCGGACTAATTGACGAGCTACTCGCCTAGCTGACCACCCAGCTTCTATCATCCCGACGATTCTCTCCATCTCAAACTGCGACAACTGCTCATATTGTCTTCGAACACGGTGTAATGGCATGTCTACCTCAGCTCTTCCTTTGTAAATGATTCAGCACACTAAAACAAGCTTTGGTTACCTGTTTTATACTCTACAGAACACAACGTTCAACGCCTTCTATCGGCTATACCTAATGCGCAATCACGCTGCATATCAATCACGCTGCATATCTAATCATTTGCATATCTCCTCGACATGTACCTTCATTGCAAGTTTCGTTACGATCCCGCAATTATTTCTTGGTGCGCTAATTTTTTTTGTCCATGAGTGTATTTTAGGTATTCAAGTTTCAAACATTCCTTTAATATGACAAACATTTTTCTCTTCCAATTTCTATTTTTCTTGTTCTAGCAAGCACTATAAAAATTAATTTTAAAAAAATGTTTCTACTTAAGCGTAAGCTTAAACAGAAAAAAATATTTAAAGCGTAAGCCTTAAATGATGCGTAAGCTATGAAAGTGTAAGCGTTATTTACAAAATTCAAATATGAAAACAGTTATTTAAAAATACTTAATCATACAGTGTTTGAAAACACTAACTTTATGAGACCTTTGCCCTCTGATAAAATACATGTTTAATACTTATCATAGTTACTAGGTATTTTTCTGTTTCAAATACCAGAGCTAACTGAACTGTTTAAGACTAATTATGTATCTTTTTCCTGGTATTCTTGTATTTAATTTTACGAGAATTAAAAAGGGCGCACCAACGGCTGAGCGATTAGATAGCTGAACACAAGTACTGAGACTCGGGTTCAGATCTCGGAGAACGGATTGTTCGAATAAGACTTTTCGCGGTTTTTCTGCATGTGTAACTCGAATTCCAACCTTTAGCCACATAGCGCGTTTTCATAATCCAGATAGTCAAGCATCCTGAAACTATAAATCAACGTGTCTGAACTTGTATTTGGACAGCCATAGACCTTCAGCATTTGGTTGCAGTTAGCAATGACACATAGCTTGTTTTCTTATTCTGGGTGGAGAGGACATCTCTGACAAAATATCACAGATACGTGACAATCATTGAAGTACGGAAGCAACACCAAGTATCATGCTGAGATACTTCGTTTTGGTTGCGTACTTCAATGAAGAAAGCACTTCAAAGAGCATAACATGCCAGAGATGACGTTTTATTGGGGCTTCAGTTATACTTATGGATGCTAATATTGGCAATTTAGACATCCAATTTAAGCATTAAAAACATCCGGAAGATCCAGCTGGAAAGCGTTACGAGGAATAAGAAGCCAGAATCGTTCAATAAACAGTGTTTCTTCTCCAGGAATATACCCGGCCGCATGTTGCTATTATGGCACTCTTTGAATCAAAACGAAAAGGATTACAATACCTTCCGTATCCCCTTCCCCTCATATGACAAATTCATAGAACGAACTCCTCTTCAGATTGGGAAAAAGTAAAATGCTGAACCCTGTATACTAAAACGGATGTCACGAAACAGTATGTTCAATATTTTTGCATCGTTAAAACGAAACTTTGAAAAGTAAAATTTGAGGATAAATTATCTACTTTAAAAATACAGCTTAATGAAAGGCTAGTTGAGTTGACTCATTTTGAAAAAAAATCTTGAAAGTGTTTAATGAGCACACTTAATTTCGTTTGCAATAAATATATTAACATTTAGTTGCTTTTGGATGTTGCTTAATTCAACTACGGTATTACAGAAATAGGAAAATAGTATCTTCATCTGCCTTTTTCATTTGAAATTACTCTGCTTATATTCTGATTATTTAGAATAATATTGAAATTTATGACAATTAAGAAACTAGAAATGGACATTTAGGATACTGTTTTGTATATGTTCACCGGAAATTATGGAACCGTGAAATTTTGATAATTAATGCAAAGAAGCTTAGATGAGCTTCGAGATTAAATTGGAATTACTTAATTAACTTAGCGCAGAGTTATTTTCTGAAAGTATCATGCCGAATTTCAACAAATTATGTTTGTTTTTAAAAACGCATCATTAGCTTTGACGTATTTTATTTAGGAAAATGTGAGAACTTTTTACAAATTTATAATTTTAGAATAATAATGTTCCAAAAGTTCTAAAATCTATGGGGAATTTTGAACTATTAACGCTTCTTAATTCAAATTTATTTCTCTCGTAATATTTATAAAAATGAGCATATCCACTTACTGAAAAAATACAAAAATTTATCGTAAAATAATTAATAAACGTAATTAACAAAATGCACTCATATATATACCGAAGAGCCATTACATTATGATCCCCCAGTTAGTAACATGTAAGATCACCTTTAGTCCTCAAAACTGCCAACACCCGGCATGGCATTGACTCCACAAGGTGCTGATACGTAATCTGAGGTATCTGGTACCAAGCCCTTATCAGCTGTTTCTACAAAATCCGCACATGGCGAGGAGTAAATTTTAGCACGAATTTAGTTTTCTTGCTGGGAAGACAAATGCTCTATTGGATTAATGTCAGGTGAATTTGGAGGCCAAGACGTAACTTAAAATTCACTATAATGTTTCTCAAACCACTCCCTGACGTTTCGACCCTTATAATATGGTATCCTATTGGTAAAATGTCACTCCCGCCGGAAGTACTGTTGTCATGAATGGGTGAACCTGGTCTGCAACGATGTTCATGTAAGCACGATGGTTAGACGTCAGAGATTGTTCGGTGCGGATTATGAGTCTTAATGTCCCTCATAAAAATATTACCCACACCATAATTGTTATGAAAAAATTAAATATTAATCACTTTACAGGGATAACATCGTTTATTAGGAGAATGGAAAAAGCAAGCATTCAAACTATACAGCGATCAACTTTAGAACTACGACATAACTGAAGTTCAGAGCTCGAGTTGGCAGACCGCCAAAACATTACGTCACTTAACCGCTCTGAGAGCACAAGCTAATACAAAAAAAATAATAACATTAATCATTGCATCTCGTGACATTTGGAGGTATAAATTATCAACAATAATACCTCCGCCATCGGCTTGTCTACATCCGGGAGCCAGGGTTTAGTTAGGAAATTGGCGTATTTGCACACGCCTGCCGATCTGATGGCCCAGAAACTGATGGTCCAGAAAACGTGATTCGTTTTCTGAACCATACAACTTTCTTCCATTCTTCTAATGCCAAATTTCAATGTTTCTTGGCCCATTCCAGACGCAGCTGGCGACGACGTGCCGTCAGTGAAGGGACAGGCTTCGGCCTCAGGCTGTATAGGCCCATACACAGCAATATACGCTTCGCAGTGTTTTGAGAAACACTGTCTGTGTCGCCACTGTTGTAGCTGGTGGGGATTCGGCTGTTGTAGCTGGTGGTGATTTCGGCTCTTCGGTCACGTCGAACAATGTGTAGCAATCTCCGTTCACCTCTGGAATTAATGCGCTGTCGACGACACACTACTGGCCGGTGACTTGTCGATTCATCATCCAAACATCACTTTCGATATGTGCTCACATTAACTGAAAGTGAACAGCCCGCAAAACGCTCCGTTTCTGATACTGATGTTCCCAGTTGCCGAGTCTTAAGGATTTGATCTTTATCAAAGTCTGATAAATCAGCTGCTTTTCCTATTATGTAGTTAACCGCGCTATGTTTGGAAACACAATCATAACCGTTTTATATGCAGTATGATCAGCTGAGAATGCGCAGAGGTTTCGTTCCTAAGAGAGCCCATTGTTCTAGATGTAGGGTAGCCATAATGCAATAGCTCTTTGGTGTATGGTATTTTTATACTTTTTCCCTAATTTATCATATTTATGTATCATATATCGCCATTAATTACTACTAGAATTGACATATAAAATATTTTAATTTATTTTCATAGTTACCTCTCCATTTCCTTGATTTCGGGGTTTTCTAGTTGGCTTTCATCTATAAAGAAAAATAAAAATTCATATTATGCTACAAATTCCCCTCTGTATTTAATTCCAGATATGTACTAATATGGAATGTGTCTTTAATCATTTAAATCATTAGTATAGCTATTTTTTATCTGCTGTTATAAAACCAAAACCTAACATCTTTTTCACTTACTTATTGAGCTTAAATGTGGTTCATAAAAGAAATGAAATTAAATTAATATTAAAGTTAAGTACTTTAAGTTGCTTTAAAAAACACTAAATCCACTTGATAATTTGCACTTCATATCCTCTCACCATATTGGCAATCGGATGGACAGACTGAATAGTTAAATACTATCATTTCAGAATTCACTTCATAAATTGCCACCATGCATAAATTGATATGCAACACCTAAACAGGGATCTATTCCTGCACTCATTCAATGGACTGTTAACACAGGACAATTATTCTCACGTTGTCGTTCCTTATCATCAAAGGATACTATTGAATCAGCATTGCGTTTAAAGTTCCTGTTTTTCCTTAATTGGAATTTTTCTAAAAACTGAGTTTGTAAATAACTGGCAATTTTAGCCTAAGTAAAATTTAACAAAATATTTTTAGAGCAAAATAAGTCAAAAATACACTCTGTAAAAGTTTACATAATAAAGCCTTTCTTGCTTTTACTTATATTCATTATTAAACTTAACTTTACATCAGTTATCCGATGAAAAAGATATTTCATTCAGTTACCGTTGAAGAATTTGGAAGTTTTCTGAATTATCAATTTCGTATTCTGAGTGATATGTTTGCTCCTACCTCAATATTCACCTTTTATAATTTGTGATAAGTACTTCATAAGTAATGAAGCTGAAATATTCAGGTAGTGGTGCATTAATTTCACGGAAAATATTTTTGAATTTGTCTGAACAGCATGTATGAAAAATAAATGCATTCAACCAGACAGGGATTTGCATATGTCGGAATGTGAATTTTGTTTCGGTCAACAATGCACTCACATTTGAGCTATAAGAAAGTACTAATATAAGCATATAGAAAGCTTTATTAAGAAATTGTCAAACATCTTTTACTACACACATGTGGGAAATCAAGAGAACTTGCAAATTATATCTAATTTTAGGAAACGTATTGAACCAAAGTCAATAAAAATTGAACGTATAAGTCAATAAACGTATTGAACCAAAGTTTGCCATGTTTCAGGTAAAATTTAGGTCCTTTTATAAGATATCTGATAAAATTAGTAGCCACGAACATAGGGAGGATGTAATAAGATGGAAAGTTATCGGTAACTTGGATGCAGGCCAATCACAGGCGCAGGTGACTACATAGCTCTATGCAACACAAAGAATCTTCTGTAGTTTGTGGACATTCTCAGAACACGTTATTCATATGGAGGAAACATGGGACAGATCAACTAAGATCTAAGATGACTCATAAGAATCCTTATTCGCACTTTCTTTGAGGGAACACAGGACTGCTACAGCTTGGAGTGAGTATAGAGCTCTCACATGAGTTGTATGTTGCCACTGACACCCGAGTTTCGCGTTCTACAGTTTCCCGAATTCTTCATAAGGTAGGGCTATATGTCAGGACACCCGCCATTTGCATCTCGCTTTTTGCAACACAACAAGAAAGTGCATTTAGCATGTCGCACACTACGAGCGCCTTGGCCCAGACTACAGTGGAATACCATGTCTTTTACCGTTGCATTAAGAGTCAGCCTGGACACTGATTATCGGCGTACTTGTGCCTGAAGAGAGCCTAGAAGACGATAGCATCCCTTGCTCATAAAGAAAAAGAATTGTTATCGTGCTTGAAGTATTATGGTTTGGGCAGGCATTCAGTTGGACTCCGCACATTCGTGCATGTGTTTGACAAAGGCTTTCTGACATCTATGAGGTACAGATAGGCGATCTTATAACCATGTGTTTGATTCTTCTGGGGCCCGATTCGTCCCTAGGTTCCTCTTAATGGACAGCAGGACATATCCACATAGGGCTCATCTTACCGACTTTGAACCGACTATTGAATGTCCTTGCATTGGAATGTAAGGATACTCATCGTATGCATTGGCCAGACAAATCTCACGTTAATCATATATAGCATATCTGGAACACTCTTAGTTCAATGTCATCTCGCCAACTCCCTCCGAAATCATCCCGGTATTGAAAACTGATTTTCTGCAGCTGTGGGATCGACTGCCACGGGCGCTCCTCAGTTGCCTCCTGGGTAGCAACGTGTCTGGCTGTCACAGTGGACATTCCCTCATATTATACTCATTTTCACTCAGTTCGATAGCATAGTCATTTTGAGGTCAACGTGGATTTTGGGCATATATGCACTATGAGCTTTACTGCTAATCATGCGTACATAAAATGGCTTTTGAATGGTACCTCTCTTTCATCTTAAATTTTATTAAAAACTATCTGTTATTTTTCGTATAGTTGGCAAAATATGCTAATTCTTGTAACTTTTCAAATAAGTATATAGATAGACAGCCCTGTGTTTGCCCGAAAATATCTCTTTTTAGTCAGAAGATATTTTCCGATATATGGGGAACATTCTTCTATTGCAAGAGCAGAATTCCCTCAAAAAGTCTTTAAATGGGGATATAATGGAATTTCAAACAGTTTTCCCATCTTAAATTCGAAGCGGATTGATATCAATCGCTAAATACCATTTTACAAACAACATAAAAATTTCGTCAATTTAGAAATGTGCCGAGTATTTTCTATTAGATCATATCCATATTTACTGCATAAGGGAAATGTAAAATTTATGGCCTGTGGGTGCATAGCAATTTCTAAACCTAATTAAAGAATTAGATACTTAAAATTCTACAGTAGTTCCATTAAAAGTTAAACTGTTATAATACAGATTCTAGTTTCTCGTCTATCTATAAATTCGTATTTATTATCGTACCTATAAAATTATTCAAAGTGTTAGAACTCATTCAATTAATACCAGAAAATCTTTGGTTTCATAAATTCGTAAAAATTGCTTTTTTTGAGATAGAAGCCCATTTTTAAAATTCTTTGTTCTGAAACAAAATATTGTTACCTGAGCAATTTTTTACTGAAAAAATATGTTTAGATCAATTAAAATATGTTAATTTTTAAAAAAATAATTTTTGCACTCTGTGTTTTTGCATAATCTTACCTCCAGTATTAGACGTCATTGCAGCACACACTAGGATGAATATAACGACAAGTACCATAAAAGGTTTAAAGAAGTTCATTTTCAAAGATTTCGTTTCCTAAAACAAGAAACAAACAAGATTACAAATAATTCTTAAAATAGTAACAGCATGTAATTTAAAAGTAATATTAAAAAAACATGTTTGAAGCAACCAAATAATAACTAAATCCAAGCCGCAAGATACCCATAAATTGTTTTATGTGTTAGTAGGTGCGTAATTTTGACGAAAACGATTAATTATTCAATCCATTAATGGTCGCCACATTTATTCTTCACCTCTCTTTAATGAATTTCGCAATTTATTATATTTATTCTTGCAGTTCTGTCAATTGGCGAATAATTCTTAATTAGAGATAGCTGGTGTCATGAATACGTGAATTCAGTGTCTGAACAAATCTCACATCATGCGGCTTAAGTGTCTGTTTGTCGCCGATAGTTCATTGGTTGCTTGCGTAACAGTAATTACGAGATATTTATTTATATAATATTAAATGCACGCGCTGTTTTATTTTTACAATTTATAGCATCATTTGAAGAAAATACTGTTACAGATTTCGTATTTATTTATCTATTTATTTAGATTGCTTTATTTTCCCATACAAAGAAGACGATTTTTGAAGAGAAAGCTACATCGGAGAAGTATTTAATATTAAATTCTTTATTACATGCGGCTTATTAAAAATGATGGAAAGATGTACGCAAGAAATGTTGCGTACAAAGAGATCTTTGATATGCGAATTAACATTTCATTATTTAAATCACCTTTATTTATTGAGCTAGCGGTGGCTCTTAATAAACGTACCGCCAGTGGTTTCCTTCATTGCACTCTACTTTAAGCAATTAAGCAAGTAGAAGGGGGAAACTCCGTTCAGCAAAGAGGCATCCCCTCGCCGCCTGGCCTGGGTAATTCAGTTTGAATTAGCAGACACCTTTACACATATCATTTTAATTTCAATTTATAATGATCGCCTGGTTTTCTAGTTTAATTATATGTAAGATTATTTTGATTATTTTGGTTTAATAATAATAACTTAAAATCTTTATTGGCACCGAAGTAAAATGTGTCACATTCAAAAAGATGAAAAGAGAGATGACCTGAGTTATTTCTGTTGCACTGAAAAATTCTCCTGCTTAAAATGTAATAATTTCTTGTTTTCGAATGCTTAATGAAAATTTTACACAACTTGTTAAGACGTTTTCATAAAAACTATAAACCTTAAGTATTAAAAACAATACTCGCTATGTATTTACATCAAAAGATGGCAAGAATAAACGTGAAGCACTAGTTTCATCACTTCGCGTTAAAATTATTATCTTTTTACGAAGCAGTGATTTGATAGAACAGGAAAATTGACAACCTTGTACTCGACGTAAATTTTGTAAAATCCCAATCGCTTTCGAGAGCAAAATGGGTCCCCCTTCATGAGCAGCAGAAGTTTTTGCTTCTGATGTTGTTCATTTTTGCTCCTAATAAAGAGGGACCCGTTTTGCCCTCGAAATCGATTGAGATTTTACAAAATTTATGTCGAATACAAGGTTGTCGATTTGCCTGTTCCATTTTCGGCTTCGGAGTGATTCTCTTGCGCCAGTGATTTGATAGTTTTCGAAATATGCCAAGTGATCTAAAGACAAAAGTTTTGCTTTTACAAATAAAAAAGCATTTAAATTATTTTTCTAAGACGAAGGTTATTGACTTCACAGATGCTTAGACAAAGCTTCACTACATACTAAAAGGGAGATGGAAGAAATGCATATAATGTCTACTGCAAAGTTACCTGCACCTGCATCCTTAAATGTACTACTCTCAATCTTAGACGATGCTCGCTCAGAAGTAATTTAGAGATTCAATATTGCTCAATTATCTCTGGTACAAAGACGGTAACGGAAGATATGAGACTCAAACGAATATCGTACATACTATACTAGAAACGCATTGCCTTATTAAAATAAACCGAGAAAGAACATTGTCCTAATGACGTATTTGAAAACATTGCAAATACTCAGGACGTCGATAGTATAATGCAGTTGATTATCTGACACACTCTGGTATCATAATATTTCCAAAACGCCATGGCAAGGATCCTGCTAATAGATGCCTGCATTTGTGAATTTTGCAAACTGTAACAAGCTTTTATAACTGAAATAACAACATGGACACCTACCTCTTTAGCATTATTATTACAATTTATTATTACATTGTGTTGCGAAAACTTATTATAGTTATTTCATTATTTGTCCAAAGAGGCTTTGTCCCTGAAGGACTGTTGTTTTTCTTTTGCGATTTTCGTTGAATCACTATAAAAGGTTTTATCTTTTTTCAAATTGTTGTCAGCAAAATTTGTCGCCCTGTATTATATTTAAAGAAATTAAATAATGAAGCATCTGCATAAGTGTATGGATATTTCGCCAAATGTGATAACACAACGGTACCATCCAATTTTAAATAACGTACGTTTCCACCCTAAAGTGCGCATCTAGAAGCCAAATTTGGAATTTGTTTTATTACCTATTTCATATCTTATAAAACTTAGACGAATTTGTGATGAAGAAACTCACGTTTTAAAAGCGAGCAATGGCATCACTCTACGGAAACAAAATCCTTTTATCTCCAGCGCGGAACTGCGTATCGGAAATTTTAAAGATATGCTCATTTAAAATTATTTTTGGTTATTGCTGTTGAGCTGAACTTTATTTTTTAAGTGCGAAGAATATGATATTTAATAGATAAAGGAAACACACAAAACGTTAGAAAAACGCCCCTTTGGACGTAATTTAATATCTGAAATTTTCAGATTTTTTTTTTATCTGTGTATTAATTATGTTTATCTGTTACTTTTGTTACACTAAAACAGATTTCAAAATTAATTTGTGGATTTCAGATTGTATTGAATTTATATTGTAATAGATCATTTGGAAAAAGCTTCAGTTGCCCATTTCCTCCAACTTTCTTCGTAATTTTTCTGAAGCCTACATTTGTTAAGAGTTAGTATGAAAAGACACCATCAATCGACCCATGATACATCGCTGGTGTCCCCGTACGTTTACTGTACATGCACTAATAGATGCTTATATACATTATGGAACATTATCCGTTCTCTAAAATAAAACCATTCGTCATAATAAGTCTACTGCCTGAGTTCTAAAAGCACATGCAATTCCTTTCACTATCCTGACATACCAGGAAAAAGGACTTGAAGATCACAACTTTCCCTTGCTGGCTTAGGCTTAAAGAAGGTAAAATGCAGTGTTTTACCAACAGTGTTCATATGAATAGGACATCGGCTTCTGTAGCTTAATTCTTGGCAATTTATTTTATTTATATTTTTTTTTAACTTATGACACTTGAAATTCCGGCACTGAGACCACGTTTTCTTGCAGTCTGTTTGTACCAAGCTGGACATTGATTAAAAAGGAAGTGCTTATTGATACGCATAACAGCAAAAAATATTTTATGAGATTATCTCAGAATATTCTAGGCAATTATTGATAGGCGTATCACCAAAAAATATTTTATGAGATTATCTCAGAATATTCTAGGCAATTCATACTTTTAGAAAAGCGTAAACCATCTACTCGATGGTGAAATTGCTAGCAAAAAAATTTTCTACTCATCACATTTACACACCCTATTCAAAAGAGATGATCTTCGGGAAGATCATACATTCTTCTAATTACAAACCTTCGGTTTTACTCAAGATCCATTCCTCATGAGATTGCTACCAAGCGCTCTTCAGTGCACGTATTTCTAATGCTTCGGCTGTCTAATTTCATTTAATGCATGCATAGTTTTTGTAAATGTATATTAATTTTAACCGTAGTAATATCTTTTCTGCGGGAAGAATATACAAGTCATGTATTTTTCATGTATTTTTTCGTATACATAAGTTAATCTTATGAAATCTGCTCAGATAATTGAAATTTTTCATACCACCTTTTTAAAAAAAAACTGTACTTTTTTAAACAGGTGAGTAACAACGCTACTTTAAGCTGTAATGCCCAGTTACTAAATTTTCAGAATGGCAGCTGAAGGACGTGCAGAAACCAGACAGGAAAAGGATTAAAAGAACCCTTTATTTAACTCTTTAAAATTCAAAATGCGTCAACGTTACGCTAACAGACTACGCATGGCTCGGGCGTGACTCAACTAACAAGAATTAAACTTAAAATTCAAAAATATTAACACAACACTAGACTTTTCCCCAGGGCTTAAATAACCATGTTACTTAAAACCACGTCGGAGTCTCGTAGTCGCAAAGTAATAGAACTCAGTATTTAAACCTTTTCTCCTAAAAATAGAATTTGCATTCCTCCAAGAGCTCTATCGACTTTAAATATTCTGGCATTGACAATTAGGAAATGAAGGATAGGAAAGCAAGCATGCACCTAAACGTAACTGTTTGGGGTTCCACACTTTTATCTAACCAATAAGTGTGGAGGAATCTCGTGAATAGCTAAGCGAATAATTGTTTAAATTGAGCAACAGGAACTTAAAACTCACAAAGGATTAATTATCCTTTATTTCTCAAATTAAGAATGAACAGTTCACCCATTCCTAAGCGCGTACAGCAAAGCCACTTCGGCTTGAACTCAAAATAATAAGACTTATAGGTACGAAATATAGCCGAAGCTATCAAGATTCTAAATACGTAGTTGGCCCCTAAATATCGAATAAGCTAGCGAAGCTACCCAGGGCCTGTAATACAGCCGAGCATAGTAACAGCTTAGAGAGTCGTAGCTAAAAGGCAAAGCGCGCTAGTCAGAAACTACGAGGCTCTCTTTCGAAGTCAGTGGAACTTCGACTTAAAAACTACTCTTATTTGCATCAAACATGATTCTAAAAACACTTTTCCTCAGGAAATTGTAAGCTGAAATTAGGAAAGACAGGAAAATAGCTTTAACTAAAAATAACTGTTAAAAACTTAGGATAAACCCTAGAACTGGGTAGTGAAAAAAATATAAATTCGTGTAAAGTAACTATCTAAATCGGGCATTTATTTCACAGGACATGTTTTTCAAGCATTGGATTATAAATTCTAAAATATTTTAATATTTTAAATATCTAATCTAATTTAAGAAAAAACCCAATAAATTGAAAATACTGTTAAAGGAACGACAGAAATCTACGGAAGCAAGAATGACGGATAAGAATTTGACTTACTATTTGCAGATTTCCACAAATGATTGCTTCTCTTTAGCTGACGAACAGCTAATGTATAAAGTCGAAAGGAATTTATATCTTTTACATAAAAGATGCATTTTTGACCTAGCGACATCTGTTGCAATTATAATTGATTGGTACAAGTGTAGACGTATTGTATTTCCTGTAATAATGTGAAATATATGCCCTTGAAGTGACTAAGTACATTTAATAATTGTAGGTGAAATCTGTTGACAGCTTTAAAGACTTGATAATCTGATGATTGATATTTAAGGAAGCTTTAAGCTCTCCATTACATATGCTAGTAACCGGATGACGAATTTATCAGAATCAAAGTTTACGAGAGGAATTCGAAGCCTGTGATATTATTCTCAATTTTGTTTTCATTCCATCAAATTTAAATATTTTCTGAAATCCCATTTGCTGCATTATTTTTATTTCTGATGAGGCAAAATAATACTGGAGCAACTCAAATTCATTTTCAGTGTGTGTTTATGTTACTATGTATTTTTACTGGTAATGTATTTATGCATGTCTGTTTAGATTCTAAAGAAAAATTCAAAACACATTTACACCTACGAGGAGCATGTCAGCAGTAATGTAAAGACAGTTATCTCGTTTAGGCGTATAAAAGTTTGTGATTATACATTAGAACGGACTGGCTGCGTGTGGAATGTAAATATAAGATATCTTTTCTGATGGAATCTTTCACTAAAAGAAGTTATTGAAAGGTTCATTCTTATAAAGTTATTTGAATTGACCTGAATATCATCGACTTGAAGTTTAGTATGGCTCCGTCATTGCATGCTTGGAATTATGAAAACTAACCCTAAAATAAAATTTAAAATGAATCAATTACATTTTTCGTTGTATGTGAACATTCCTGTTTGGGAAATTGCGCAGAAACTTGTAGGGTTGAACTCGTTAAATCTTATGCTCTTACTTAGAACCCCACGAACACTTAACAAGCGAATAATCGCTTAAATGTGTGAACAGAATACTTAAAACTTGAGAAGGGTTTAAAACCCTCTATTGTTCTATATATTTACAATCAGTTCCGGCTTGGAACTTTACAATAAAGCCACAACTCGGACTTGAACTTAAATACTAATAATGTGAATTAAAATTAACTTGACAAAAGTTCTTAAATAAATATAGTCGAAGCTATCAGAATCTAACTAGTTGGCCCCTAAGTATTAATTGAATCAGCTAAGCCTAGCAAGGGCCTAGATATGGCCGAGCGTAGTAACAGCTAAGAGAGATGTGGCTAGAAGGCAAACGCGCGCTAGTCAGGAAATCAGGTTTTCTCTGTTGAAGTCGGTTAAGACACGACTTAATAGTACTCATTCTCATTTGCATTCTCTGCGTTTCTGAATTCACATTCTGGCAGGAAATTGTAAGCTGAAATTAGAATAAGATATGAAAGATACAAATCTTAAAATAACAGTTAGAAAACCCATAATAGACCTTACAAACTGAATAACAGATTTTCTCTTTATGTTGTGTGTTTTTCTTCTGTTGCTGTGATTTATCTCAGTTGTCTGAGCACAGAAGAAACTCATGAAATTCATCGTGCCAAGGAGTGCAAAATCACGCCTGTCATTGGCAATAGCCTTCCGCACCATACAAACCACAGTACAACATTGCTCAGATTTTCTGTTCTTTATTTAGGTATTTCATCTTATTATTCTTTAATACCTGCAAAGCGGCGGGCAGTTGCACTAAAAATAGAGCCTATAGTTATGACTGCATAAATAAATGCAAACACTGTTGAGCAGAATTACAAATGCTATAAAAGTGCAAGACGGTATGAAGTTTCCATATTCACAGATTTCTGCAGGTTAACGTTTATTGTCAATAAAATTGCATGTTGCAACTGAAATAGTTTATAAATGAAGTATTGGAAATATACTTCATTTCGTGCGTACGTGTTCGTAATGGATTGAATGCACCAGTCGATAAAAAGTTAATAAAATTTATTCTTTTCACAAGAAATAAAACAAAATGCTGAAACATTTCCTCAGAGATATTCTTAAAATATCACAATATCTCACAGTAGTTACATTTTGAACTATTTAAAACGTTGAATACGACTCAATTCAAAATACAGAGAAATTAATCCGATCTCACAATGAATTCGCTACAATCAATAACAACACTAAGTAAACAACAGCAGTTTGCTTAAAACAACTGAGCTCAGATGCTTTAATTCGGCTTTTATAAGCTCTTTATTCCTCACGGGAATATTCTTGTAAAATCTATTTTCTCGATTTTTCTAGGTAGCAAAACAGTACAATTACGAGATATCTATTTATTAAATATTAAATGCTCTTGTATTTTTACCTTTCCGGCATAGCTTTCTTTTTAAATAAGTCTCGTGCTGCATTGCACGGAGAAATAAAAACAATTTTAACTACAATTCTAAATAAATACAAAATCTGTAACTATATTTTATATGATACATCTACGCACTCATTCAAAATGTACAACAACGGTGAATGAAATAATATGCAGTAAAAATAAATGCGATTGGAAAGTCTCTAAACAGGAGCATTCTATATTCTTGAAGAAATAAAAAATTATAAATTGAGAAGTTATGAAGTCTTTTCTCCCTTCTTTCTGCATGCCTTCGTGGTGTAACGGTAGCACACTTGGCACTTATTCTAGAGGTCCAGGTTCGAGTCCCGGTGAGGAAATTGCAAATTTTTCATCTCTCCTGCTTCGATATAACCTAATGTCTCCACTATCAAAATAACTTAACGGCTCTACAGTGGCGCTCGAACTAAAAGCTGTGGACGAAGAATGTTCACCACCATGATTTGGTAATTGGGTCCCCTAATTCCCAGTCGACTTTAATAGGGCAAGTATATAAGGTATTCTCCCCATTCTGCATTCCTTCTTGGCGTAAAGGTAGCACACTCGTCGTATTCAAGAGGTCCAGATACGAGTCCCGGTGAGGGCATTGCTCAATTTTCACGTTTCCAGCATCAAAATAACTTAATGATTCTAGAAACTAATAATTAAGTATGAGAGAGACGACAAAAGTAAATTCAAAGATTTAATCAAATGTACAATTTTCATTTATCGTACATGCTTGTACATCACATATTTCGATTACCTTTATCAAGTATCTGAATGAACCAGCTATAAACACTATGTGTTATACAAATATATAACTTGTTGTTTATAAATTTTAATCTCAGATATGACAGTTTTCATTTGCATTATACATCACTCCAAGAAATCATCTCATATAGTTTGGATGTTAATGATATATAATATATTGTGAAATTACATTAATTTAGAAAGAGTAATTCGCGGTATATATAACAGGGGGATAAAATAATATCGATGGAAATAATATAAATAGAAAAAATGCTTCCCCAACTTCCACGAAACACTTGAACTTAGCATTAACACGAAGCGAAGTCAACACAGGCTTTTGAATTTCAGATATGCTGCCAACTGAGGTCATAATATTAGGCTAATATAGATTTGGATATTAGTTAAAAATTAAGGTAAAATTTTATACAGTTCAAATAAAACTGGGCACAATAGCTAGAAATTCTATGCACCTTTCTCAGTTTCGAAACATTTTATTATTTTAGAAGCAAAAGATCAAATAGCATTCAAATAACTTAATGATTGAGAAAATGTACTATTATATTCTTGCAAACCCTACTGTTAAATATTCGAAAGAATTCTTCGTTCTTCCCAGAGCACCGTGCTGCTCTTTTAATCTTTCCAAAAATTTTTCTCTGTTTGTTGTAGACTTCTCCATCTGCTAGAATGACCCTGGGCAAAGATCTGAAAATTTAACTTCTTTTCCCAAAACTGCTAAAAAGTTCTGAAAACTACAGATAAGTATTCCGACAAACTGAATTTATTATTACTGTTATTTTAAGAAATTACACATTGGGAATTAGTACTGAAAATACCGCAGTATTGAAACATTTAAAAAATATATTTAGAATATCTTACATATATTTCTCTAAAAAATCACATTAATGAGAACAGTCTGAAGGAAATCTATAAATAATAAAGTTATTTTAGTTTCTAATAATAATAATAATAGTTTTATTTCCCTTGTTTTTATTATTTTAAGTGAACATACGTTGTGAAATAATACAGAAAACACTGAAATAAATGAAAAGTTTAAAATATGCAGAATATCTTAGATTTTTATCTCCAAAAGATTACTTTAATGATAACGAACCTGAGAAAAGTATCTATTAAAATAATAAAAACAAATAATTCAGTGTTGATCTATGTAGACCAATGAGTTTTTAATACATAAATATTTAGAGATTAGATTGCATCATGCCATTGAATGTTATTGAATGAAAGGAAAGTGATTAT
The DNA here is from genome assembly GCA_000611955.2 of Stegodyphus mimosarum. Taxonomy (NCBI): domain Eukaryota; kingdom Metazoa; phylum Arthropoda; class Arachnida; order Araneae; family Eresidae; genus Stegodyphus; species Stegodyphus mimosarum. Next base: position 175,594 of record KK114158.1, on the reverse strand, counting down.
TTAGGCACAGAGTAAAGAGCCTAATTTTTTAAAAGTAATTAAAGACTAATGTACCTAACTTGTCTTTCACAAATATATGAGAATCCCTTTCGTAAACCTTTTAAACAAATGTTTTATAATTTGAGTGATATTACTAATTGTATAAATTGCTTTAATAGTATATAAGCAAATAGTTTTGATTGATTATATCTTAAAATCGCAACCCTTGTATAATACAATTTGGTTAATCATTTTTGAATGCTTTTTATAGATACAAATTAATGGATTGAGAGAGAAGGTTTGGTATTAATGCCAGGTGTATTTCAGATGTATTATTTATTAATGGAATATTTAAAAAAAATGGTGTGGTATGTACTGATAAGATTTATCCTAATTTTTAAAACTGTATCATAGTTTACTCAAGTGCACAAAAATAATTTATACATGAATAAGAAATTTCCAAGCAGAAAAATCGAAGAGTAAAGTGGAAACCATTTCCAATGATTAATTTTATTTCGATTAATCATTGGAAATGGTTTCGTTGGTTAGCCATTGTCCATGGTTCTTTGCTTGACCATGGATAATCGAAATGGTTACTTTTCGGTTAATCATTGGAAATGGTTTCAACAATTTTTTTCAGCGTTAACTTTAGAAGCCAACTTGAGACGGTGAATTTCGAAAGGAATTCACTTTGACGAGAAAATTATGCTGCCTATATTTAAGGGCCAAATTATAGGCAATATAATTAGCTCTTAGACAAAGAAAGTATCATTAAGTTAGCACTTAAAATTCACGAAGACATTGCGCTTCAAAAAATTGAGGAACAAGTGCTATTTGTTTTCCTATTTTTAGTATTGTTATTATTATTCAAATTTTTTAGAAAAATGTAATTTATAAAAATACGCATTTTTACTGTCTTTAATAACGTTATTATTATTATTAGTGGTAGTAGTAGGCCCATTATTAGTGATAATTATTAGTATTTAATGTATTATTATTATTTTGAATGTATATGTATTATTATTAGTATTTCATGATGTATCTAAGAATTATGGCAACGTGAGCAGAAGAGCAACCCCAACACATTCTAATAGGTAATGCTTATATACATTCATGTCCATAAATAAAGGATAATGCAAAATCAGGCAAAGGAAGAGTTAGAAGCAAAACAAATTTGACTTATTTGTAAAGCTTATTTATTAAACAAAAGGTAAAGAGCAAAAAAAGATGCTATATGTTTGATATTATTAAAAAAATTAGTGATTTTTTCTCCCTGGAGCAAATTACAAAAAAAACCTATTTACAAAAAACCAATATTACATAGTTGGTATGATTGTTAATACATTGCATGTTTCCCAGATGATGCAATACAGTAAGTACAACGCCTAGGCATGCTGAGTATGAAATTATCGATCTGATCTTGGGGGATATTACACCACTCCAAAAGCAATGCTCTCCGAAGTTCCGGTAGACATGTAGGAGGAGGTTGACGGGCTGCAACTCGTCGGCTAAGCATGTCCCACACGTGCTCTACTGGATTCAAGTCCGGTGAGAATGCTGGCCAGTCCATGCGGGTGATATCCTCCGATTGAAGGCCTTCGCTTACGATGTTTACACGGTGAGGACGGGCATTGTCATCCATAAACACAAATTGTGCGCCCATGGCGCTCCGAAACAAACGTGCATGTTGTTCCAGAATGACGTTCCGATCGATTTGGGTTGTCATGGTTCCAATTTGAACATGCAGATCAGTTCTGGAACCCAGAATAATTTCACCCCAAACGAGCACTCCTGCACCACCGTAACGGTGTCGTTCAATGATGTTTTCTTGGTGGTAACGAGTACCTGGAGCTCTCCATATGAAAGTCCGACGAGAATCAGACTGCAAGCTAAACCTGGACTCGTCGGAAAACATCACACAAGCCCACTGTTGCGGTGTCCACAATGCATGCTCTCTACTCCAGGCTAACCGCAGGCGACAGTGAGTTGCAGTAAGTGGAACGCATTTGGCAGGTCTACGAGCATATAGACCAATCTGCCCTGAGCGTCTGTACACGGTCTGCCTTGAAATTGTCGTACTAGTGGCTGAAGAGAGCTGACGAGACAGGTCTGAGGCTGTGCTCCGCCTGTTTCTTTTGGCAGTAACTACCAAATACTGGTCCTCATTCGGCGTTGTAACTTTGGGGCGACCTGTGCTGTAACGTCTACTCACGTTACCATCATCTTGGAATCGTTGCCAAAGCCTGGAGATGACACTCTGGGCAATTCCAAGTTCGTCTGATACTTGCAGTTGGGTACGCCCACATTCCAGACGGCCGGTAATTCTACCACGTAAAAAATCATCCAAATGCGTCCTTTGTGTCATAACTATTCGGTTATTGCACTGAAATGCTTATAAAGCGAATTTTGTTTACTTCTGCGAACAATTTTACTTCTTTGTATGCATTCCTTATATATCACTCTGTTACATTCTCGTCATTGTGACGCACCATCGGTGTCATCTGGTCACTTCCTGAAATTTGCATATGATTCTTGAAGATGTGTGTAGTGATTTTACAGGAGATATATTTATTTTAGAGTTCGATTTCCGAGTGACTCCGAATTATCCTTAATTTGTGGACATGAGTGTATATTCATGCAACTAGCGCATTCATGTAACATCATCCAAGTGTCTGTTTGTTAATGCGACTTGTTCATGCAGGCCTCCTCGGACTCGGCAGCTGCAGGTTCAAGATATTGGAGGGCGTGGGATATATACCTGCTTAACTTTTTTAGACATCAGATGACCCGTCCTCCGTGACCTCTCACCAGCCTTACTAAAGTTTACTCGTTTATAAAAAACATGAATTACGCATGAACAAATGTACAAAATAGAGTAAAGAGGGAGTTTATGAGATATTAAATATTAATTACAAAAGCTGTGAATTTCATAATCTCATGACTTACGCAATATCTGATTTTAGTAATAAAAAACTATTATGTGCTGTAAATGTCATACACTACCTAACCCAAAAAACACCCGTTTGTACTGTTTAGGAGAGTCCTGAGTCATATGCTGAAGAGCCAAAACACTATGACCATTTCCACGTTTTTCAACAAACTCATCTCGATTAAGTGCAGACGTGATTAAGAGGCTATGATATTTAATTGCTTCTAGATAAAGCAAGGATTCATTCTTGCACTTACTTTCGCGAATAATGAGAAAGGCTGCTGATCTAAGGGAATTTACTAGAGGGCAAATTGTAATAGTCTGATGACTCGAAACGAGTAATTTCAAAGCTTCGCCACTGGTAGGTTGTTCACTATCTCCCATTGTATATTATTTATGCAAAGTGGATAAATGACGGTGAAGCAGGTGTAGACGCCAAGGTATTGAATCTTCACGCGTCGTCGAAGAAAAAGGACTTTGGAGATTGTCCCGCCTGGTACAGCAAAATCGGCGTCAGACAATGTCTCAGCTGACAGCCCAGTACAATGCAGGTTCAAGTGCAAGTGTTTCGGAAAGCACAGTTTAGGAGCCATTGTTAGATACGGAATGCACAGTAGACGTTCCACTCGTGTGCCTCCGTTGACTAAGCGTCATTGTCAACTACGCCTACAGCGGACCCCGAATCATCGAGACTGGTCTATATATAAGTGGAAGACACTTGTCTAGACAGATGAATCACGATTTCTCATTCATCACGTCGATGGTCGTATCAGGATACTCCGCCTTAAAGGCGAACAGATTCTTCCCTGTACAGCAGATCATGCACAGGCTGGTGGTGAAGGTATTATGCTACGGGAAATGTTCCATTGGCGTCTCTAGGATCCTTAGTTGTGGTAGGGGATTGATTGTAGAACAGACCATAAAAGCTGCGGACTTTCTGAATATAGATGCAGCCCTAAATGGCGTCCGTATTCCCAAATGGAAATAGAATCTTCCAGCAGGAAAACGCCTCATGTCACGAGGCTCAAATTGTGTTGGAGTGTTTCAAGAAGCATAAGGATGAGTTTCAGTTTATGTTCTCGCCATAAAACTTTTCGGATCTTAACAGGATAGAGTGCATTTGGGATGTCATGGAGCGGCAGGTCAGAGCTCAAATATCCCGACTTTGCGTGACCGCTGCTTATGCATTTGGTATAATCTGTCCTCAGTCGTCTACCAAAAGCTTGTGGCATCCACACCAAGACGAGTTCTAACTGCTTCTTGGCCAAAGTTTGTGCAGCGCACTACTGAGTAGGTAGTCATAACATTTTGGCTATTCAGAGTATATTAATATGATGTTGGTCCCTCTTTTGCATCGATGACAGCTTGCAGTCGTTTGGAGGGACTTTCCACCAGGTTTTGATAGGTGGCCACAGGAACTGACTTCACATCACAGCTGGCGTTCATCACAGCTGGCGTTCATCACAGCTGACGTAAGTGCTGGAAGTGAGGATGACTGATTTGGTTGACTACGTAATCTGCACTTTATTTCATTCCAAATGTACTCTATGGGATTTATATCGGGTCTGTGAGAAAGCCAGTCCAGGTTTTGAACACCCATTTCGTTAAACCATTACTGCGCAAGTCTCGATGAGTGAATTGAGCACTTATCCTGCTGGATGAGAAATGGACCTTCCCCAAAATATTGCCATTGGGACAGCAATGTTGTCCAGAAGGTCTCCATATATCTCAGAATTCATGGAACTAAGACACCTAGGCTTAACCATATAAAACACCCCACACCATAATGCTTCCACCACCAAATTTTACATTCGGCACAGAGTGCCGGGCATCATCCAAACTCAGACTGTAGATCGGACTGTCAGATTGTAAAACGATATTTATAACTCCAATGTACATTTTTCCACATGTGCATTTCAAAGAATATTTTTTCACATATCCACAGTCCAATGACGGTGAGCTTTGCATCATGACAATCGCCCCTTCGCCTTCTGGGGAGTGATATCCGGCTTGCGAGGGACTGCATGGCGATATATTGCCAGAATTTTTAACTCTCGACGAAATGTCCTGCTGCTACAACTAACGCCTGATGAAGTTTGGAACTCCTAAGTAATTTCAACCACACAGAACTTGTAATTTTGTTTCACTACCCTTTTCAGAGTTCTACGGCTACTTGTTTTCGGCCTGTCACTAAGTCTTTGTACAATTTCACTCCCCCTATGTTTCCACTTCATAATTACATCACTCACATTGGATTTTAACTTCTGTGGAATGCCTGAAATTTCACTAACTGATTTCCAAGAAGATTTCATCCCGCTATACTGCCGCTATCAATGTTACTAAGCTCTTTTGACTTACTCATTGTTTCACAAACGCATAAATATGTCCTGACAAAGCACTACCAACACTTTTATAGCTTTCGGCTATGCGTCAAATTACGTCACCTGACAAATCCACTTCTTTAAGGGAGTGTCTGGATAATTTTGGCCAGATACTAATGTTACAGCAGACCTGATTGTCCCAACTCCTCTTTCCCAACATATAGGGATCTCAAGCCTCACACAAAGGGCTAGTCTGTTTCTTATAAGTTTCTGCCACTTAGCAGCTCGTGATTGGGATTCTCCTAGACGATGTTGGTTAAATATGAACTACATACTTGCATCGTACATATAGGCGATGGAATGCGGCAACACGTTTCACCGTCGATACATACAGTCCCCAGGCATTGACGCGGGTTGTGTTGTTGTTGTTGCTTATCTCCATGTCAAGGAATTTACTAGACGAGGTCCATGAGTCCATTCACTACATTAGAAAGCTTCATGACTCATGGGTGGAGGAAAAGGGCAGCCTCTGTAAGTCGTGAGACCTGAGCACCAATGGTAGAGGACTGACTTAGCTCAGATGCCTATAGGCTTTTGCTGGGTATAATGGAATGGCCTTCACGCCTAGGGTGGCCCTACCAGAAGTAAGCACTTCCGACGTACTTCGCCTATTCCACCCAGTGCCACCCCCTCGCCACGTTGAGGCAGCCTACAGGTCTTGAGGGGGATTGACGCGGGTAAAACTGTTAAGCTACTGGTTAGGATCTGTGCTTAAACAGTCTCGACTCCAGGGTATATAATCAGTCTTCTCAGGACTGGAACCTCCTTCCTTTCGGGGGTGGATTCAAGCTCGGCGGGTATGATATTGGTACTTACTTTTCCGTTTTAAGTTTTTGGTGTCGCTACATATTAAATTCTCAAGTTTGTTCTAGGAGTTTTCGCCCCGATTGGTAGAGTCGGTGAAGTCGTTGTACACGCGGTTGACTGCTTATAGCGATTGGTAAGCGCCCGGTTTTCATAATACTGTGCATCTTTCAAGCTCCTCCCTGTCATCTCCCTCTGCGAGCCGAGTTAGAAACTTCCTGTGACTCCGACAGCAGTGACGGTGGGAGTGGTGAATCGTGTCGTCCAACTTCCTACTTAGATATAACTTCATTGTTACTTCCAGCGGAGCTTGATGTGGTTGACCAGATATTTACTGACTGTACCTTTCACCATGGCTTGTCCTTCGTGTCCTGAGGCCGATGAGAGGGAACAGCGGCTCATTAGATAGCCTCTGGACATTCGGCAGAAATCTATGTGTGGGCATATCAGCCTAGGTCCAGAGTCCTTGGTTCCAGGAAAATGTCTATACGTACGGCCAACATCAGGAGACTTGAAAAACCCTGAAGATGATCATGTTATAAGGTATAAACCTTTTCATTTTTTAGACATAACTATTGTGCAACTTTATATTATCTGAAATATTTGGTCAAAGTTTGAAAATTCGTATCATTTGCTCTACTGAGGATTTAGCAATAATTTTTGTCCCAAGCATTATTAATGATTCAACACTCTTTACCAGCTCTACTTGCTACTGAAAAGATGGATATGAAATTGATTGTAGATAATATGTGATACACGCATATGCATTAAACGATGTTTAAATATTTTACTATACATTAGCTGTTTGAATATACTACTGAACATTAATCATATATAAATTAAATTCCCTGGAAAACCAAGCAGTAAACGTTTCTCAAAATTAAATCTCATGGGAAACAAAGCACTAAAAGTTTCGCAAATTGAATCAGCTGTGAAAATTGGAAGAAAAATTAGATGTTGTTATCCTGGAAAACATTTTAAATGTTATTAGAGACAAATGCGTTAACCCTTTAACATTACTGGTTTAGATCAGTTTGCTTGTCCAAATATTAAGTCGCCAATCAGACTGTCTACGATTCCGGTGAAATGAGTTTCCAGCGACCGAATGATTTCTTTTTATATATACATTGTAATTAGCACAAATATTCTGTTTCATAGATCGTCCTTATTCAGCAGTTAAAAGGTGAAAACATTTTACCTAAAATTACGTATGTATGTAATGATATCCATTTAAGTTTATTCAACATGATCCCTTTAATTAAAATATAAAAAAAAAGTTTATTTGGATATTTTTTAAAAGTTCAAACAGCAAAACACATTTTTTTAAAACAACAGCTTTATTTAAATTAGGAAGAAGAGAAATTTTGAATGAGCACAATTTAAATTAAATTTTTATAGATGTCACAGACTCCAATTTATTTCAACCACTTTCATACACATATTCCCTACTGCAGATGTATTCAGACAGCGATATTAATATACAGATATGACTGTCATAATAAAACCAGCTGGGAGTTACTTTATTGATTCAAATAAAATGAAGATTGTGAGGCTCAGATGTCAACAGTAAATGTCAAACTGACATCGTTGTTTTCGAAATATTAAGAAATTAATCACTTGTTTTTAATACACTTATATAAAGAGGGGGAACAAGGAGTATTTTCTAGTAATGCGTATATGCTATTTAAATCAAGGATAACTATATTCGATTTATAACAGGTAAGGCTAATTTCATTGTATGTTACGGTAAAAAGAATTTACGATAAAAAATTTCCTTTTAAAATTAACTGTTTCAGTCATTTTTAAAATTCATATACGTTTTACTTTTCTTAGGAGATGTAAATTTGAGATTACACTACTTTTGAGGAAAAAATAATTTTCACTACATTTGAGCGTTTAACTATGTCGATTAGAGTTGTAATACCATACTTAAATTAAAAAAATAAATTTAAATAAACAGGACATTTTTTGATTAATTGCAATCCATATTGTCTATGTGTAGTATTTGATAATCAAGTTTTTTTTATGTTTACATGTACAAAATAGAAATTCTTCCGCATTTTATTATAGTTAAGATGAAAACAGGAGCCACAATCAGTGGCATAATGCAAGATTATAGATCAGTGCTATGATTCATAAAGTAAAATTCTCTTATAAATTTAGTACATCAGTTCAATAAGTAAAGAATAGCAGCATGTTTTAAATTAAAAAAAAAGTTTAATGATACAAATTCAGTGATCGAAACAGAAAAAAAAAAAAATCTTAGAAAATTCGCTTTCGTAACAGGCAAAAGATAACGAACTCTAGAAAGACGAGCTTTAGGAGCAAGGAATAAAGAATTTTTTCGACGAGACAAAATAAATAAGCAAATAAAATAACTCTCAGTATTAAAATTGCTGCTTAAATGTGCTGAAATTTCGAGGAATATGAATAATATTTTCAGTTCTCTTGACACTAAATACTTCATATGGCAGTAATAGATTTTACTTCTCGAAATTCGGCTGCCGACGTTTCATAGTGTTTTGATTAGCGATAATTTTATTCTGAAAATATTAAAAAAAAAATGGCTGAATTTAAGAATTCAAGGATCGAATGTAACATCACAAAAATGTCTAAGCAAGAAACACAGTTCAAGGAGTATTACAAAATTTTAAGGTTATTACTATAAAAATTGCTCTCATTAGTTGTTTTGAATGCATTTCCTTATCATATGAAACATTTAATCATGGTATTTCTTATCATTATATCTCTTTTTTGCTATTATCCAACAGTAATTTACCATTTTGTGATTTGATTTAGTTTATTATGGCAAAGCACAATAGGGTCAGCTACCTAAGGGAAGGAGGGCCTTCATGGAGAGCTTTCTAAGGGAAACCGTTCTTGTATACACATTACACATAAGGAAAACCATGAAGAGTGCCCATGCAGCCAGCCCATTCGCATGAACTCGAAATCAGGTCGGAAGTACCAGTGTTTAGCGTTTTTACGACTTGGCCGTTGGTGAGCCAATCATTTACCATACCGTATTAAAACATAGCGTGTTCTCCAGGATACATAACTCGAGAAACAGAAATAGAAGAAGAATACATTTTTTAATTAAAATGTCTGTTGGTTTCACAGATATTTCAAAATTAGGAATTACAAGCCTGTGCATGTTGAGTTTCAGCAGAGTTTAAGAACAATTGCCTAAATATTCTTCCCCTTTAGAAACTGAAAAGTTAACAAGAGATAGCAGTATATCTGTTCTTCTTATTGCAATATAATAAATTGAAAAAAAAGTAAATAATTAGATATAAATATTACTTTTGATGGTTCCAGAATTGAACACTGGCATATTTTAATTATAAAATAATGCATTAGTTTCGACTTCTTACAATTATTAAATTGGCCAGATATTTCCGAAGTGAACTGTTCAAGAACTCTTATTTTTCTTGCATGTTCACAATCACATATATTTTCGAAATTGTACTGCTTGCTGTAAGTCACTGCAGTTTATCATATTTCTTTGCCTAATGGAAACATAATAACTGAATAACAAGTCTATAGTGTGCATATTTAACAATTAATCTTTAAAACCAAACTTAAAGTTATTAAAACTTTATCTTGCTTTTTCAGTGTGATGTGTATGTGTTAATAAATAATAGGCCAGGCCTTTGATGCCTAAATTACATAAATGAGGTTTGAAATTACTTTTAATGTGTCATAATTGAAACAATGAAATTTAGTCAAATCATTCCGACATACTGAAATTAGATTTTGGTTGTAAGTTTAAATTGGAATCTTTATAAAACATAAGAAGTTTTTTCTTTTAGATATGTCCATAATTAACGAACTCTTTCAAATAAATCAGCAATTAATTGAAAATAAATTGTAAAATTTGAACATTGCTTTCATTTTAATTTATAAAAATCTCTCTAATAGCCTTTTAAAAACTAATGCATTGTGATGTAGCAGATTTCCCGCTTTACAGTACTAAATAATGTTTTTCTCTTAAAAGTTTCAGGAGATTTTAAATCTCATCATGAAAATCGCACTACTTCTCCTTGTTCTATTTATTGCTTTACTTAGTTTGAAGTCTGCAAATTCAGCACCTGTTGAAGGTAAATTATATAACACTATGTTTATTTTTCACCATATATATTTATATATATATATGTACATATAAAAAGAAATATATAAATAGTGGCTAAAAATTCGAATTAAAATATTCGAATAATTTTTTCAAACTCGTCCTGCGCTATAGCTGCACGGCTGAAGTAGAATAAACTTAAATCTTTTATTCCAGTTTACTAATTAATTTTATATATATATACGTATGTATAAATAATACAAGTAGTAATTTTTTAAAACAAGTAAAAAAAGTATTTGAGAAAAATCCAATTTGCTGACCTCATTACCCATAGTAAAATAATAAAAAAATATGAAAATATACTTCAAAATTCTCCTAGTATTTTATACTTGGATTTATGCAGTTTCAATATAATGCCTTAATTTCTTTAACATACTTTAATATGCACGTATATATATATATACGTTCTTACATATATCACAAAAAATATTCTAGGCCGTATATATACGGCCTTGTTGGTTAGAAGGTTTTAAATGGAAGTAATCTCCCATGATTATATTTAGCGATAATAAAAGGAAAAAGAATTTGATGAGTAAATTGCATTTAGTTAACTAATATCTTTTACAACAATAGGGAGTTATCTAATCGTATTCTTGTTATTTTTCTGAAACTGTCACTATAGGAAATTAAATCACCAATAAAAAATAATATAACGACAATAATACAAATATTTATAAAATTCATGAGAAAATAATATATAATTATATAAAATAAAAAGAAATATTCTTAGTAAATACGAAATAATAAAGTATGACTTACGGCTTGATTACTAGCACAAGATGATCACCCAATTAAAGTAATGTGGATGAAAAAGCAATATGGATAAAAATAGTGAGAAGAGTAATAAATCTGATTTCAGAACACCTGGGCTATAGTAAATATGGAATATAGCTCTGAAACACCCGGGTGTTGTGTAGCGAATTTTAATTGCGTTAATGTATTTTAATTAACCGGTATTAAGGTTTTTATTTAATTGAAGTTGTTTGTTGACTAGCATAGTGGAAATTTATTTTATTCAATTTGAAAGATTCCGTATTATTATTTTCAGTTGTTTGTTACTTTCTCATTGTGCACCTTGGAGATAGTTACCTTGAAGACAGAGCTTTTTCTTGTTTATCTGAAGATCTGGGAGAAAGATAAGGTCTTCCCCTCGCTTACTGCATTGTAAAATTACTTGTACAGTGCTCCCCAGACACATTATCTATAACCATTCGGGCTATGAATAGGAGTTATAAGGAGAAAGTGCAGTTTAAAATATCTGTTGCCAGATTTTGTTTGATTAGAGAGGGAAGGAGCTGCTTAGAGCTTCGTTAACTGCGTTGTGGAAAAGCAATATTTGGCGTATTTGCTTCACTTTCGCTTTGTAAAAGTTGCAGTTGACGGAAAAATGGATTTTTTGAATGGATAAGCGTCAAGTGAATTTTTCTGAGCTTGAACTAAAAACGCAGGATTGATTTTACCTCCGTATTGTTTCCGGAGTTTAACAGGTGTCAAATTTCTGCTTCTCAGACGTTTAGGTGACTCATTTTACAGGTGTCAGGTTGAAATATTTGTTGCAGCAGCTGCGTTTCGACTCGTTTGGGAGAACTAATAATAACAGCAAGAAAATTGAAAAAAAATTCATCCGCTTAATCAATCATAATATTGTGCTTATCGTTCAAAATGCAGAATTCAGTGGTAGGGAAACCGAGATTTCTTCGAGGCTTGAGTAACAGTAGAACTTAGAATCTGTCTAATTATCAAATAGAGAACTTTTAAACGAAGGGACTCGTCGCCTGCCACCAGCAGCAGGCCTTTGGTTACATGTTTAGGGGAGACAAGTGGCTATGAATGATGAACTTTGCTCGATGTTGCTCCGAGCCATTGAGGGTACTTTCTCTTTTTGATATCTAATTCTTCATACAAAACCAATATGGGACGACAGCAGTTGTTATCTTTCCTGAGCGATCTCCGTTATCTCTTCTTAGGAAGAATTAAGAAAAATATTTGACCTCGAATCGTGGTATACCAAAATCATAGAGAGAGCAAGAACTTCGAAAGAACGCTCTGCAACTCCAAAAGTGGGTCTCCTAGCATAAAGAATGAAGCCAAAAGCAGAAACATACTGTCTATTGAGCTTGCTAAATGCTTTGTTTGTGGTGCTGCTCATGATGACCATAGTATTTTCTTTTTTGACACGGCGGAAGGCGCATCAAGAAAAGTTACTAGGGTGGGCGCATGGGGTATCACATACTCCAATGTTTAAAATACAGTACAAACTGTTTTATTTGGTTTTAAGGCTGTTTTTCTTTTATAACACGGGTTACTTGGGTTACAAAAACTTAATTTCCAAAATAAGCTTATAGAGAGGTTAAAATTAAGATAAAGAAAAATAATAACAAAATAAACATCATACCTCTAAGTGTTATTGCATTTCTAATACACAATGCAACTTATTTTATTTGTTTACACATTATGAACAAAATTCATTCACGTGTTCTTAGCACAGAAGGTTTTCACATTTTAAATACAGCATTCGCTGGCTTGTGCCCTTGGTTCCAGGGTATTCATCACAACTTTTATACTTAGTTGCTTCGAATTTTGAATATTCGTTTGAATTATTCCTCGAAACTTCTGCTCTTCTTTTGCATGGAGTACTTAAATTTCTCGGTAAAGTATCAATCTCTGATCGTTATTTAATATATTCTTTTTATTAATTGTAATGCTAAGTGGCTCAAAGCTTCTGTATCTGGTTGGTGGATTAGCAGTTGAAAGTAATGTAATTCGAGCATTTATTGCAGCAAAATTCAGTGCAGAAAGGACAATTACCATTGGTCACTTCTTGTTATTCTGGCAATTGAATAACTTGATGCCATTTCATCCACAATATCCACTGCTTCCTTAGCCGTATTATAAATATATATAATTTTTGGCGTTTTCTTTTCTCCAGTAGTGCCATCCATAGCATCATCGTTATGTAATGTTAAAAGCATAAAAAAAGTTTCTTTTTTTTAAGAAGATAAGAAATTAATGCTTTATTTTTTTCGAAACCAAACAGTGTAGAAAAATTCCTATTTTCATTTTCAGTTTCCGAAAAGTAATCTTCTTCGCTTTCAAATATTTCTAATCAGTCTCGCAGCCGTTGCATTTCCATTTCATAGCGAGTCATTCCTTTTGCCACAATGCACTTAGAAATCTTTTAAAATTTAATTTCAAATACTTTCAAATCGCTTGCAAGTAGAAATATTTATTGTTACACTCTAGAAATAAATTTTTAAAATAAATATTCAGTCAGAAAAACATTTACTTGGACAGACGCGTGGGGTGTGTCACACCCCAGATGCAATAAAATACAGACAAATATTTTTCTGAAACACACAGGCAACGGAAAATCGGTTCTGAAAGTCACTCACTACTAAAAACTCGGCTACTGAATGTGGTACAGAATTTCAGTTCCACAAGTTAGCAATATTCCACTTGTTGGGGTATAATATACCCCACGCACTTTCCCGCGTGTTAAACGATTATTCCAAAAGAACAAATCCTGCCTGTAGTACAACGAAGTCTGAAAAGTGATTAGCAGACTTTTGCCAGTTATCGCTATTTGCAAGAATAAATCCATTTGCTTGGTAATCTTTCACTGAAAAGGAAGGTGACTTTTTTATTTTTCCATGTTAAGGGGACAGTGGACATTAAAAAATTTTTTTTTAATTATTGTCATAGAGATATGAAATTTTGAATGCATGTCTATTTTAACATGATTATATCAAATACCCTTGAAAAAAAAATTCTGGCTTATTAAAATTTAAATTTTTTAAAATTTCTTTTTAATTTTTAAATGTTTTTCGAAATGCTCCATGCGTCTTAATTTTTTCTATTTCTTTTTACTTTTGCTTTATTTTCATTTAAAAATGCATTAAAAACACATTTTGGTATTAATTAGTTAATCGAATAAAATGTTGATTTTTAATTAATATTTCTTTTACATATACCTAAATTTTAGACAAAATTTCACACTTTAATACACTTTAATTGGACTTTTATCCCCTTTATTAATTTGGATTAAAAAATGCATACCAACTTTTGTTACATGTATAAACACGAATCTAAATTACAAATTACAATCATTTTGAACATAAACTAAAGCGCATGGAGCATTTTGAAGATGTAATAATGACGAAAATTTCATTATGAGAAAAATACAATTTAAGAATATTTTTACACTTACCTTTAATACTTACTTCTCAGTGTATCCTAATACATGATTTTATTTAATATACAATATTTTAATATTGTTCTATCTATGCATAAATATTTTTTCGACTAATAAACTTGTAGAATGCTAAGAAATGACTTTAATTAATTACTTTAGAAATTTTCTCGAACACGTTCGGTAACACATTTTTAAACAACTAAACACATTTTAAAACTATTAATCACTTTAAAAACTTCCTGCACCATACGTTTTCCCTTCCTTATTTACATTTTCATTATATTTAGTTGTTTTACATATTTTTTTGGTAATTCGCCTTTTCTTATATTCATTCGAACACCTCTTTTCACTTTGGTCTATACGACGTTTATCTCGCCTCTGTGCAATAGATATTGAACATGAATTTATATATTCCTGTTCTATACTTAATGTATTTAAACATCCAAAATTAAAGTCACTAACTGCTGTAATAACAGCCATTTCAAGTCTTTTCTTTGATACAAATGTTTCTTTCGGGCAGTTTTTCCAAATAACACTGTGTAAACTCTCGTTAGTGTTTTGTGTTTTCCCAGATATACATCTTGCTAAAAGTTCATTGCTAGCTAGTCTTTGATACACTGGAAGAATTTTGGATAACACGTCTACTGTTAGTTTAGTTTTCATCATTGAATGAGATTTAGGTTTCTCATTTTTGGCAATACTACGTTGAAAAAAACACCATGATTCGACACCTATTGGGCATTTATTATGTCTGGGCAAGTCGTCTGTGGAAGAACAGTGAAAGAGAGTCGCATAAATTGCAGTCTTCATATCTTGCACATTAGGTATGTTATCCTTTATTGCTTTCCTATAAAAATTCGTTAATTTAAGAATTGTTTCTTCTTTGAGACTACCTTGTTTACGACCACCGATAGTCACACCTTTAGCTCGCCACTCTTTGACTTTATTTCGAAGACTAGTCCCTAATCGTTTTGATACGTGATTAATACATTCTTCCTTTGACAGTTTTGTATCCTGGCCATAAACATTTAGTTCTGATAAATGCTGAAAAGTTTTTGCATCACCATCAGAAAGCATATTGACATATCTAAAACCGCAACTTTCGGATCGCTTCCACATAATTTCCGCTGCAGCCATTTCCATTGAATTAGACGATCCTTTGAAGTTTTCACAACATTCAGGAATATGACTTTCAAACCAAATACTAAATTCAGCAGTATCTGTGCACAGATCCCTTTTAGTATTGACACATTCGGCACAATACTTTGATAGTATTTCGAAATCGATTACAAGTCCCGTCAAAACATCTACAACAACTCCAATACCATACAGTGACGTATGACCACGCTTATGCCATGTCCCATCGTATGAAACAGTTATGTCAATAATTGATTTATGTAAAAGATCGACATTTAATTCTTCGTGTCATTCGTGACATTCAATTTGAAGAATGTCGTCTTTAAATTTTTTTTTCTCTTCATATAAACTGTGCAAACATTTTGAAAACGTTTTCTTGTCCATTGAATGAATACCAATAGCCATAGAAAATACTTCCAATGCTGCGTGACCTTTCCCAAGTTTTAGGAATGCATTTACAAGTTTTTTATTTGCATCAAAGCATTTAGATTCCTTTGCACGTGGGCTAGAAAATATTGAACTAAACACCTTGTTACAAAATTTGCAAATGAGTTCAATCTTAGTTGAATAACCAAACATTCCCTTTGAAATTACATCTAAAGAATTATTATTGCATTCATCACATTTAACATTCTGCAACAAGGATGACTACATTTCGCTGTTCATTAAAATATACGAACTCTTTTCACTACCATTTTCACTAGAATTTGCTGAAGATTGAATAGTTGTTTTCAGCTTAGTTGCAATTACACTCGCAGTTGTATCTACAATTGAGTTTGGCTTTAGAATTTCACCACTTGTCATATCCTCTATTTCAGTGTCAGCAATTTTTTCTGCCGTAACAACATCTACAGATGACCATCTACTACGAAAATTCTTCGAGCATGAACGAGTTTTTTTAGAACGTCTTGCGGTTGACGATACCGCTTGCTAATAGCATGCATTATGATAGCACACGTAAAAAGAAACAAATTTACCAGTATAATCAAAATACTAAATTCACGAATAAAATATTATCAACAGTACCTTCTAGCCCTTAGAAGCACATTTTTAGAACGTAAACAAAGATAACTGACGACAGAAATCACGAACGCTAACAAGCTAAAAAGCAACGCTTAAAAATGTAAACAAACGCGCAGAAAGTAGTTACAGTTACAGCTAAGGTCAATGGTTTGCTCGCAGTAAAAAGTATTAATTCCTTTAATTAAAAAATCGTAAAATAACGTTTCTCAAATGTTTGTTTACCATTGTACAGCCATTTAAATGTCCCTTTAAATGTCAGTAAAAAAGTAAACACATATATTCAAATGCTTATAACTTCTTTAAAAATAATTTTACACGCAAGCGGGTTTTTGTAGAGGATAGAGTGAAAACCATAGAATATCATCATATAAAAAAATTTTTTTCGAATTTTTGGTCGATTTCGCTTAAATCATCGTCCACTGTCCCCTTAAGTGAAATAGCGTGTTACTGCAGCTGTTGTTTAAATAGACTCGGAAAGGATGGAAAACACATGGGCCAACTGGAGGGATTTTAGGGCAGATTTTTGGCATGTCTTGAAACGTAGGACGGAATTTTGCGTCACTCATAAAATCTTTTGTGTATTCCGCTTTTCATTGCATTTAAATATATTATCTAAGTATTTTAACCATTAATTACACTGTTCTACTCCTTGCGATGGGGGTATAATAATACTCTGAAACAGCAACTATATTTTAACTTCCCCGTAACTCACTTTTAGCAACATAGTATTATTTAAAATGCGAGCTATCTGCAGACTCAAAATTTAGAAACTGCTTTCAAGTTAAAATTATTGACTATAAAAATTGATAATTTTAAAATAATTTTTACAAATTAACTACTATACTATTAGAAGTAAAATTAATAGAGTGTTTATTTCCTTTTAAGGACTAAAGAAGTAATAAGACTTCTTTTAAGGATAAGAATTATTTTTTCATTACACCTTTGTTCCAAAGTCTGGTAAGATCTTACATTATAAAAGAGTATTTTTAAAGATGAAATTAAAAAATGACCAGAAAGAGTTTAATTATATCATGCACTGCGTTAAACTGTTAAGGTACTACACAGATAATTTGCCTTAGACGTAAACGAAACAAATGCCGTTCAATGTAATAGACCTATCTTCAGTGATTTCACTTCAGATCAACATCCACTATACAGGTTCTAGGTGTACCTGAAAATGTATAGATAATAATCTATCGTTAACTTTTCTTAATTTTTGTTTTATAGTATGGCCAATTATTGATTTTAATTGGATTTACCATTTTTTTTAATTAGAAACAACAAAATTTGATCAGAACTATATTCTTTTTAAATATTCACCTACATTTTTATTTCTTAAACTTTTATCTAATATACGAGTATAATGCGTGACTTTCGCTTTATATAAAATGCAATTCGAGCAGGTCTTAATTTTGAGTAAATACTGCATATTAATGCCTTGATAAACAATGGAATTATTTATTTGCAGATGAAATTGCTTTGGACGATTTAGAAGAAAGAGCTGAGTAAGTAGTAAAGCTCATTTTTTTATGTATTTTAAATAATTGAATGTAGCACCCTGAAGCTGCATGCTCTTATGAAATACGGAATTTACTAAGGATAAGACAATTTACTTACGCTTTTTAACGGAAGGGTTTCCCAGAAAGTTAAAAAATTTGGGTGAAAAAGTAATAAATTAATATTTTTTCCTAATTCATAATAATGAGTCAATTTTCGTTAAAGTAATTTTTAACTAATTTAGTTTTTTAGTTAACTCAGTTTTAATAAACTTAGTTTTAAGGAGTTACGTATGACAAAATGTAATTCATTCATATAAACTTTCACCTAAAACTGCAAGTTTAAAAATTATTTTTCAAAGGAGAGTTATATTAAAGGAGATGCTATAAGAAAACAGCTTGAAATCCATATAGGTTATTTCAGAGATCATGGGACAAACTTGGAGGAGTGGTGGAGCTTACTAAAATATGCATTTTTGTATAGGAATGCAAGGTCTAATGTGACGGGTTAAGGAATGAACGCAAAAAAACGACACGAGAGGAAAATGTTTTTATGTACAAAATCAACGCAAAGTGCTTCTTTGCAGCAACACAGTATTCACAATAAATGTTCAAAAAAGGGAATACTAACAGTAATAGGAACTACAACTGTGATTGGCTGGCAATGCAGCGGTGGAGGGCGGTAGTAAGCCGGACAAACCACGATCCGATGCATCAGAGGATCATTCGCAACTCTGATGTCGAGCGTGATGGGTGAGTTTACGCACAGGAAAAAAGCTGATATGAATCTCATATATGGTGCTACTAATAGGAACGGCAGAGCAGCGCTACAATTGTACCAGGAATGGTTTCCGAAGAGATGTATGCCGAAGCACACAATGTTCGAGAGGTTGCAACGGTCTCTGTGTGAAAACGGGTCATTTGAAGCCATCTCTGACACTAGGAGTGGAAGAAGAACTACACGACAGCCTCGCATTGAAGAATCCATCTTGAGCACTGTGCATGAATCACCTCAGCCGGTATTAGAGCTATTTCACGTCGTCTGCAGCTGAGTCATTCCACCATTTGGAGAGTAGGGAAGGAAAATGGTTTGCACCCATACCATTTGCAGAGAGTCCAAGCCTTTCAAGAGACAGATTACTCTTTTCGAGTTCATTTCTGTCATTGGTTCCTGCAGCAGTGTGAGGCGCAGTCGGATTTCCCATCGGGATGTACAATTCACGGACGAGGCAGCTTTCTCACAGGGAGGCATCTTCAACAGCCACAACATGCACGTGTGGGCAACTCATAATCCACACGACACACGTCCACGTGCATTCCAAACCCACTTCTCTGTGAATGTGGGGGCGGGCATTGTTAACGATACCTCATAGGCCCATACCTCTTACCTGCACTTACAAATGGCTTATGTTATCATATTTTTCTGCAAGAGGTACTACCGGAATTGCTGCAGGACGTTCCGGCTGTCGTTTGTGATCGCATGTGGTTCCAGCATGGTGGTGCACCAGCCCATAATCACGTGCGGGTCCGCAATTACTTGGATGGGACATTTCCTATGTATTACTGCTGGTGGTCGCGAATACTGTATTGCTGGAAAGAAGCACTTTGCGTTGATTTTGTACATAAACACATTTTCCTCTCGTGTTGTTTTTTTTGCGTTCCTGCCTTAACCCTATACTTTAGATCCTACATTCCTATAAAAATGCATGTTTTAGTACGCTCCACCACCCCTCCAAGTTTGTCCCATGATCTCTGAAACACTCTGTATATAATAAATGTAACCATTCCATACTTTGCTGCTCTCAGTATATTAGGTTACTACTGGTTTACTCGGTATTATGCAGATAAATCGAGATCGAATTTAATATTTTTCCTCTTTGGATTGATTTTACATGGTACTGAAACACTGTTACGAGTATTTTAATGGTAATCACGTAAAACGCATGACGACAAACTCAATTGGATAGTTGCTTCAATTCTTTAATATTAAAATACATAAATTACTAATTCTTTGATATCTTTGGATGCCAGGTATAATTCTGCACCTGATATTTGAGTTATAATAATTTAGAGGATAATTGTTGTCTCAGTTGAAAGCATAAAATTGAAACATCAAGTTTTTTGTATTTGCTTATAAATTTTGAGAAATTACCGAAAATTAAAAATTATTTCGAATCGGGAAAAAACAGAGGGGAATCCAGAGACGCATAAAATCTGTATATTTAAAATTTTAGTACTTTAAATAGTGTAATTTTTGAAGGCAGAACCTTTTCTACCGAAACGATCAAACAATTTTCTCCGCTTACCGTTTCATTTCAACTAATTATGAATTCCATGGATCTGCGAACAAAAATTAACAAAATTATATTAGTCTGGTGAAATGAAAGGAAAAGTAATTTATACTAAATATACTTTTTTTTTCCTTCCGCCTCTGATAAACTACTAGCCTTCTATAGAAACTCTAAAAATAAACTAATATCAAAAAATAGATAATATACTAAAAGTAAATCGTGTTTAAAATTTAACAATTCAAGAATTTCTTAAAAATAAAGGAAATTTAAAATCTAAAAATAACAGCTCTAATTTATCAAAAAATATTAATATCATTTGATTTCTGAATTTAAAGGAGGACGCTTGAAGAATAAAGCTATTAAAATTTTATTCTCTAATGAAGTTTCATTTAAGCAAGTAATATGAAAAAAAATTTAAAATCAATTCCTACTCAGGTCAAGAAAGAAAAATTTTAAAAATACAAAAAAATTAAAAATTCAAAAACAATTAAATTTAAAATTAAAAAAAAATTAATATGTGAAAAAACTGTGTTAATATCAATTGTCCTCCACTACAAGTTAAAAAAAGCGTATTTGAACTTGAGTGGATGAATTAAAAGTATTTTATTAACGATTTAAAATTTGAATAAGGTATAGGGAGAGTGTCAGCTAATAGTAGGAATTTAAAAAAAGATAAGAAATAGGTAAGAAATTAAATTACGGGAAAATGTACTAAAGCCACGTGCCACGTTTTACGGTTTTTAAGTTTTTCCCGAACGTCCAGAATTATGAGATGAAATACTAATTGTTTTGGAAGACCCTACAAAAGATATCTACGTTAAAATGATAATTAGAATGTTTCGGTTATAATTTGAAAAGAGCGTTGAAAAATTTGTTCAAATTATTTAAAATTTGCTTTATTTAAACTAACTTAAAAAGCACATGAATAATGTGGGATTTATTCTAAATTATGAATAATGTAAGCAAGAAAATTGATTTAATAAACATATACTGTTATAATGTTATAAATCAAATTTAGTTCAATAGTAATGCACAAATATTTAAATGCCACTTAAAGAAGGTACAGAGAGAAATATTGCCGGGATTTTTGATAAAATCTAATTCTGTAAGAATAACTTTAAGTTGAGACTAGATCTGCGGTTACAAAAATCGAAATCTTTTGTTAAGAAGATGTACATTAGCGCAATGAAATAATACAAATCTAATGTGAGTCTGTTTCCGTATCTTGGAAAAATGACAAATGTTAGGATAATTTTGCTAAATAGCTCACTGGAAGGAAATACAGAACGCCTCCCCTCTTTTAGAACAAATTTCTATATAAAGCTAAAATATATCTTAAGTCGCGCTTTCGAGACATGAAAAACGCAATTTGAATTTCTTCAATTGGCCCAGTAGAACGGGAGATATAGAACTGTCCCATTTTTTTTTGCGCAGTGTACCTATAAAATACATTTGACATAAAAAGTTAGTTTCTATGAAATTATAGTTTTGATCATCTTACTTTCTTTACATTAAATGAATATTTCCTTTCAATAAAATATATTTCTCTGGAATTTATAATTTTTTCTTTTCCTCTCTAGCGGTTGCACATATTCAGGAACTTGTACAGGAAAAGAAGATTGCTGTGGAAATCATATATGTGAATGCAACATCTATTCGAAAGGCTGCCATTGCGAAAGCCCTAGATTCTGGGCAAATGTTCGCGGTTAATTACATTTAAAATAAATTGCATGTATGAAGAAATTCATGTATGCCTTTGCACTAATTAAACATGTTATTAGTTTCTTTTACCTATTTTTCGTAAATTACCAACATCTCTTATACTAATTCTTTAACGATCCTTTAATAAATTGATTATATTAGTAAAAATATGTGCATTTTATTATGTCGGATAATGGCGCTGTTCATAAAATAAGAAATTTTCTCCATTCTTTTTTAGCCCAAAGGGAGTTACCACAGAGAGGTTTCGATATTTTGCAGCATTCCACTTTTCAAATTTTTTACCCCAAATATTATCGCTCTTTTTTACATTTGAAGAAATTAAATAATGAAGAACATGCATGAATGTACGTATGTTTCTCGCATCGTGCTAAAGAATACTACCTAGAACCATCAAATTTTGAATAACGTTTCCACCCGAATATGGACTTCTGGAACCCCAAATTTGAAATTTGGAATTTGTTTTATTCCCTATTTTATATTTTGTAAAGCATTTAGGAGTTTTTGACTAAGAAAACCAACGATTTCAAAGCGAGCAATGGCAAGACTATACGAAAAAAAATAACTCCAGCTGGCGAGATTGTGTATTGGAAATTTTAGAGATACACTCTTTTCAAATTATTTTGTGATATTTCTGTTGAATTGCATTTTATGGTTTCAGTGCGAAGAATATGATATTCAATAAATAAAGGTAACACACAAAACGCTGAAAAAAAGCCTTTTCAGGCGTGATGTAAAATCTGAAAGCTTTCAGATTTTGTTTACTTATATATTCTTTAAAAATGCATATTTTCTTCGTGGAACATTGAAAGCAGGTAAAAAGAGTAGATAAAAAACTGAGGAAAATGACTGATGTATGAAATAAACAAGGAATTGACTAAGAATAATCTATGAATTACTAGCATTAATAAATTTCTTCATCATATTACATGATCATTATTGAACTAAACTGAATACTTGAGCTTGACGGGGTATCTTTTTTGCCCGATTTTCCTTTCTTATGCACGTTTTTAGTATGATTTCTCTGTTATTTTCGATCAAATCTAAAAATAAAGTTTTAACTGGCTTCCATTGAAATAAATTCCTTAAAGTTTTCACAGCTTCATAGTTGTGAATAAAAATAAAATATTTTAAAAGAAGAAATTAAAAGAAATTTGGTATTTTGTAATACCTATCATATGGATTAGAGTGAATCATTTTATACTTTCGGAGTCAGTGATTTTCCTTATTATTTTTTTTTCTGCAAAGGATTAAAGAGGATGAAGTAAAATATGCTTAAAAATCGTTTTAAAATTTAAGAACATGTAAGACCCTGGTCTATCTTCTAATGTAACAGCCGAAATACGTGTAGAAACAGCACAGGAGAAGAGTAAAAAGTACCCTTTGTTAACTCTTTTAACAAAAAGCCACAACTTAAATACTTAAGAGTTAGCAAGTACAATTTGCATAAACATATTCACGCGTTAATTCTGGTAGGAAGTGGAAAATAAGAGATGATAGTAAAGTTTTAAAATAAAACAAATGTTAGTTAAACTTAAGATCTTTACAAACTAAGATTTCGAAGATAGTAAGAAGTAATAGAATCTCCCTATAGAGCTCAGATAATCCTGTTTCCTAAAACCGCGTCGAATATCCTTGTGGCAGCAAAGTAATAGTTGTTACGCCATATTAACCAGCAATAAATACAAAACAGAAGCTCACGCTACAAAAAGTACAGTGTTTGTCCAAACGCTGTAACTTCCTTTCTAGAACTCGGTATTTAAACATTTTGTCCTGAAGGTAGAATTTGCATGACTTCACGCCCACTACCAAATTTAAAAGTTCTGGCTCTGACAATTAGGGGAAATGAAGACTTATACGAAAGTAAGCATAAAATTAAACTTTATGCGTTACTTAAAATAAATATAAATTCCTACAAACACATAAAAATTACTTTTTAGCTGTCAAACGACTTTTAGTTATTTTTAAATAGAACGTACAATTGTAAGTCTTAGTGGGGTATTAACATAATTTTGATAAAAGTGGTAATATTTAAACATCATTTATCAAAATTACCACACAATCCATTTCAAGTTCTCTTTGGAAATACTGATTAACATTTTTAATGCGTTGACATCCACTTCAAATTTCGTATTTTGCTTCTTTCGAAAATTTGTACTATTTCTCCTCGTAAAAAGTTCTCTGATTAGAGTTCTGTGATCTGTCTCTGGTATTAAATTTCCAACAAGATTCTAATTTTATAAGTTATTTCTCCCGCCTTCTTCGCATGCCTTCGTGGTGTAGTGGTCTGCATGCTCGACGCGTAACCGAGAGGTCCGTGGTTCGATTCCCGGCGAAGGCGTTGCTCATTTTTCATGTTTCCTGCTTCGAAATATGTTAATGTCTCTACAATGTCTGTGTTTTTAATGCCTGTGTCCAATGTGTGTTTCAACAAGATTCTAATGTGTGCTCAGCAAGATTCTGTGTCTGTCTTTAATTAAGTCTCTGAACTTTCACAGACTAAGTGATTTCTCATTTTCTCCAGTTTGCTTTCAACATACCCATTTTATCAGTTGCTTGAAATTTTGGAAGTTTTTACTGTTCTTCTTTCCTTCCCTTAACGTGTCTATGCACGTTATCAAAACTGCTCTAATATGATGTCAGAGGCTTATTGTGACAAAGAATTCAGAGTATATTTTCCTAATACTTTAACAGTTATATAAAGGTAAATGTTTTCATTAATCTTTAAATTTTTGCCGCAACAAACCGAAAAGAAGAGAAGATTACGATTTCACTATTGCCGTGCTTGCGTTCTATACAATAACCCAAAGGTAGAGAATACTAAGATTTAATTCTGATACACCTTAATAACCTAAAATCGGTAAAAGATAAATGTTGACTTACCCATGTATTAAAGGTTGTACTTACTCATGTATTAATGTTGACTTACTTACGTATTATACATTACCGTGTAAGAAAAGGAAAGCGTTATACGGCCACCTGCAAGACTTGTATTTATTCAGAATACTAATATTGTAATAGAAATTTAGATACATACTTTATAAGGTATTTCTCCCGCCTTCTTCGCATGCCTTCGTGCTGTAGTGATCTGCATGCTCGACGCGTAACCGAGAGGTCCGTGGTTCAATTCCCGGCGAAGGCGTTGCTTATTTTTCATGTCTCCTGCTTCGAAATAACCTAATGTCTCTACAACTTGATCAAAAGAAATGTAGAAAACACCGGTCATGTGAATAAGAAAGAAGTGAAATTTTGAAACATCGTAAAAGCCACTAATTAAATTTCGACTTCATGCTTGCAAAATACCTTGCACCACTGAGAGGGCTTCCGATCTAAGGTGACAAAGAACTTAACGGTAAAAGCCCACCCAGTGGAAATTAGTTATTGAAAAATTCTTTTTTTTTTTTTTTTACAATGATTATTTTTACATGACAGTGATGTTTTAACAGATATTATTAACAGTCCTCTTTGCATTTACATGCTACCTTGAGCTAAATTTTGGTATACATTTTAATTTGATTCTAATAAATATCAATAGTTCAAATTTCAGTGAAAGTTCTACAGTTGACTAAAGTTCAGTAGAAGTTCGTGAGATGCAATGTTCTGAAAATCTAAGTTCTTTTCATTTGAAGATTTCATACATAAAGTTTGATGTTCCATATCATCGTAATTTCAGAGGGTCTTGGTTGATTGATATAAAACAAATAAGTTCTAGTTCCGATTTAGATCTATTCCGAATACTAAGTCTTTTTATAAATGATTAAGAAATTTTGTTACTTTTGAATATATATGACATAAATAATAAGAAAGTATTTAAAATGGATTCCAAAGGAAATTTGTTTATGAAAATAACTATTGAAATTATTTATTATGCTTGAAACAGTATTCTATTGTTTTTGAAAGTTTATTAACTTGCAGAATGCTATAAGACTGGGCAGGAATGAAAAATGTCCAGCAATTTTCTACTTTAATGAGCTGCTTCGTCGACCTCGTAACTCGAAACAAAATGGCGTAACGAATTTACCATTTGATTCAATTCCGAATGAATTCTTTGTAATTAAGAATTCTTTTTAATACTAGTATTGTGTGCGACGAGAAGAAAATATCTCGAGGGCAAACATATGTGGTTGTCTTAGGGAGCTGGGAGACACACATATATTCATTGTCGATGTTTATGATAAATTTAACATCATAGACGAACCTGTGTATCAAATTGCATTTTCAAATGAATGAGGTTTTTTTGAAAAACGTTTGTTACTAAAAATCCTACTACCTCACTATTTTTCTGATATTTTGATTATTTAATAATATACCGGTTATAAATCGTTTACAATTTCTTGTGAAATTTGTAATTTTAATTAGACGAATTAATCCAATGGGAAGAAAAAGACCCCAATTTAAAATTTGAAACTGGGCAAAACAGTAGTGGGATTTTGAAGCAGATTTGAAAAAAACGCTGGCGGTTTGGAGGGCTGGCAGAAACAAGTCCCTTTTCTTCAAGACAACAAGGTTCTGCAAACTGGGAGGAGAGAGGAACACATTTGCATAGAAATCAATGGATGGAGGAAAGTGGAAACAAACCATCTGTAACAGAAACAAAACGTTGAAAATGAAGTTATTAGAGTTTTAATAGCGTTAAGGAATGAACTAGAATTGCAAGCGTTAGATAAGGAAGATGAATTTTTGTGAATTTGAAATCTCCAAGAAAACTCAGTTCCCCAAATTTTATAGATACGTTTCTTAAAACCAATCGAGAGTATAAAACTTCCCCACGGCGAACCCGAAAATGGTCTCTATGGATTGACTTTGCATGGTGCTAAAACACTGTTATCCCAAAATGTGTGTTTTAATGGCATTCAACAAAAATCCGTGACGATAATCTCAGTAGGATATTTACTTCAATTCTCTAATTTTAAAATACATAAATTATTAATTTCTGGCTGTCTTCGGATGTCGGGTATTAATCTACATTTCATATTTGAGTTACAATAATTAAGGAGTTGGTTTTGATTTAATTGAAAATATTTAAATCATCAACTTCTTTAATCGTTAAGAAAGCTTGAAGAATTACGGAAAATAATGATTATTTCAAATAAAAAAAGAGGGATGCCGACAGAAGCATGTCCTGTCCATGAAGCCCACAAATTCGTATATATATGACTAATTTATTACGTAAAATGGTGTAATTTTTGAAGGCATTACTTTTTCTACCCAAACGATTGCTAAATTCTTCGAAGTCTGACCAGTACCCATTCATTTTAGTTTAGCTAATTTTACCTTCCATGGATCGCTGTTTAAATACACTGGTTATCATAAATTAAGGAAAAGTCACAAAAATAGCGATAACTTCCTCAAAAATAAGCCAAACTGTGTAAAATTTGAATATGTTTTCAAATAAGAATAGCTGCGTAAAACTGCGATATGCACATTAGTGGCTCTGCACTCGGATTACGTCACCTGCGAGGAGTATAAAAGTCCATGTTTGAAAGCAAGCCCACATATTCCACTGTTTTAGTGACATCAGAATCTGGGATAGCTAATTTTTAACAATGACCTCCAGGCATCATTTGCCAGCAGAACTACTATGGAGAGCATTGAAGGACTAAAGGCAGGGCAAATTCAAACAGAAGTGGCCAGATGGATCAATGTGAGTCGTCCTGTGTTTCATAGACTTTGGAAGCAATTTCAAGCCACAGATTCGGCATCTAGAAGGTTCAGCTAAGGACGGCCAACTGCTACGACGAGCACCGTTGACCGATATTTCACATTATGTGTACGCAGGAATAAAACCGCTATTCCGACTCTTCTTAGTTCCTTCCTTGCTGCAGCCACCGGAAGGTTGGTATCAACGTCAACTGTGCGTAAAAGGCGTAACGAAGGTGGTCTGTATGCTGGGCGACCAGCCATTTGCGTGTCGCTCACGTCACGCCATAGGAGGGACCGTTTGCAGTGGACACGACAGCATGTCCACTGGACGCCTGATCAATGGAGGGCTGTTCTCTTTACGGATGAGTCCAGGTTTAGTCTAGAAATCGATAGTAGGCGTTATTTGATATGGAGAGAACCTGGAACCCGATATCATCCGTCAAACATCCGTGAAAGAGATGAATACGGAAGAGACAATGTCCGTGTTTGGTGTGGCATCTTTTTTGGTGGGCGCACAGACCTCCATGTCTTTCCAAGGGGAACCGCGAATGCTCAGGTTTATAGAGATGACATCCTTGATGCTTATGTGCACCCATATGCCGGAACAATAGGTGATGCTTTCCTGTTACAGGACGACAACGCAAGACCACACAGGACTCGCATCGTATATGATTATCTTCAACAGGAAACAATTATGCGCATGGAGTGGCCAGCTCGATCCCAGGACTTCAATCCTATCGATCACGTTTGGGATGCTTTAGGGAGACTTCTAGCCGCTCACAATCCGCTTTCTCAGACCCTTTCCGCGCTTACAACTGCTTTGCAAGAGCAATAGTTCTCGCTTCCTATGGAACTGAAGACCGCATAATTGAAAGCATCACACATCGCTGTATTGCTTGAGGTGATCATATTCTATATTGAAGGTACTTTTCCAATAGCAAACTGACACCTTCAATTTGTTCATTTTATATATGTGCTAATTTTTATACTACCTTATTTGTGTGGTACTTTTTTATGCTATTTGATACCTTACTACGTGCTGTATATTATGGGTAAGTTTCATAAAATTCTACATGTAACTTTTTCAGTAATCGTTATTTTTGTGATTTTTCCTGAATTTAACAAAATTATTTTAATTGAGAAAATGAAAGGAAAATAATTTATACCAAATATATTATTAAATTACAAATTTATTTTTATAGAAATTCTGAAAATAAAGTAAAATCAAAATGCAGTTAATATGATGAAAATAAATAAAAACATCCTTAAAAATAACATTTAACAATTAATAATTTATTAAAAGGAAAGGAAACTTAAAATCTAAAAATAATTACTCTAATTTTCAATAATTGTTTATATCATCTTCTTTCTGGATTTAAAAGAACAGCCTTCAAGAATAAAGCTATTAAAATTTTATTGGCTAATGAAATTTCATTCAAAAATAAGGTACGAATGCAAATATCGGTGATGGAAAGAGGACTAAGGTCATATTCCATGTTTTTTTGCTTTTAAGATCTGCCAGAAAGCATATCCAAAATTATGAGACGAAATATTAATCGTTTTGGAATCACGTATAAAAGGTATCTGCGTTAAGAGGACAATTAAAATGTTTCGGTTTTAATTTAAAAGAAGTTTCCAAAAATTGAAGCAAATTATTTAAAATTTGCTCTTTTTAAACTGGCTTAAAAACTATCTGAATAACATTTACATTATTTATAAATTATGAATAATTTATGCAAAAAAATATATTTAATAAAGGTATACTGTGCAGAGACATTAGGTTATTTCGAAGCAAGAGCCGTTAAAAATGTGAAATGCCCTCGCCGGGACTCTGACCTCGGACCTCTCGAAATACGCCCCGAGTGTGCTATCCACTACACTACCAAGACTTGCTAAGAAGGCGGGAGAAATACCTTATAACTGTTATAAATCAAATTCAGTTTAAGAGTAACAAACAAAAACTTAAATGCTACTTAAAAAGACAGAGTAAAGCTAACGAGATCTTTTACTAAATCTAATTGTGTAAAAATAACTTTGATTAGAGCTGTGGCCACATAAATCCTGTTATGTGTTAAAAGTATATAAGTTAATATAATGCAGTTTACAAGTTTAATGAGAGACGTTTTTCATGACTCGAAAGATGAAAAGTTGCTAGGCAAATTTTGTTGTTACGCTCATTGGAACGACGTAAATTGGACCGACGCTCATTGGAACGATGCTTATTGGAACGACAGAGATACAGAACGGCCCTCCTCTTTTACCCAGTGCACATTATATATATATCTATATAAATATAATATGTATATATATTTATATATGTCACTTATTTCAAAATAATGGACTCATCACATAAATGGTTCATCTTTATTTAGTATTTCAACATTCTTAGTAGCTTAGGTTATGTTCAGCTAATTTCTTTTATACGAACATTGACGCCAGCATAAGTAATGAACGAATTTATGTCATGTGTTCTAAAACTGATAATAAATGCTAACTTTTTACAAGAATCTTTGTATGTATTTATAAAATAAATTTAACATTTTATGTTAATTTCTGTAAAAGAATGGTTTTGATCATCTTACTTTCTTTAAATAAGTATTCTTTGTCTGGAATTTATATTCTTTTCTTTTCACCCCTAGCGGCTGCACCTATACAGGAATTTGTACAGAAAATGAAGACTGCTGTGGGACCCGTACATGTGAATGCAATATCTTTTTGGAGGACTGCTACTGCAGAGGTCCAAAATTCTGGGCAACTGTTCGCGGTTAATCACATTTAAAGAAAACTGCACGTATCCAAAAACCCACGTATACTTTGCATTAATTAAACACAATATTAACTCCTTTTACATTGTTTACAAAAATTACTAATAGCTTTCATAGACAATTGTAAATTCTTTAAAAATGTACATTTATTTCGTAGAAGACATAAATAAAAATATGGGGAAGAGGGATTGATGCTTTAAATAAGAAAATAGTTATATATATGAATGCATTTACAGTCTGTGAATTAATCATATGACTAAATTTCTTCATTATAAGTTACCTCAATTGAACTAAATGAGTATCTGTGCTTTACGGGGTATTTTAATGCTCAATGTTTAACCCAAAGAGACAATTTGCCCAGAAGGGCTATGAGTTTCGTTTATTCACTATAAATGACTAATCACTTTTTAAATTGCTGCCAGCAAATATTAGAGCCCTGTATTACATTTAAAGAAATTAAGTAATAAAGAATCTGCATAAATGTACATATGCTTCTCGCATTGTGATAAAACCTAGCGCCATCCAATTTTAAATAACGCACGTCTCCACCCGAATATGGGCATCTGGAAGCCCAAATCTGGAATTTGGAATTTGCTTTATTATCTATTCCATATTTCGTTAAGTATTTATGAGTTTTTGATTAAGGAACTCAACGATTTCAAGCGTGTCATGGCAACACTGTATGGAAAAGAAAAAAAACATTTTTATCTCCAGCTCGCGAGGTTGCGTATGGAAAATTCTAAAGATATGTTTTTTTAAATATTTTGTGATATTGCTGTTAAACTGAATTTTATGGTTTAAGAATTCTATGGAAGAACACGAAGTTTAATGCGTAAACGTAAAGCAGAAAACATAAAGAAGTGCCTTTTTGGGCGTAATAATATAAAATTTGAAAGCTTTCAGATTTTTTCTTTAATTTTTTGTACACAGTTTTTAGGTTGATTTCTGTGTTGTGTTGGGTCAAATCATGAAATCATATTTTAATTCGTTTCCATTGAAGTAAATTCGTAAAAGTTACATATTTGCGAAAGAAATAAAATATTCTAGCGAGATGTTTTACAAATTTCGGTAATAGTAATTTTATTTATATGAAAACAATTCTTATAAATTTTCTAGATAAATTCATATTCTGCTGCAGTATAAAATAGATTAGAAAATATTTTTTACCAACTATAATTTGCAAGAAACACTTCAATAAATTTATCGATTATAAACGGGTTTTCCGAACTCTGTATATAGGACCCCAACATTGTCTGTAGAGCTGTTAATATTGATGAATTATTTCAATCAAATTTGTCAGAAGGGAATTTGAAGATATTACGTTGAATATAAGCTAACTTTATAAAATAGATCCGATGAACGTAAGCGAGAGTTTGCTATTTTATAATAATACTTTATGGGGATTAGATAAAATCATTTTATATGTTCAGAATCAGAGATTTTCCTTATCATTTTTGTTCTGCTAAGTACTAAAAGAAATGAACAAAATATGCTTCAAATTCGTTTTAAAAATATAGCGTTTTAATTTAAAAACCATGAAAAATGCTTTTTAGCTCTCATTACATTTTTAGCTATTTGCAATAAAAGATAGAATCTACCACACAAATATGGTAGGGTGGGCTATATGCATAATTTTAATAAAAGTGGTAATAATCGAGTATCATATATCAGAATTATACACAATCCATTTAAATGTTTATTTGGCAATAATGATCGTCAGTTTTAATGCGTTTACATCCACTTAAAATTTTGCATTTTGCCTCGCGCGAAAACTTCAACTGTTTCGTTTCGTAAAAATGCTGTTTAGAAGGGAGTTAAATTAAGCTGTCTCATATTAAATTTTCGACAAGGCCGTAATGCCTGCGGCGTTAATTATGCCTCGGAATATTTACAGTCTGAGTGATTTCTCATCTACCTGATGTCCATAACCTTTCAGCATAGCTGAAATTAAGTGAAAATTTGAAACAGAAAGTAAAAGTGAAATCTCGAAACATCGCAAAAGTCACTAATTAAATTTCGACGTCATGCTTGCAGAATTCTATAGGACTTAGTAGGAATTAAAAAAGTCCAGCTACGTATATTCGCCCAAAATGCGCTACTTGATAGACTTCGTGACCCCCCCCAAAAAATGGCTAATAAATACAGAGGCTGTTAGCACGTTTTTTAGACAATTTTGGTAAGCGGTAATAAAAAACCGTTTGCTGCAAAAGAAGTAATTGCAATTGTACTATGTTTTTAAAAGTCAAAATTATCGTGTGTGGCTTGAAAGTTTTGTTTTTATACAAGATGGCGAATTTAACAAAGCTGTGGTTCGAAGGCTACATTTACGCTCTTACAGAAGAGAAATATGCATACTCCTTTATCCAAAAACGATGTGAGAGTCATGGTTTTGTGATATCTAAAGCGTAGATAGGTAATATCATCAACAAGAAAGGAAAAAAATGTCAAATTGGAACCTCAAGTGGGATAAAAGTTCCAAACAAGTATCCAAGGATAAAACGGACATCTTCGACTATTGCAAAGGTGCGTTGTTTAATGTTAAAAGAAAATCCCCCTAGTTAAAGGACAGTTGTAAAATCATTAAAATGCTGGGTGTCCACTGTAAACAAAATGATAAACGTTCATTTAAATCTCAAGAAAACGAAAAAACGCAATGTGCATCGTCTTCTTCCAAAGCATATCGCTCGACGCAGGACACGCTGCAGAATCCTATATGAGAAACACTTATCCAAAGAAAAATGGAAAACAATTGTCACAATAGATGAAGCACGGGTGTATTTAAATGACTGTAACAAAAAAGAGCCATTTATTATCATAAAAAGGGAGAAAAAAATTTAAGTACATTATTCAAAGAATCGAAAGAAAATTTTTCTAAGGGATTCATGATTGTTGCTGATTTTTCTTATAATGGCAAGTTAAAAATAAAGAAAGTGCAAAAAAAAGTCAAGATTAATTCCAAGTACTATCAGGAACATATTTTATCGCCAATATTTCTAAATGAAATACCAACGCTTTACCCACAGTGCCATCGATCTGTGAGACTCCATCAGGACAAAGCTAGCAGTCACGCATCAAAATCCAATGTAAATTTTCTAAAAGAAATGGACAAAAAACTGGTATCAAGGCCATACCCTTCACTGATATCCCTACTAAATCTCCCGATGTGTCACCTATGTATTTTTGTGCTTTCGGACTTTTAAAAACTGCATTATCCAAGCGTTGTCCCAAAACCCCAAAAGGACTCTGGAAAAGCTGTTCGGGAGGAATGGGATAAAATACCTCTTCTGACACTTCAAAAGGCATTATTATCCTGGAAATTGCGGTGTGGAATGATTGTTCAGAATAAAGGATGTCAAATAGGACATTTAAAACACAAGAATTTTATGTAATTTAGTTTTGTGAATACAATATACATCGTCTAAAAAATGTGCGAACAGCCTCTGTATACCACTAGTTTCAATTCTGAATTTATGAATTATTCTTCTTTCTAGCAGTGTGTGCCACGAGAAGAAATAACAGAATGAGCAAACATTAAACATGGTCACAGGTATCAAAATAAGTAATTGCATGAAGAAGTAGGAGCACTTGCTAATGAAAATTGTGTCCCCGAATCGGCGTGTGAAGAGAGAGAAAAAACCTCAACCCGATCTACGTACTATAGTCTTTTTATCCGGCGTCCGTTCCGACACTCGAAATAGAATTCGGACTGAAAAGTGTAAGGACTTAAGGGTGATTTACATTTAGGACTGCATGCAGCATAAAATATTAAACTATTGCTTATTTTCTCAAAATATTAGTTCATATCATTTTCGGATATATCCTCAGACACATTTCTAATGGTTATGTCGCTTGGTTTTATTTAATTTAATACTTAATTTATGTATATTATCATTTAGAATTTCTCAGCTAAGATCGAAGTCATAAGACTGATATTTCCTGTACTGTGTGTTAGATTGTGACAGACTGCTTTCAATAACTTCGAATTCTGGCTATTTAGGTTTTGGATTTAAGTTCATCCTTTTCGCTTCAAGATAAATAAATAAAAACTTTTTTTATTTTCAAAATTATGATTTATTTATCGTTTCTGTTGCTAAGGGCAGAGCCATTTTGCATAGCAAAGTATTTCGGCCACTATTGGGAACACTAGTTGATGAAGATGTACTATTTTCTGAAACTCATACTTTCATTCGTTAAGGATTTGTGTATTTCTTTTTGAAACGTCGAGTTCGTGTTCTGATTCTTCTGAATATAAGCTATACAGATTTCAATTGTAAGCTGTATAGATTTCAGCACCATTTCAAACTTAAGGCGCATTTAAAATGTTTTGGCGCATTTTCCAAAGTTTATATGTATTTATTAAAATTTTTAGAGATATATTTAAATTTGTATTTTAAAAAATGCGAGGCTTGAAAGTTGATAAAGATGTTCACTTGAGTTTATTTATCGTATCACAGTACTTTCAATGAAATTTAAGAAATTTATTATTTCAGCGAAATACTTTAATTTAAAAGGCTTCAGATTTACAATTTTTGTAAAACTGGTATAGTAAAAGAAAATTATTTAAGGAAAATTAATAACTAATTAAATTTGAAAAGATTAATTTATTTAATTTATTTTATTTTTAAACCCTCTAACAAAACGTCTTCATTTTATCTACTTTTAATGAGCAACTTTTTACGATGCTCAGTTTTCACCTAAATATATTTTACTTTTTGTCAATTATATAATTATTCTTTTCTAAAATGATAAAATGATAAAAAGAGTATTAATATAGAAGTAAAAGAAACAGCTTTAAAACTGACATCCATAATTATTTGGATCATGAAA
>KK114158.1:28372-140247 GCA_000611955.2 Stegodyphus mimosarum | reverse complement strand
AAGTGTGTTTCCCCAAAATTGCATGTTTTAATAAACTTCAGCATTTTAAATATGTGTACTTAACAAAAATAATAACCTATTATACTTCCTTTTCAGTTTTGTGATAATCTTAGCTATTACTTTATAAGGTATTTCTCCTGCCTTCTTCGCATGCCTTCGCATTAGGGGTCAGCACGCTCGACGCGTATTCGAGAGGTCCGTGGTTCGATTCTCAGCGAGGTCATTGCTCATTTTTCATTCAAAAGAAAAATATCCGAGGTCTCTACAGTGACGCCCGTAATAAAAAGGTGGTGAAATATGAGTCTTCACCACCATGATTTGGCGAATGAGTCTCCTAATCACTAATCGTCCTTTAAAAGTATATAAGGTATTTCTCCCGCTTTCTTTGCATGTCTTCGCGGTGTAGTGGTCAGCACGCTCGCCGTGTATTTCGAGAGGTCCGAGGTTCGAGTCCCAGGTACGACATTGCTCATCTTTCACGTCTCCTGCTTTCAAGGAATCCTAATAATTCTGCAGTGGCTCTCGAACTAAATACGTGGTGGGTGATGATTCTCCACCACCAGGATTTGGCGATTGGGTCCTCTAATCCCCATTCGCCTTTTAAAAGGAGTAGTATATAAGATATTTCTCCCGCCTTCTTAGTATGCCTTCGCGGTGTAGTGATCAGCACCCTCGGCTTCTATTCGAAACGTCCAGGGTCGAGTACCGTCGAGGGCATTGCGCAGTTTTCATGACTTCTAATTACACTCACGTTTGTGAAAATTGCAACACCAAGAAGGAATCGTCATAACTGAATGCAATTTAATACACAGTTGAGTGGTAGTGGTACAAATAAATGATTAAATGTTCAAAGCAAACAAACAAGAACAAGAGATCAGAATCAGTATTTTGTGTGGCCACCACGCGCCGCAATAAGTGCTGCTACACGACGTGGCATGGAGTCAAACAAAGTTTGAATGTCTGACTGAGGAAGAGCATTCCATATCGTTTGTACGCGTACCCAAAGTTCGTCTGCAGACGCAACAGGACGAGGATCACGAGCAAGACGCCGACCAATGACATCCCACACATGTTCAATTGGCGACATATCCGGGGAACACGCAGGCCAAGGAAGAAGCTGTACCTGCTGCGCTGCAAAGAAGGATTTAACAATCCGAGCAGTATGAGGGCGGGCATTGTCCTGTTGAAATACAGCGCCTGGCAAGCTTTGAAGGAAGGGAACAGCTTCGGGCTGTAGAACTTCACGGATATACCGGTTGCTGTTCAGATTGCCCACAATTCGTAGCAATTGAGATCGTCTATGATATGCTATGGCGCCCCAGACCATAACTCCGGGTGTTCGTCCACTGTGGCGTTCGATAATGCACTCCGGAAGGTGGCGTTCACCGGCATAGCGTCTGACACGAATGCGGCCATCATGGTACCACAAATTAAAGCGGGATTCGTCAGAAAACACGACATGCTGCCAATCAGCACGCCAGTCTCTATGCTGATTGGCCCATTGTAGCCGCAGGCGGCGATGGTCGTGCGTTAGGGGGATCCTGTATAAAGGAGTCCGTGCGCGCAGTCCACACTGCAGCAGACGTCTACGAATTGATGAAGCACACAATGAAACACCTGTAGCTATTGACCACAGTGCTGCCAATTGTCTAGAGGAAGCTGTACGGTCCGTCCGCGCCATGCGGACCAGGTGTCTATCATCGCGAGCTGACGTCACATTTCGGGGTCCACTCCCGGATTTCCGAGTTGTCCGACACTCGTCCGTCCACTGCTTCCAAACGCGCATCACTGTGCTGCTGTTACGCTGCACACGAGAGGCTACTGCACGATACGACAATCCAGCTTCACGAAGGCCGATGATTCTCCCTCGTTCAAACTCTGTAAGTTGTTCAAATCTCGCTCTCTTTCGTCGACGAGGCATAAGTACAGATTGAGTTAACGTTTACCACTAGCAGATAACCACCGATAACCATACACGCCTCGCTACAGCCGTCTATTTATTCGGATCCATCAGCCGTTCAGAGGGCGCTGCTCAGCATACGCATGCGCTACGGATTTGCAATTCTAATCATTTGCATATCATGCGCTACTTTGCATTTCCTGAAAATTTCAGCTCACTCGCGTAAGTCCTTCATGGTGTTGCAATTTTCACAAACGTGAGTGTAGAAATAACCTAATGTCTCTACAACTTTAATAAACAATTTTTCAATAAAAATTTAAAACAAATTTTAATATTACATTGAAAAATTTGCCCTTTTACACATACAATGAAAATTCACGAGCAGATCGTCTGATTGGGGCTTACGAACTGTTAATTAAAACTATATTTTTTTGAAAATGTTTTTAACACAAAATCACTTACAACAGATAAGTAGTTTTGATTTATGAATCGAAATAATGATGACATCTGCAAGCACAACCAAGTCGGTTCACAGTTTCGTTGTTTATTTATAAGTACAGTTTCACCTCGGTTACTGTGCGCCTCTGCCCTAATTCAAGGATATTTCCAGGATCTTTCCCTTGCACCAAACCACTTTCGGCTAGTCAGTATTTTAAGTGCTCTTATGCCGAAGATACGCTATGCACTATACTATACTTATATTTCTTTAGGATTTGAATTCAGGCTAATGAGTATGGAGCATCGCCAGCCACTATACCAAACAGGGCGTTGATAATGTTGTCAACAAAACATATGTGTGACATCAGCTATGTAAAATTTAGTACTTGAGCTTACGGGACATTCTGAGTTTACATGAAATAATTATGAGAGGGAACTATATGTATACAAATGTATGAGGAATGTATATCAGTTTGATTTATATTCGTTTATCTTCGTCTAGAGAAAGCGAACACGAAGAGAAAACGCCCGCAATAGAAATAAAATGTGAAAAATAAAATCACTGGAATTTTAAAAACATTAAGCAATGAAGTGGAATTACTAACATCAATTAAAAAGGAAAGGTTTTTGTTAATTTGAATTCTTCAAGGAAACAGAATTCACCAACATTCACAGATTATTTTCGTAGAACCAACGACTTTAGATTCGTGTAGCTTGATAGGAAATTTTAACGCTTTTCTAATTCGGTTGCTATATCTTAAATCATACTGACAAAATACTCTATATATATTCTGGAGAAATTAAATTACAATGAAATCTTTAATAATCGAAAACCGAATTTTTCTCATGTGTGAGAAAATTACCAGAAAATTAACTTTTAAGTCAAATTTCAGCTCAAGGATTAAAACACACGTTTTAAAATACTGAAAGATTTTAGAACTTGATTATCCATTTAAATGATTTCAGGTAAAAAAGAGAGGGCAGGGTTAACATAATTTAGAAGTTTACCAAGTAAATTTTCAGAAACGAGTGATTTTAGGTTATAATTATCATCTTAAAACAACGCTATATATAAATTTGATATATAGCTTAGTCACGCTTTCAAGACATGATAAATCCAAGTTAAAGTTTCCAACCAGAACGCGAGGTACAGAACTTTCGTTTTGTTTTGACTACATTATAAATATTTCAGAGATCTCGTTTTAAAGATTTCCTGCGAAATATTACGCTTTGGTTTCTAGATTATGTTTCTGGACGGAGGAGTGATCGTTCTATAAATGCTACTCGTTTAGTTCAATTTAAACATAATTACAGTCGCAACTTTTTTGACGCAGGTTGAATGATGGAAATGTATTGATCAGCTTATTAGACGTTAAAACCTATGATTAGTTGTTTGGTCATTTGCATCATAATGGGTGTATATCTGAAAGTTGCTCTGGGAGGAATATATTGAGATTCGATGCTTTAAGACTGGAATATCAGCGCCATAACACACAGATCGATGAATATACATTATACAGTAGAAACTCAGTAACTTAACTAGTACAGAATTCTATGTGATTTGTGTGCTTTCAGCACCCAGCCTTAACAATTGGTTGAATCATGTTTGCAATTATAATCTACGTAACAGAGAACTGAATCTTTTATCTGAGTTACAATAATGAATTTGCTGTCATCGATTATGTTCTTGAAAGTTCCAGTTATTCATCTATTCAGCTGCTGGTTTTACAGTCGCTGTACCCATTACGTTGATTGCTGTATCCTTCTCTTCATGTATGTTTAAAATCTCGTAGTTAATTTGAGTTACATTTCCAAACAGTCGATGAGCCTGCTAGCATTTGTTCTTCAGAGTAGAGAGCATATTATACATGTAGTTCATCCATCCCTTTTTTATTTTTAATTTTTAATCTATTTGAATTTATTTTCTGTCTATTATTTATCTTTCCTCGTTCTGCCAAATTCGTTTCAAGATAGAAATGAAACATTAACAATAATTGTTGTTGTTGTTGTTTCTCATGCTCACTTGTGGGACAAAGTCAGCCCAAGCCCACGGGAATTCTCGTGTCAAGGAGCGCTAGATTACGACTGCCGTTGGCATCAGCCTTGAGCACCTAACAGGTGACAATGCTATTTGGCTCAGTTCCGCCCCCAATTCTGATGGAGAGCACCCCGGAGGGACGGGTCCGAGGGTCTCCCACCCTTTCCCCTTCCAGCAAACCACATGAGAGGACTTTCGGCTCACCTCGTATTTAGAGTGCCATCATGCCGCACTGACATTATACATTTACAAACATCCATGCCTTTTCCGGGATTCGAACCCGAGCCCTTCGGCACGGCAGTCAGCGGCGCTAACCACTATAACGGCTGAGCGGCATTAATGATAATATGTGACTGAACTGCTCAAATACTTACTAATACAATAGTCTTCTGATGTCCAGAGTTATTTCCTTCAAATGACGTATGAATGCTAAACACAGATCCCTGATATACAAAAATTTGCATGTAAAATAAAAATTTCATTTTAATAGTCTCCTTTTAAAGTTGGTGATTTTCTTTTTCTATCAAAAAGCAGCAATACAATTTTTTCTGAATTGTGCCATTTCAAAATTAATCTAGGTTAGCGTAATTCTTAGATAAAGCCAAAAACTGCAAGTCCACTGGTGTTCAAAATTAAGAGCAATTCAATAAGAGTTTGACTAAATCCAATACTGAAGACAAGATTCTAATAAAATTTGGTATGGACATAGGCTGGTCTAGTACACAAAATATACCACATGAAATTTATCACACAACTCATGATGGTGCGTGCGATCCTCATCAGCGTGTGCATGTGAAAACAGAGGTGACGAGAATGAACACGAAATGAGAATAATGTAGAGGGGGGAATAGTCCATTAAAAGAGTCATACGGATCTCACAGCATGATTGCGTATGGGAATGACACAGTTTATGAGTCTTTGTGGAAGTCGTTCGTACTCATGTAGCTAAACGTTTCAAGTTTTAAAGAGTTCTGTGATGCCACAAGTCAGTTTCAGTCGCCCTTCCAATATCGATCCAGACCAGTTTTATA
Source organism: Stegodyphus mimosarum (assembly GCA_000611955.2). Lineage (NCBI taxonomy): Eukaryota > Metazoa > Arthropoda > Arachnida > Araneae > Eresidae > Stegodyphus > Stegodyphus mimosarum. The sequence goes on along the minus strand of KK114158.1, from coordinate 134,840 downwards.
ATGTTTAGGTGACAATATCTCACTATCCAGACCTTCCGTTTAATATAGCGTTCCCTAGAAAATCATCCCCAAAAGAAAGCAATAATGATGCTTTAAGCAAATATCGCACAGAGTCGTTTATCTCACGCTTTTCTTTGCTGTTAATATGGATGTCACCTTATGTATTCTATAATGTTTACAGATTATCTCTATGCGGAACAGCATAGTCGTCCATAAAAAGGGGTCACCTGCAACCCTGGAAAGGAATCATAGGGCTCTATATCACAGAGCTCTTGTCAAAGTCTGTGAATTTGTCCATCACTAGACTTACTCAGACCATCAGAACCTCTCTGTCCTGCTAATGTTATTTCTTGGAGATTTAATTTGCTCTAGATCAAGAAAAATACATTTAGCATCAGTGGTTAAGCTGAATCGGAACTCATCTGCCACGATAATGGTCCTCCATTGTTGTATGCCCTAAATTGATGTTTGTTATACTATGCCAATTGCTCTGTCACGTGCGCAAAAGTGAGCAAGACTCAAATAGCAAGTAGTTTTGCAAAAAGCCCTCTCTGATGCAGCCACATTGAAAAAAGAGTAACTCTTGAAAGTTTTTGCCTGGTTTGCCTGTGGCTGCATGGAGCATATAGACAGCGCTAAATAGTTTAAAATCTTCCTACACCTCATTAAAGTAGACACAATACGATCTTCTTGGCTATCTTGGCCTTTGAACAATCTTGCTCAGGCATTCTTTCTACAGATCCAATACCCTTAAGATGTTTCCATAAGTTAACACACAACACTAAGTGGTGCTGTGGTATTTTCAAGTCTCTAGCAGTCTTCACTTGTTACTTCTGTTTCCAGCCACAAAATCATTTTTCACTTCATTACATCTTTAAAACGTTGGTGGTTATCCACTTTAATTGTTTGCTTTTAAATTTTACTAATTTAATACACCGCGAACGTTGACATGGAGAGTAAGTAAACGAATCGCAGAAAATGTCACTTGTCTTTTTAAAACTGCCCTTCCTTTAAATATTTTGTTTATACGGATTAGTACGCTAGGAAAGAGTTCTAGTTTTTGTACAGATGTATGTTTGTAACTTTTTAGTACGTTTAGAGAAAATATGCATCTTCTCTTAATTTTGAACACCAATATATTTAAGACTGCTGTCAAATTATTATTTGCTGTTTCAGGTTTAGTTCCATTTTCATCAACAGTGTTATGCAAGAATCATATGATATGGATTACACGAAAACACGCAGTGAAGAAGAAGGATACTATTTTTAGGAGAGGGGGAAATAAAAAATTAGCATTAAATATTAAGGGGCTATTGCTAATTTAAATTATAATTTATATTTACATATTTTTTCATCTTATATATATATATATATAATTCCTGCGAATAGCGAAGAAATGTACTTGTTTTTTTACCCTACTATTTTAATAAAATCTTTATTTTATAAACGGTGAAACTGTCAATCTTTGAAGCAGTTTTGAGTTAGCTTGTCCTAAATGGAGACAACATATCTCTAGTACATATGATATACTCAGATTAATAAATTTAGTACCTCAATTATTCTTTCTCAAATTATTACAATAACAATAAACATATTTTACATAATATATAAGTTCTTGTTTCTAGAAATATAAATTACATTAAGAATCCTAATATCCTATAAAATCGAAATGTTACTAACAATATTAGATTTATTGGTAGTAAAAAAACACCTAATTAATTTTATCTTAGAAGTTGCCTAATTCTAATCAATACATTCTAATAGTTTGTTAGAGAATAATTTATTCATATTTGATTTTTTAAGGTGATAAGGATGTGGATAGGTTCCCAGTCTAAGTCTTATATGTCGTTCGGCAGTTCAGTCAGGTATTTGTTCTTTTTTGTAACCTTCATTAGGTAAAATAGTTTCATTTGATGAGAAAAAACAGTTGTCAAAAATAAAAAAAACCATCTATTCTACGCTTACTTTATTTGTGGTATTAGCCTAAATAAAGACATATTCGGACATGAATCGTCAAGTAATATTAAACAATTTCATTTATCGTGTCTTTATGGTTTTTTCCATGCAAACACAGTATCCACCGAAGTAGGTACACTTGCACTGAAGGCCTTCACAGCATTTATCATCAACAGGATCAGGTAAACAATCCTTTTCCTTTCGGATGCAGTCTCCTTTTAGGGCCCTAAAATGATAATTAAGAAGAATCTTGTAGTATTTTTTTGAGAAATTAATTATTTCATTAATTCATACATCACAAAGGGAAATCTAACTAAATTTTAGGACTATTTTAATAAATCCAGCAAACCTACCAGATGATGATTGACAGCTTTTACTATAACGTTATCTCAACTTTCTTCTTTCTAAAATATCATCAGCTTATAGGCTGAATATTTAACACAGTTAATCTTCTGCTTTGATCTAGTGAAGAATTAATGCCATGGATTCTGATGTTGAGGTAATTATTTAATCAACATTCCAAACATTAAGCTTTTTTTTCAAACAACTTTTGAGTGCAGGTGGAGCTTTGTGCCTTTACGTTTGACATCCAGACAAACGGCAAACATGTATTTGGATTATAGAAAGTCCACACCGCCACAGAAACTTTGGTTTCAGAAATATTGAGGCAAGATCATGCTGGAGACCTCTTTTGACTGAAAAGAAGTAATTGATTGATCTAATGCTGAGTGTCTCTTTTGATTGAAAACGCACAATTGCTTGATGAATCCCGGAGACATCTTTTGACTAAAAACAAATAATTCACAATGAATTTGCTTACAGACAGTAGAAGGACGAACGGCAAATTTTATAATTTAGAAAAGTCAAAACATAAACTTCTGAAGAGAATTCAGCACCTTGGTGGCGAGAAAACCTCAATCGAATAACAGATTTCTGCTGCACTCAAAGGTGCTGTCAAAAAGTTCCTTTCTTATCAAGCAACAGGAAGGCACAGTTCTTAAGGACCCAATAAATTTGTCAATATATTACTTATTGTTCTCTGAGATTAAATCTAGAATAAAAATGAAATCACTATTATGGTAACGTTGAAGAGACCCAGAAAATCAAAAGACATATTTATGCAGTACATCTAATTGTGATTTTTATAAACAATCAAGGAGCAAAATACACATGTTAAGCATTGTATAAATTTCCAATAATTATACATTAAAGAGCAATATGTAAAAAGTTCGTTTTCTGTAACTTTTGATTTTATGCAAACTTATTGCTAAAAAATTGCAGATGTACTCTGTACAATATATATTATACAAACAATTTCAAATTCATGAACATATCTTTATTTATAAAAATAATGATTATAATTATAATACTGATAATAATAATGTAGAGATATGAAAAGTTTTTTTAACCCATAATTCCCTTTATATTCCTAATATAAGATGTTTTTGTCATTTGCCTGGATGTTCTTTATTTAATAAGTGTTTATGATTGTGTAAACGCATTAAGCGCTGTCACATTTTGCTTATGAGCCTCTCTAATTGAGAACTTAATTAAGACCAAGAAGGTAATAAGTCGCTGTGCTAGATTTGTGTCATGTTTCCTGTGAAAGATTTCCTTTTTTTCCCATTCGGCATTCTAAATAAATTAATTATTGAGGAAATAACTACATATCAGTGCAAGTTTGACTTCTGATTTTGATTAATATTTTGCTTCAAACACTTTGTTATTTTTCTTTAAACTTAGTAAATCTTTTGTCGTGGAAATGAATTTTTTGCTTCCCTCAATAGGATTATAGAGATTTCTCATTTAAAAACTGAGTAAAAAGTATATAAATAAATAAATAAACAAAAACTAATTAAACAAATTTTAAAAGTTATTTATTGACCTAACGGGCTTTGTCCCTGAAGGACTATTGTTTTCGTTTTGCGATTTTGCGTTGAATCACTTTAAACGGCTGTATCACTTTTTAAATTGTTGCCACCAAAAGTTATCGCCTTGTATATATTTAAAGAAATTAAATAATGTAAAATCTGCATAAATGTATGTATACTTCTCCAAATGTGATGAAACAGCGGTACCTAGAGCCATCCAATTTTGAATAACGTACGTTTCCACCAGAATAGGCGCATCTGGAAGCTCAAATTTGAAATTTGGAATTTGTTTTGTTATCTATTTCATATTTTATAAAACTTAAGCTAACTTTTTATGAATACTCAACGATTTAAAAGCGAGCAATAGCAACACTCTACGGCAAAAAACACCTTTTTATCTCCAGCGCCCGGAACTGTGTATCGGAAGTTCTATATATACACTCATTTTAAATTATTTTGCGATATTGCTGTTGAACTGAGTTTTATGGTTCAAGTGCGAAGAACATGACATTTAATAAATAAAGATAACACACAAAGCATTGAAAAAACGCCCCTTTGGACGTAATTTAAAATATGAAACCTTTCAGATTTTTTTAAGATATTAATTTGGCATAATACTATGTCCAGTTGTCTTAAAGTGTTCTTGTAAGACATAATCTATCAGGGAGAGCTCTCTACCCAGCGAGTCTCATGAAATGTTAAATCAAGCGCCTCAAGAATAGATGATGTGTGGTTCTTGTTGTATATCAATAGCTTATTTGAAATCAGAAGCAGGGCAAGACATGAATTTAAAATAATGCGAAATATGTACAAGAAAGTAGGATGCGACAAGACAAAATTTCTGGCTCCGCAAACGCTTCATAGAATCCTACTGAATTCTTTTTTCGGGTTCGCGGAAAGGACAGTTTTTTAACAGATTGCAGAAGCAAGCTTAATGAACTCGAGATTCAATACTTATTTCAAAACTTCCCTTTTCTTCTTTCAATCCTTTCTTTTTTACAAGCAAATCGATATGATACCAATTACAGACCACAAATTTCCATAATGAAAGCAGATCACAAATCTTGAAAAACGACGTGCGACACTTTAGCTATAAATGCTGTTAATTGCAGAATTAAGTGCTAATAAACTTCAGATTCAATTATCTTCATACCGTAAGTACATTACATTTTAATCACGTAAATTTATCTTTCATGCATTTCTGCTATATGCCTTCATCTCATTTTGTTTGAATTTGGTATTTAACAGTGTTCATAGTTGGACTTTTAATGCTGTTTTCGTATCAAATGTCGATTGTACTGTTGCAGGAGTTAAATGATTTTAATTAGTGTGGGTTTTAATTAGTTAAATGGTTTTATTTAGAGAGTGCTTTATTAACTAAATAAAAGCACACGAAAATCATTCTACAATAATATATCAGATTTACAATTTTATCTCAAACATGCATTACAAAACTTGTTATAATTTTGCTGAAATAAGATACAAGATTTCATAAGCATAGTTTTATTAGTGTAAATGGGAAAATTATTCTTTTTAATCTGAGAAAACAAATTTGCATAACTCCTGTAGAGTAAAAATTCCAGACAGTGAAATATTCGTTTGCTTAAATTGATTACAAACAAAATATTCGACGATTCTACGTGGTTTCTTAAATATGCATTTGACAAAACGCTAATTTTTTTTTGCAATTTCAGATTGTGAACAGTTACAGTTTGTAACAGAGTCCACTAATCTATACTATAGCCAGACGTGGTGGTCTCTTTATTATGGAGACAACTAACAAGGGGGCCACCATTGCCTCCTATGAAAGGACGGACAGTTCAACCATGCCTTTTGCGGGATTCGAACGCAGGCCATTCGGTATTGCAGTCAGGCTCCCCTGTCCACTATACAGTCTGGGCGGCACAAAATGTTAAATGAAATGTAAAAAAGCATCAGCTAAATATTTAAAGATTTTAATGAATGTAGCCATCCCAGATCAAAAGAACAACTATCCCGATAAGAAGTAGTTATTTACTTGTGCCTCATATATTATTTTAATTCATGTATTGAATATTTTAGTTTTAGTCAAAATTTAAATTTCTACAGCACTTTAATTTATGTGAACAAAGTGTACGAAATATCTCTGCTAACATGTAAGGTAAAAAGATTAAATATTTTATTTTAAATTGTGCATAATATAAGGAACATATTATGCGGAATTTCATCAACGAAGATTATATAAACCATAAAATTACAAGTTCTAAAGATCTTTGTCTTCTACAGTGACTTAATTAACTTCAATAAATTTATCACCTTCTTTGCATATAGTTTATATATCCTCTAGAACCAATTCAAAAGAAATATCTTATCATCTCCATTGAACAACTTCTATACATAATGAATCTACACTGGTGAAATAAATTAAGAGAATTTGTATATTTTATCGAATTGCATGAAAAGAACTGAACTGAAGGAAACACCACTGCCTCTAGATAAAAATGCAAATCTTGTACGACAAATACGTAAGCGTACACATGTGTGTAGGCGAAGCCAGCAGAAAAACGGGCTTTATAAGAGCGTGGATGGTAAGACGAATTGAATTCGCTAGCATCCCCCGCACCTCGGGGAATTTCTTGGTGGTATCTTGCAGCAATCGGTTAAATTCACATCGGATCAGTAAAAATGAGTAACCACCAACGTTTAGATGATGAATGAGGTTCCGAATTGGGGGGAGGCTAGAAGCAGGCCAATCGCAAGTCCAGAAATGAAGAGAGTTTAATTTAATGCCCAGCCTCGTGCGTTAACTATGGAAACAGCTCCAGGATATTGAAGCCATCGAGAGAAAGCCTGGGCAAGGTCGGTCAAGAGCCACGGGGGACAGAGAAGATTGCTATTTGTCCATTTCCAGCGAGGTGTAACAGAGGGGCTACAGTTCCTCTTCTCTCTTGGGACCTGTATGCAGCCACAGGAACCTGTGTAACAAGGGTGACTGTTTCCACAAGACTGAATGAGAGAGGGTTGTTTGCTAGAAGAGTGGCTGTTTGCGCCCCGCTCACGTCTACGGACAGGTAAATCCGGTGCATGCAGCATAGTTATTGGACTACGGAGCAATGGGCAACCATTCTGTTTACCGAAGAGTCCGGTTTAACCTAAACACCGATTCTCGCCGTACTTTCATATGGAAAGAGCCAAGGACCCGCTACCTACCCTCCAATGTCCGCGAAATCAACAATTATGGCAGTGACGGTGCAATGATCTGGGCAGGCATCATGTTGGATCGCTGCACACCTCTCTACGTCTTTGACAGAGGCTCTGTGAGTGGTGTGAGGTATAGGGATGAGGTCTTCGAGCCCTATGTTCGCCTTTTCCGGGTTGCAGTGGGCCCCGAGTTCACCTTACAGGACGAAAACGCGAGGCCACATAGCGCTCTTCTGGTCGACGAATTTCTCGAGAGTGAGGATATTCGCTTGGATTGGCCAGTCAGGTCCCTATAGAACATGTTTAGGACGCTCTGGGGAGGGCAATTGCAACTCACAACCCCCTTCCGAGAACCTTCCAGGAACTGAAAACAGCGTTGCCGAATGAGTGGAACTAACTGCCCCAGGAACTGATAAACTGCCTTATTTTCAGTATGACATCACGTTACGAGGCCTGTATGGTTGTAAGAGGGGGCCATACCCTCTATTAACCCATTTTTTTGTGTCTTCTGCAACCGCTGTTTCACACCTTCAGACTCCCATGAGTGTTACGGACGAACATGTGTGTCTATTGTAACTGTTGAATGTTTATTCTGTTTGCATTATATCAACCTGTGTTCACACCAAAGTTTATTAAAATCTGTTCAGTAGTTCTGGAGATCAAAGATCAAATATGAAATTTCTCTTAATTTCTTTCACCAGTGTAAGTCGTTTTAGAATTAAATTCCTAGCAAATAAAACAAACTTTGAATAAAGTTATTTTTTGAACATTGAAACAAACTTTGAATAAAAAATTTAATACTGCTAATCTCCTGCTTGCATTTCTTTTGCTTTGTCCATGAATTTCACGGAAGAATAGTTGCCAATGCCTCAAATAGGTTGTACTTCTATTTCCACCGCAGTTTTGGGTAAGAGCACCGCGGGAAGTAACCCCTCTCCCCTATACCACAATCCATACGAGAGGACTTTCAGCTCACCATATATTTAGTGTCCACATGGCCCATTGTATATTTAGAAACATCCATGCCTTCTCCGGGATTCGGACCCGGACCCTTCGGTACCGCAGTAGGCTTTTCTAACCAGTATACTTTCTGAAGGTCTCCAGATGCATTCGTGCTATTATATTATATCCACGTACAAGACACGTTCACAGAACTCTGGACGGTTTTACAGCTTTTGGCGTAATTTTAAATGCTGTCATTGCACTTCCAAAAAACTCTCAAACCTGTAAAAATCGAGATGAAAATTCTCTATGTAGATACATAAAACATGGTTTGCGAAGCAACAAGTGTGAAAAACCAACTGTGCATTCTTTGGAACGCGGATTAGGATCTACCAATCGCTACGTAAAAGTATTGATCACTTATACTAAGAGAATACTTATGCAAACACGTAATAATTCTTTGCATAGATTTTAGAGCTTTGGAGCTGTATTTCTCGAAAAGTATATTTTACAGAAATTTAATTCAGAATTTAGGCTTAACAAATTTGTGTCTTGAGCACGAGAGTAGATGAAAAAAAAATGGATTTATATTCTTAGGTTCGTCTTTGCTCTTCTAAAAAGCGAGTGACTGAAATCCGCTCCTACCAGTCACTCAGTAATGGTGACAAATTTCAACCGCAGAATTTTAAAATTAGGTGCTATGGTAGAGACAATAAAAGAGGCATTTCTGTAATATTTTTTTTATTTTTAAGAACTGAAGGCAAATCTTCCAACTTCCTGAAAGATATGCTCAACGCGAGCTCAACCTCAACATAACCTGAGAAAAATGGCTTTAATTCCCTACTACGTCAAGAAAAGAAAATAAAAGGTGTCAAATCTCAAAAATACGTGGTAAGAATTAGAACACCTGCTGACTTTATCCTATCAAACTGCACGACAATAGTTGGAATACTTAATTAAATTTTTGCCATTTTTGTTGTCAAATACTTATTCATTTAGTACGCAGCCAAATAAATTCGATGCACAATATCAAACACTGTAATTTCTTTTATGTTTTCATAATCAGATGATATTTTTTAAGAAAGTACGTGATACATATGAGTAATTATAATTACTGTAACATTTGCAGCTTGGCTAAAATTATTCAATCCTAAAACTTTATTAATGCATTTTAATGTTAAAACGAATAATGGGAAACACAACCAACTGTAAGCATAAATGAGCGTAAAATTGTCGGTCGGTGTGACAATAAAATTCCTAAAATTTAAATTAAAAGTTTTGAAGAAAATATTTTTAACAAAAATTCAGTCCTAATTTGAAAATCCACTTGACAAATTCATCCACAACTTTCATGTACCTGCCAACGAGTTTTAAACAAGTGATGCCATTTTGATTATGTAGCAGATTTAACTGCTTGTTGAAGGTGGGTAAATATCCCAACAGCAAAATAATTCTTCAAGCACATTAGCCTGTATCTCTTAATTTATTTAACGAAGTGAATAATATCTGCTTCAAAGCACTACATGTTATATCAGACGTTTGGATAAATTCCAAAAGATTTGTCCAAAAGAGAGTTTCAGTTTTTTCAGTGAGCTGACTCTAGAAACTTTGAGTTACATTATTTCTTTCGAAAACAATTCTCCACATATTAGTCTCTATTGTCTCAAGAAATACATAAATATACAGTGCTTTGATGCGGATTTTCAAAGAATAGCTTTTGAATGATTCCATGATATCGCTGAACAACCTGTTGATAAACGTTGGAACAGGAAGTTTTTGAACCACAGCTATAGAAACTTCTTCTGCAGTTTCGTTTGAAATGTTTCAGTCATCTTCCCGAAAACACGCAACTATCCAGTCTTTTTAAATTTAGAAATTAACTTTTCCCAACTATTCTATGACCCAAGCGCCTTCTGAAAGCCTACCACATGTCTATGTCCTCGTAATGTGGCTAATCTACAACTGCAGTTCGAATAAAACATCTTCACGAGGAATGCTCGATCCCTCCTTACAAAGTCATGATGCAAGATAATTTTAAACACTGATTTTTGACATTTCAAAATATTCCTAATTTGCTCAACGTCCCTTCTTTATTGTATGAAAAGTAGTGAATATAGTAGTCAAAATTTGAAATATGAATTTTTATTGCCCCCCCCAGACGGGAAAATGGTTTGTGACTTTAAATGCCGTACCGAAGGGCACAGGTTCCAAACCCTGGAGAAGGCAGATATAACCATATATATATATACACATATACATATAGTATATGTATGTGCGCTACGCTTCTCTATGATTAATTGTAATTCTTATTTTATACATATATAATATAGATATAACTTATAAGGTTATGGCATTAAATTTTAAGATCTTTTACTTACCTTTCAGCTGCATTATTCCCCTTCAACGATTCCTCTGCAAGAAATAAGTAAATTAAGTAATCTGTATTTTTGTAAAGCATAAAGCTTTATTTGCAGAATTTTTCCAAATTTTTTATAGAAACTTAACTACTAGCTTTATTTGCATCGAATAAACACCTGCAAATATAAAATTCAAGTTTAAGCAATACCAGCTTTATTTCATGTAAAGCGTCAATAAAATTAAGTTTTTCCTCCCTAAGTAGAGAGATCTGTGTCCGATAGCCCTTTAAATCGATAGAGTATTATTCAAAATTTGTTTGAAATTATATAAGTTTGTTCGGCTATCCTTTAGTATAGCCCAACCAGAATTTTCACAAAAAAATATCGCCGAGCATGGCGATAAATGATAGGGTGTGGCAACCCACACCGTTGTAGGAGCATGTGGTAACCCATACCATACCGCAAACATAATGTAAACAACCGTAAATTTCTAATGTTTTCTGCCTCTCGAGATTTATGGAAAGCAGTAAGAGGTCAATTACGTTTATTCAGTTTCAATACAAATTATCGAAATATTCATTTACTCAATATTAAATGCAAGTGCTGCTGTATTCGTACTTTTCTGGCATAGTTCTCTTAAAATTTATCCTGCTCTGCATTGCACGGGGACATACAATAATTTTAATTATAATTCTACTAAAATTAACTATCTAAATACAAAATTCGTAGCACTATTTTCGGCGATTATTTAACACTTAGACATCGTGGAGAATACTGCTTTGGAGATAAGATCTTTGGCTACTTTACAGGTAAGATTTATGCATTCATTTATGGCTTGCTCGAAACCTGCTGGTAATGATGCTGTAATTAAGTATCAGGAGGTCTTAAAGGAAACTTTAAGGTGGGATATTTCAAACAAGCGTAAAAGTTTGGGAAAGCTAGGCATTCCAAACAGATATTTTATGCATGAATTAACAAGAAAGTATGAACTTTTCAGAGAGTTTTTGATTTATTGTGTATTATTTTACTTTTTTTCCGCTGTAATCTCGTAAAATTGGGTTCTTTTCTTTTCAAAGCCCATTATTTGTAGTTAAGATTATTTGTTAAGAGTCAAATATCTGAAATTTTCGGCATTGTTCTTAAAATTACATCCTTTTAACCTTAATCACTTTCATTAATCATTCCTTAATATTGTTAGTCCAAAGGGATTTAGTCCCGAAGGACTATTACTTTCGTTTTGCGATTTTGCGTTGATTCACTCTGAATGCCCGATTCAATTTTCAAATTGTTGCCACTAAATGTTATCGCTCTGCATTAAAGTTTAAAAAATGAAAAATCTGCATAAATGTATGCATTTTTTTTTTTTTTTTTTTTGACGTAGCTTTCTCTTCAAAAATCGTCTGCGTGCGTTGCACGGGAAAATAAAAAGGAATTTTAATTACAGTTCTAAATAAATAGCCAAATAAATGTGAAATTCGTAACAATATTCTCTAAAACTTTAACGAATTTTTCATTAACAAACTCAAAGATTTCAAAGCCAGCAATACCAACGTTGTACAGAAAAACATTTTTATCTCCAGCGCGTGAGAGCGTGTACCGAAATTTTTAAAGATATGCTCAATTTAAAATTATTTTGCGATATTGCTGTTGAACTGAATTTTATGGTTTAAGTGCGAAGAACATGGTATTTAACAAATAAAGGTAACACACAAAATGTTAAATAAACGTCCCTTTGGACGTAATTTAAAATCTGAAACATTTCAGATTTTTTTTTTGCTATTTTTTTTCTTTTAAAATCGTTTTATGATAGTCGTAATTTGTGATCGCCATTTTTGAAACACTGAATTTAGTCGGAAATCTTGATGGCAACTATTTTTAAAAACACGGTATTTGACGTGTTTTGGCGCCAAAAAAACTCGCCAAATTTTGAAGGTGGGCTATACTGAAGCTATTCCGTTTGCTGTTTACTCTAATTATTAGATTTATATTGCAAAATCTCGTTTATATCAATGATGACTATCTTCGTTTATAGCATAAAATGCAATTTTGTTATGCAATAGCATTTGTATGTAAAAATTAATTTTGGAATATCGAAATACTCAACATTGCACACATGTACTAAGTTTTGGTTCTGGTGTAGAATTAGTTGCCCATTCGACTAGCAACTAATTTATTCAATTTTGGTGATAAAACCCCATTTCTGGTTACCATGACAGTTCTAACTTCCTGTTTTTTTAAGTGAAACTAGATCCATGTGTAAAGGAGCAAAGGCAGTGCGCAATGCCTAGTTTGTGCAATTCTCTGATTTTTTTTTAAAGTGAAAATAGATCGATGTGTACATGGACTCCGAGTTTTTGCAATTGATTGACTTCTTATTTTGGTTTTGTGTAGCATCCATCTTGAAATTGCGCCTTCTTGGCGTCTATCTTGGCGCCAAAAAACCAAGGGGCACCCAATTGTAAACTTTTAGTTAAGTTTTTTCTTTCTTTCCTTCTGAAAAATATTAGTTTCAGTAAATTGGACTTAAAAGTAGTTGATTTTTACGCAAATTAAAATCAGCAAAATTATATAAGTAGCGTCACAAACATATTCGAAGTTTACTGAAGTAAAAATTTGACTAAATGACTAAATAACAGCTTCAAAGCTTCCAAAACAGGAACAATTTATTCACTTTGGTTTTTTCTTTCGCATGGAAAACTACATTTCAGTTAAGTTTGTAATTGGAATTTGACTTTTTAGTTTTTAATGCGCATATTACGCGTCTAAGGAAACATTTTTGAATATTTAATTTAAATTTGTTGTATTTTAGCGAAGTTAGTTCAGCTACAATTATTTATAGTCTTACCTGAATAGGGTGATGCCATCACATTTGAAATAACGAAGACAATAAGAGCAAGGAAAACAAGAGGGCTCAGGAACTTCATTCTGAATGGTTTTTCAGTCTAAAATAAAGAAGTTTCGAATTAAAAACAACATAACTCTTAATATCGTTAAGTAAATTTGCGTAACACTTATAAAGTAAAAAATGGCAGTGTCTGTTACAATTAATTAAACTCATATCTGAGTTCTGGAGTACATCGAGGAGACCAAATATTAGGACTATGAACATCATATGAAATTTGCTACCTGATGGAGAAGCAATAGGAGTACAAAAAAGGCAAAATTTTCATTTTTAAATAACAAAAAGCTATCTGATGAATTCTTAATACTATTTTTAGTTAAAATCAAGCTAACTGTTAAACATTGAAATGACAATTTTATGCTCAGACATTTTATTTATCATCCACAGGTATGCAGCTTTATGTATATATAGTCCCCTTAGTAATAAAAAATAAATAACCATAAATTGTAAATCATTTATTAACTACAAAGAGACATTTTGGTGCTACTTTGGTAGACGGTTGCACGGATTTTGGCGATTTTTTTTGGCGAGCGACACGACTTATGGTAAACCCATTGCTGGACAAGTTATTTATGGTAACCGATACCTCGTCAATTTATTTAAAAAATAATGCGTTTTATTATGCATAAATTTCGTGTTTTAAATATTATTTATGGCTTCTAAATACTAAAAATCAATTTAATTTTGCATTTGTATTTGAAATAAAAATTTTATTGTTTATGATAATTTATGTTGTGGATGATGTAATCAATGACGTCACCTTACTATAAAAGTAACTGGTTTTAATTTCTATAAATTTAATCTAACATTTTAAACATTATTTATGGATGTTAAATATTAAAATACAATTTAATTAGTCCAAAGGGATTTAGTCCCGAAGGACTATTACTAACGTTTTGCGATTTTTAGTCCAAAGGGATTTAGTCCCGAAGGACTATTACTTTCGTTTTGCGATTTTGCGTCGGAAACACAAAAACGACGTATCACTTTTCAAATTGTTGCCACTAAATGTTATCGCTCTGCATTAAATTTTAAAAAATGAAAAATCTGCATAAATGTATGCATGTTTCTCGCATTGTGATAAAACCTAGAGCCATCGAATTTTGAATGACGTAATCCTACTGCGAATATGGGCATCTGGAAGCCCTAATTTTGAATTTGAAATTTGCTTTATTATCGATTTTATGTTTTGTAACATTTCAACGAATTTCTGATTAACAAACTAAATGATTTCAAAGCGAGCAATGGCAACACTGTACGGAAAAAAAAAACATTTTTATCTCCAGCGCACAAGACTTACGGAAATTCTAAAGATATGTTCATTTTAAAATGATTTTGCGATATTAATTTTGAACTGAATTTTATGGTTTGAGTACGTAGTACATGATATTTAATAAAAAAAGGTAGCACACGAAACGTTAAAAAAACGCGCCTTTGGACGTAATTTAAAATCTGAAATCTTTCAGATTTTTTTAATAAATAATGTTTTCCTTCCTTCTTCAGATTTACTATACGAAATGGGAAAATTTCTGATGTTTATGACGTTAGATTTAACAACAACCTTCTTGCTTTCAGAAACAGCGTAAGTATATATAAGATTTCGTTCAGAACTAAAACATTCACAAGCATAAAATAACAAATTTTTCGGTAGCAGATTCTGAACCTTTTTCGCGGCAGATAGAAAAAGGTAAAAATTTCTGCTTCGAGCAGAAATTCGAAAGCCAAGACCTTTCAATACAGTGTTGCCATATAACGACGAATGGCTCAAGTTTATTATTCATCTTTTTTGCATTTTTTTAAAAAGGATTTTATTATGTATGATTATTTAAATAATTTTAATTCTATGCGTGATGTAATCACCTCTCTGATTGGTTACAGAATATTTGTGCATTAAAGAATTGCTAAATTGTGTATTCCATCGTACTAAAGAAAAATGGCAAAAAAATCAAAAATTGCTGAGATATTTATTGGCACATATGTTTTAAACTGAATAATTATATCCTATAAAACTTATTTTAAAGTATTTGAATTTAAATAATATTTTAATTCTTTTAAACGTTGGTATGATGTTTTTAATTCGATATACAATTTAAGTTATATTTTAATCCAATTAAACGTTGACGCAATGTTTTTATAGCGGTGTTGTTATTCTATTTCTGTGTTATATGAAAGTAATAATTTAACATTACTTTACTATTTTATACTCGTAGTAAATGTGTTTATTTACATTTGCCTGCCATCTTAAAAAACGACGTTATCAACAAAAAATTTAATTCATTATTTTTAACAATATTGTTTTTAAAGTTTCGAATACGTAAAAACAGCGTTTTTCAAGATGGCTGACAATTGCAAAAACCACGCCACCAAAGTAGCACCGATATTTTCAATATCATTATAGCTACATTGTAAATAGAGGTTTATGAGCACGTTCATTATGTTTATATTTATTATATTTTAATAGGAGAAATACACAATGCACTGAGTATGCTTACAAGGAACTGAGGAGGAAACGCTAGCGAAACAGGAAAAAAAGATTTAGTTTGTTATTTAAAAATATATCTCCTTGATTTAAAGGAAAATTTAACAAGTCACTTTTGTATACTTGCGTTAAAGAACCGATCGCAGATTGACTATATCTCCGATTATGCAGAGTTTCTGCATATGTATAAAGCAATATTCGCCACCATATTTGAATGCAATAAATTTACATTATCAATATTTAAATAAAGAAGTAAATAAGCACACTTATTACTCCATAGCTCCTTTACCTCTTCACTTTCTCTCCCATTCGAAAACATAGGTAGGTTAGATTAATTGAATATGGCAATGCACGTGATGTGTACCTGTCTGCGGAGAGGGATGTCATTGGCAAACACATGTAAGGGAAATTGGTTTGCGGTAAAACTGCATATTACGGGTCAGTTTGGCGCGTTTTCGAAAAATCGCCAAATCTGTTATTTTTGCACGTTTTAGAAAAATCACTAACTCATCATATCGCCATATTAGATGGTTGCGAATTTGAACGAATCCTGTAAACATGCAAAACTATCTAAACAACCTGTAAACATGCAAAAAATATCGAAAACAGAAGTTCAAGAAAAACAACGATAAAGTATTTGAAAGTTACTAACTATGTATTTTATGGGATCAACAATTTTTCATAATATCATATAACATTTTTAAGACAGTAGCAAAATGGAGTAAAACGTTTTAGCACGAAATTGAAGAAATTCTAATAAGCAGTAAATGAGCAATAAATGATCGGAAAGCATTGATTCATATTTAAGCTAAAACGTAAAAAAATGCGGAAGAAAAGGAAGATAAAATTCAAAATTTCGATATACTGAAACATGAAGAATAGTATAGTAAAACACCAAAATGTGGTTAAACAATTTTAACTACGTAATTTATATTTTTACAATAAATTTTTATTTATAATAAACAGTAGAAACCGGCATTTGTTTATATCCACACTAAAATATAACAATACAATGAAGATGAAATTCAAAATGGCGCGCTCATTTCAACCACGTGCTTAACCACATATAACGGGCACACACCTCCATTCACGCATCTTTCCTTTCAACTAATTTCATACTCTTTTTACACTTAGGACATTCGTACATATTCGCAATCAAACCATAATCCATACACCATTCTATCACACACCTTTCGCCCTACCTTGCGACCGAATCAAATAAGTATAATCCACAGGTTCAACTCTTTCGACGGCAGCCATTTTGCTCGCACAATCTACTAGAAGCACAGTTAAATGACGAAAATTTAAAAACATGGAAGTTAGAATAGAACTAATTCTAAAAGCTCGCTTAAATACTATAAACTGTAACCTTAAACTCTAACGATTTTCATGACGCCAAGAGGTTACCAGATTTGGCTCGATTTCGCTTCATTTGGCGACTGGCCCCTAATCTGCAGTCTAGCCTTGATTTGCATTCACGTTACACATAGGAAAAACCCCAAAACTAAGCACTCACAGCTAGCTCATTTGTCTGGGTTTAAACCGAGGTCAAATTACCAGCATTCAGCCATCTTAAGCACTCGGACATTAGTGAAGTCTCGGATGCACGGAAATAAAAAAAAATGTTATCTTAAATTTTCTGCTAATTTAACATAGAATCGAAGGGCGTACACTGTGCAAAAAATATATGGCACAGTTCTATATCTCCCGGTCTACTGGGCCGATTGACGAAAGTCAAATTGCGTTTTTTATGTCTCGAAAGAGCGACTTAGGAAATGTATTACATTTATATGTAGCATTGTTCTAAGCTAGATATTTTCACACAAAATCGGACTTTTCCTGAAATAACATACCAGTTGCTTTCCATATTTCGATTCTACGACTCATATTATACGAAAGTGCTAATTTTTCTAAAAATCGCACGGTTATTGATTAACAAATTAGCTCTCAAAGTTTTAGCTCATCTGTGTTAATTGAATTTGGTATATATTTATTAATATCTCTTTTATTATTAAACGTTTTTTACTCTTCTTTTCACAATTAGAAATTTACGCTCATTCCAAATAAAATTCACCCATTTTTTATGATTTATTTTTTAAACAATTTTTATAAATTTTTCGAAAGCATTTAATTATATAAACTATAAAATTTTTGCCATCATCTTAAAGTAGGTGTATTTCTAAGCAAACCTACAAAAAATTAGGGTTTTTTTATTCAAAATTTATTGAGATATACGTGAATTTACATATTTGCACATTTTAAAATTTCGCATATTTGTTATAAGCGATAATAACCTTAAATGTGGCTTACGCACTTTGTTAAAATTATTTGAAAGTATGAAGGATGACCTTAGTCCGGCTCGTGTATAATGAAAAAATGGAAAGGAAAATAGGTTACTATAAATTAGGAAGTTCGCTAAGGGAATTATTGTTCGCTCAAACTGAAAAAAGTGCGCCAAGATAAATTTTTAAATTTCTCACCAAAAATTACAAATTTTAAAATCTAGGCATAATTTAAGTCTTAGAATTAAGATATGAAAAAAATTGTATGTCATTTTAGAGAAAGTCCATTTTTGTGTCAAAATACTCATGTTAGAAAAATTCTATATATAAATCTATTTCATATCCTAAGCCGCGCTGTCGCGGTAGTAAAAACACAATTTGAATTCCGTCAATCGGCCCACTAAAAAGGGAGATATGGAACAGTCAACCCACCCCCCCTTTTTTTTTGCGCAGTATACCATAAGTATGAGAATGAAAAAATAATATACCTGTGAATTTCATTGAGAAGTTTGAAAGGGTTGCATTATAATAAACATTGCATTTTCTCATTAATTTCACACTTCACATTAACATTCGTATTCAAATTCACAATAGCAAAGAAACATGGCTTGAATAAGGCATGCGAATTTGCGGTAATTCTTGAGATTGCCTTGGGAAACCAGCTCGGAAAGTTTTTCGATTTTTATGTCTAACCTTATTAGTAGTTTTCGACGCGACGCATCTTTCGCAAGCTATAAGATATTCATTTTTAATTTTGGAAATTTTTTGAGCTGCGTTAAATTTTATATAACTCAACCCGCATTTTTTGAGTCAACTGTCGAAAATTCAGCTGCCTCCGGAAATGGAATTAAGAATCTGGTACACACCCCTTCGCGCCATGCAACCAGAAAAAAAAAACTTATTTTTGCAAATATGAAATCGCAAACAGTCAAACGAAATTTGTTTGTAGAACTGTAGAGTAGACGTCTGCGAAAAATTAAATTTTATGGCAATATGACAGCTGCCTTGCCACCGATAGCAGGTTCTGCAAAACAGAGTTAAGTATCTTGGGTTTCATGGGCCACGAGTAGAAAGAGTATTGATCATCCCTGACATGGTTCTTGAATTATAAATTTAATTAAATAGCATAAGGCTAACATTTAGTTTGAGTTACTATTCAAATAAAATTATGGACTGTAGAAAAGTCTTTTCAATCA
This sequence comes from Stegodyphus mimosarum, assembly GCA_000611955.2. NCBI lineage: Eukaryota > Metazoa > Arthropoda > Arachnida > Araneae > Eresidae > Stegodyphus > Stegodyphus mimosarum. The sequence goes on along the minus strand of KK114158.1, from coordinate 115,675 downwards.
TTAGGAATTATGCTCTTTTCCCATTATTGACTATTTTTCATTTATACGAATTTACATAATATGAAAATAATTATTGGTTTAAATTTTTTTAAAATCCTTTATAAGGTACTTTCTCCCTCCTTTCTGCATGCTTTCGTGGTGTAAAGGTAGAACACTCGGCGTGCATTCGAGAGGTCCAGATTGGAGTCCCGGCGAGGGTATTGCTGATTTTCGTGTAAACAACCTTCACAGTGGCTCCCGAACTAAAAAGTGATAGATGATGATTCTTCACCACGAGGACTTGGTTACTGAGTCTCTAATCTCAAGCCGCCCTTTAAAAGGGGGAGTACATAAGGTATAACCTCCCTCCTTTCTGCATGCATTCGTTGTGTAACGGTAGCACAATCGGCACGTATTCGAAAGGTACAGGTTGGATTCCCGGTAAGAACATTGCTTATTTTTTGTGTTTCCGTCTTCAAAAATCCTAGTGATTCTTATTTATTTTTAAATTTTAAATGAGCGCGCATAACAATAATTTCTGGAAGCAATTTCTCACATAATTTAGATATTTTATTATTTTTGACTCAAATCTGTTTATTACTTCAGCAGACAGTTTATAAATGGAAAATTATAAATAAAAATCTGGCAAATTTCTTTAACAACGGGATACGCATTGAAATCTGAAACTCTAAAGTACATTTCCAGTTTAGTTGTTGAAAGCAGTTATATATAAGATCATATAGCATATGAGATGCAGCAAATGCATATATCTCTAAAACAATAATACACACATATTGTGATCGAAAGTTAATACTCTCAAAACGTGCAGCAATGCATACAAGTATGGATAAGGTAAATTTTTACACTAATAGCAGTGTACAAGTTTGTTAAAATTCTAAATATATGATTCTCCTTTTAAATTACATTCGTCAAAAGTCAGCCTTATCAAGATTTGCTATCGAATAAAATTATTCTTTAAGGGGAAAGTCAAACAATGGATTTTGTGACATTCAAACAAAATGGATGGTTATTTTTTAACATTTGTCTTCAGATTTTGATGAAACTGTAGAGCCATTAGGTTCTTTTTTAAGTAGAGATGTAAAAAATGAGCATCGCCCGCGCTGGTACTCGAACATGGACCTTTCGATTACGCGCCAAGTGTGCTGCCGTTAAACCACGAAGGCATGCTGGAAGAAGGGAGAAAATACATATTTACCCCACCTTTTAAATGGCGGCTAGAAATTAGCGGACCCAATAACCAAATCCTGGTGGTGAAGATATCAATCATGACCTTTTATCTTCTGGATTTATCTTCCATCACCTTTTAGTTCGGGCACCTGCAGAGTCATTAGTTTTTTTTTAAGAAGTAGACTTGAAAAATATGCATTTCTCCCTCTGGGACTGGAACCAACCTGGACGCTCGCTTATGCGCTGAGGGTGCTACCGTTGCACCACGAAAGCCTGCTGGAATGAGGGAGAAATTACCTTATGAAATAAATATTTTTTGTGCGAATGATTGTTGTGATATCCAGATAAGAATTCCTGTTTTGAAGAACAATTGTTTTTACAAAGGTGCCTGTGTTCACAGATACACAAAAATCCTACAGCTTAATTGGTAATTTAAAAACACGCAGTAGAATAGTATGCATCCATTATTTCTGCAGACATGATGTTTCTGCTGTCCATGGGATTTACACTATCACAGTAATGATAGTTGCCTCATTCAACTCTTATCATGAGATCTTTCTTTTTTTTTAATGTAGTTGAACCCCTGTTAAGTGATAATAATTAAGACATATAGGCGATAAACTATGACTTCAAGAAACACTTTTATGAATTTCTCTGTTAAATGCGTAAATAGGAATTAAAAGCTCAGTTAAACGCAAATGAAAAATTGATATTTAAATCAATCTAATGTAGTGTTTTATATAAAAGCTGAAAGCATGATTAATTCAGCTAGGAATTTAGAAGAAATAGATAAATTTGCATACATAAATTTTTAGAAATTTTTGGCTAGGCATCTAACATATGTATAGCTTTAAAAAAATCACTGCATTAAAAATATCGTTGTCTTCTAGCAAATCAAGACGTTATTAAAATTGCACTGAAACCAGAATACACTCTACATAAAGAATAAATTATACAATACAGCGAAATATGCTTCCATAAAGTAATGCCACTTTGAAGGCAGCATGGAATTAAAATGTTAATTTAAAAGGCAAGAGAAGGAAAATACATTAGAATACTCACATAGCTTCAATGCCAAGAGCTATTTCTAAAATGAATCTAAAATGAATCATTAAATCTGTCTCTTTTATAGCAACAAAGAGTAGAGAAGATGTTGCTAAAATTAAAAGACTGTAACATTTGTTGAGCACATAACATCTGTCATCGTCGTTATTTGAATGACGTGGATTTGCATTCTTTGAATATAAATTTCAATGGTTTTTACTCATCAAGGTACATACTAAGGATTGCTGTAAGGCACAATGGCTATGGCGTGATCGAAAGGAATAAAAATAAACTACAGCTGCAGGTACTGGTAACTGCTCGAAAGAACAAGAATGTGGAACAAGAATGTAAGTTTTAAATGTCAGTTTAAAGTTTTTCTGAATTTCTTATTATTACGCATTAATTTCTAATGCCCCTAACCTTAATTGCGCAAATTGTAATAGCTTGTTCTCCATTTGAGTCTAAAATTTCAAATGAGAAATGTTTAAAAACTCATAGCAGCTTACGTACACTTTTCTACAACGTTTCGACAAAGGATGGCCTATGTGCTTTAATTGCTTAAATATAATTTACTGAGAATCTCTTCTTAGAATATTCAAATTTCTTAAATGAAAGTGCTAACTTTTATATAAACATTCTGAAGAGTGAAAATGCGGTATATTCTGTGAGAGTGGATTTTTTTTATATTCTCCCGTACGAGCAATTCCACTTTTTTTTACGTATCAGGACACTTTAATATAAACAGAAATGAAAATCGCTTTTAGAAGCAATATTCTCAGCAGTATTTGTCAGGACTGAGCATTCGGTGCATATTCTTGGAAAACATCTTCTTGAACTCCTTAAATCCTGATCTGGAACAGGGAGCTGAATGCAGCTATGTTCTGTGGTAGAATACTGTGATTAAGTGGTAGAAGAACTACACTTTAAAGGGATTTAAAATCCTCTTTTATTAAATCACAATTATTTAAAACCACTTCCCAACATGGGAGGGATACAGAAAGTAGAGACCGCAATTGGGTCTAAAATGAACAATCAAATAAATTTAAACTAAAACTAATTAGAAATTAAATCGTCGTTGCTCACAGAGCTATGAACGCGAGGTTGGCCTCTAAACTAAATGGTGCGTAGCAAGATTTAACTAATACTGACGCACTTGGAATTACTTCAATAAGCAAACACGTAAAAGCGCTATGGCTCAGAATTTTAATGCTAGCTAGTCAGGCGACGTCGAATAGAGTAACCGTGGTCTGAGACTAAAAGCTCTCTCACACTGAAAGGTTCCTATTTCTTGCTTAAGTAGAACTTGGCTCCACTTCAAATTAGCATAAAGCTGAAACGCGCGCTTATTCTAACGGGAAGTTGAAATGAGAAGGGATAGAAAAAGTAAAATTAAAATAAAACTTTGTTAGTTTAACTAAAACCTTACATATTTACAACAAATTAACTAAGTTAGGTCTTTTCCTGTATCTCCTACTGATGGAATTCTAGGCCTTTGATAACAGATTAGGGAAAAAGTACAAAGCAAAAACTTTCCGTTTCCTCTATGAATATAAAACATATTGTTATTAAAACCTGATGAATATAAGCCTGATGAATATCAAAACCTATCGTTATTAAAACCTGATGAATATAAAACCTATCGTTATTAAATTTGATGCTGCTGTAAAACCGAGACGTCCCTGGAATTTTTATTTTGTTTATAAAGGCTCCTTTCCACTTAAAAGTACGAGACGTTTTGTTACAGATTGCTTTCCGCAAGAAACGTATTATTATTAAGTTTAGCACTTTGCCAAAATGTTTAAAAATTAACTGCCGTATTCACAGAGCACTCTCATTCTGAATGTCGTAAGAGAAGTCGTAAGCTTATTTTGAAAAATTAAAATTATCTGCTTTATTTTGAAAAAAGTATGCAATAAAATATAAACCGTAACATATGTAAATATGTAACTGTAGAATATATATTACAAACGTATTTCGCCCGCTTTCTTGGCATGCTTTCATGGTAAAATGGGCAGTACACTCGGCGCGTATTCGAGAGGTTCGAGGTTCGAGTCCCAGCGAGGGCATTGCTCAGTTTCCATGTCTCCTACTTCGAAATAACCTAATAACTCTAAAATGGCGCCCGAACTAAAAAGGATGGTGGATGATGGTTCTCCAGCCTTAGGATTTGACTATTGCGTCCCGTAATCCCAGTCGCCCTTTAAAAGAGGGAGTATATAAGGTAGTTCTCCCACCTCCTTAGCATGCCTTCATGGTGTAATGGTCAGCACACTCGGCGCATATTCGAGAGGTCTGAAGTTCGATTCCCGGTAAGAGCATTGCTTATTTTTCATGTCTCCTGCTTCGAAATAAATTAATGGCTCCGCAATATGTAGAATAAGACTAGAAACATATTTAAAAAACATTTTGGAATATCATGATTTTTTTTATGTACTGATCAATAACATAATTGGCACATTTGGTTTAAAACCATTTAATAGAAACATAATGCTTTTTATTTTATTAAGCAATAAAAAACCAGTTGCGCAATTTATTAATACCACTTATTATGTTATTAAGAGAACTCCGTACCTACTGAATGATTTTTTATTTAAGAAAGTTCATCTAGTTTTTACGAATATTATTAAGCGTTTTATAAGGCAAGATGGATTTAAGCTAAAAAAATTGCCAGTAATTGTTTTTTAAATAAAAATTTTTGAAAGAAAAATTCAACAATTAAAATGCCTTTCTTCTCCTGTAACTTTCAATGTTTGTGCCCCAACATTTTTATTGCATTTATTAGTGTCCTTAATAACTTTCAGGATCGAGTTTGCAATTAATAAATTAGTTTCTGAGGAAAAAATAAAAGTCATATTTTTATGTGAAAACTTTGAAAGAAAATATGATCTCAATCATATTTTCACTTCCAATAATTTTTCATTAAACTATTTTGTAAAACCCATCTTTGTTTCTATTAAATATATACACTCATGTCCATAAATTAAGGATAATGCAAAATCGGGCAAAGGAAGAGTTAGAAGCAAAACAAAGACTTATTTGTAAAGCTTATTTATTAAACAAAAGGTAAAGAGCAAAAAATGATGCTATATGTTTGATATTATTAAAAAAATTAGAGATTTTTTCTCCCTGGAGCAAATTACAAAAAGAAAAACCTATTTACAAAAAAACCAATAATACATGGTTGGTATGATTGTTAATACATTGTATGTCTCCCAGACGATGCCATAGAGTCCATACAACGCCTAGGCATGCTGAGTATCAAATTATCGATCTGATCTTGGGGGATATTACACCACTCAAAAAGCAATGCTCTCCGAAGTTCCAGTAGACACGTAGGAGGAGGTTGACGGACTGCAACTCGTCGGCCAAGCGTGTCCCACACGTGCTCTACTGGATTCAAGTCCGGTGAGAATGCTGGCCAGTCCACACGGTTGATATCCTCCGATTGAAGGCATTCGCTTACGATGTTATACGGTGAGGACGGGCGTTGTCATCCATAAACACAAATTGTGCTCCCATGGCGCCCCGAAACAAACGTACATGTTGTTCCAGAATGACGTCTCGATAGATTTGGCTTGTCATGGTTCCAATTTGAACATGTAGGTCAGTTCAGGAACCCAGAATAATTCCACCCTAGACGAGCACTCCTGCACCACCGTAACGGTATCGTTCAATGATGTTTTCTTGGTTATAACGGATACCTGAAGCTCTATATATGAAAAACCGGCGAGAATCAGACTGTAAGCTAAACCTGGACTGGTCGGAAAACATCACACAAGCCCACTGTTGCGGTTCCACAATGCATGCTCTCTACTCCAGGCTAACCGCAGGCGACAGTGTGTTGCAGTAACGCATATGACAGGTCTGCGAGCATATAGTCCAATCTGCCCTTAGCGTCTGTACACGGTCTGCCTTGAAATTGTCGTACCAGTGGCTGAAGAGAGCTGACGAGACAGGTCTGAGGCTGTGCTCCGCCTGTTTCTTTTGGCAGTAACTGCCAAATACCGGTCCTCATTCGGCGTTGTAACTCTGGGGCGACCTGTGCTGTAACGTCTATTCACATTACCATGATGCTAGAATCGTTGCCAAAGCCTGGAAATGACGCTCTGGGCAATTCCAAGTTCGTCTGATACTTTCTGGGCAATTCCAAGTTCGTCTGATACTTCCAGCTGGGTACCCCCACATTCCAGACGACCGATAATTCTACCACGTAAAAAATCATCCAATTGCGTCCTTTGTGTCATAGCTATTCGTTTATTGCACTGAAATGCTTATAAAGCGCCTGCGAACAATTTTACTTCTTTACCTGTATTTCTTATATATCACTCTTATAAACTCTGGTCATTGTGACGTACCATCGGTGTCATCTGGTTACTTCCTGAAATTTGCATATGATTCTTGAAGATGTGTGTAGTGATTTTACAGGTGATATATTTATTTTAGAGTTCGATTTACGCGTGACTCCGAATTATCCTTAATTTATGGACATGACTGTAATTTTAAGCAAGTGCTAAAAATACTAAATAATTTAGTCTACATGTGTATACGTTTTAGAACTTCAAGTAAAAGAATTTATTGAAAAAGTGCAAACTAAAAAAAAGGGGTTTAAAATCACAAATTATTTCAATTTTTGAAGAGTATAGCAAAAGTGACTAATAATACATATAAAAAGGTTTGCTGAGTTGAATATGTATATAAACCTACTAGTTTAAAACTGAAAAAAAGATTTCTTTCCAACTTCACTTTGCATTTAAATAAATCAGTTTATACATATAAATAGAGTTTGCTAATAATTTCAATCATATTTAATTACATTCGTCGTCTTTTACACTGATTTTTAATAAGTTACCGAAACAAGTAAGAAGTAAAATAAAAATAAACATTGACGGAGTTTGGCATTTGAAGGACTGTCAAAATTTTTAAAGCCTTTTATACCATTTATTATCATCACGTCATTTCGAAATTTCTCTTCAGTGTAGTAAAATATATATATTGAATAAGCCTGGTAACATATTTAGTAAATTACGCATTTTCAAACATCATGTAATTGTTCTAATGTACTGATCAATAAAATTTGGCTAATTGATATATATATATATATATAATATTTGATGCGTATTGAGGTATGTTTTTATCAAAAAAAAAATGAAAAATCGGTGTTTTCCTCGGTTTGGGGGTACCAAGCCCTATGGTATTACTATGGATTAATGTTCTAGCATACATCGGGTTGGCGAGAAAGTAATTTCGTTTTTATAGTGGAAAATAAAATGTGTGTTTCTTACATAAAAATAAATAATAATCTGCGAAGTATCTTTAATTCTGTGCAATGGCGGTTTCTCATCTTTCTGGTAGCTTCATGCTTCCGCGCTCGAAGATGTTCTGCTCTTTATCATCAAAAAACTCAACCAAGTGCGATTTCAGTTCATCGTTATTTCTAAAATGTATACCACTTAAGAAGCTTAAAAGAGTTCGAAATAATGGATAATCTGATGATGGAATGTCAGGCCTTTATGCCGGATGCGGAATCACTTCCAAAGTTGTTGGCAGTACGCTGTATGTAAATTGATCGTTTGGTTGCTTGGAAGCAGCTCAGAATACATAAGACCTTTGTAATCCATCCAGATTGACAGCATAATCATCATCTGATACAACTTAGCTTTCTATATGATTTGTACCGATTCATCATGTATGGACCTATTTTGATTAATGTTTCGGTAGGCGATCCATTTTTCATCACCAGTGATAATTGGTTTCGGAAAAGGGTTAGTTACATTAGTTTGAAATGACTATCGCAAATATTGATTTGTTGAATTAAGTGAACTTCTTTCAGTTCATGCAGAACCCAAATATAGAGCTTCTTAACGAGTCCAAGATACCTTACGTGATTTTCAGTTGTTCTGTATTTAAACATTTTTCAGTCTTTCGCATATTTATATGATGAATTTGTTCAATTATAGCTTAAATTTGTGATCATAAACTTAATAAGGTCAGCCAGAATGTTGGTCATCAATCATCAGGTTAAGAAACTCCCCAATGAAATTTTTTAAACCAATTTTGACATGTACACTGCGCCAAAAAAAGGAGGGACATTTCTATATCTCCCATCTCTATATTAGTCCGATTCACGAAATTCAAACTGCGTTTTTCTTATCTCGAAAGCTCGACTCAGGATATATGTTAGATTTATATATAGCATTGTTCTAACATAGGTATTTTGACACAAAATCTGAATCTTACTGAAGTAACATGTCAGGTTTTCTCCATATTTCGATTCTACGACCAGAATTATGCCTAAATATTAAATTTTGTAATTTTCAGTGAGATATTTATGGAGAAATTAAAAAAAAAATCTTGGCGCATTTTTTTCCGTTTGCGCCAAAAATAATTTACTTAGCGAATTCTTAATTTATAACCGACTTACTTTTCTTTTTTTCCATTGATGCAGAAGCTGAAAAAAGGTTCATCGTTCTTTCTTTCAAATAATTTTAACGAAGTTCGTAAGCCACATCTTCGTCACTATCGCTTATAGTAAATACGCCGAATTTCAAAACGCGCCAAAATGTAAATTCAAGTATATCTTAGGAAATTTTCCATAAATAAACTCTTACTTTTTTGCAGGTATGCTTAGAAATACATTTACTTAGATGATGGTAAAACATTTTTACATAATATTTCAAAATTCCTTTTTGAGAAATTTATAAAAATTATTTAAAAATACATGTTTACATACATTACAATAATTTTTTAAATAAATAGTAAAAATGGGGAATGTTATTTGGAATGAACCCAAAATTCGAAATAGGAAAGGAAGAATGAAATAAGTTTAATAAAAAAAGACGTATTTAATAAATATATACTAAATTCAATTAACATGGAGGAGGTAAAGTTCTGAGGGCTAATTTTTAAAAAAAAATTACTCTTGAGATTTTTACCAAACTTAAATTTGGCATTTTGGCATAATTTGAGTCGTAGAATCAGAATGTGAAAAAAACTGACATGTCATTTCAGAAAAAGACCGATATTGTGCCAAAATATCTATATTAGAACAATGCTATGTATAAATCTAATACATATCCTAAATCGCGCTTTCGAGACATGAAAATCGAAAGTTGAATTTTGTCAGTCGTCGCAGTAGAACGGGAGATATAGAACCGTCTCATTTTTCCTCCGCAGTGTACGTTCTGTTGAGCAATCAGAATCATAAACTTCATATATCCCTTCGTGAATGTCAGTTGCTTTTTTGCCTTTACGAAAATAAAAAAACTAAAATATGTGAAAATGTTTATTCTCACACGTTATGTTAAGATTGACCTTAAACTGACGGTTGTAAGAAAGTGCATGGAATTTACTTAGGAACCTTTCGTATGAACTATGAGAATACTTTTTTTGTTCATAAAGTTTCTTGAACACATGTACGCTCATATATTGGATATTTGTAATTTAAACCGCATCAGCTGAATTTGTCATACGTTTAATTAATTATATATATATTTAAAAAGATTAAGATATTTTTTTTTATTTTTTAAATGTTTAAAGTTATTAAATTTCAATGACAAAAATTTGGGGAACAAATTCAAGAACTTTCGGCATGTGGAATAGCAACATATTGGGGGTTAGGCGTGCATTGTGTTATATGAAACAATTTTATTTTAATATCTTTTTTTTCCTTTGTAAAGTAACTTATTAAACTTTCTCTGTCACTGGTGCCGGATAAAAAGAAATGAAAGACTGGAACATTTGAAGCTGAAACTCTGCATTGGGAAACTGGGAGACCGATATAAAAACAAATTAAATCAATAAAAAATCATATCCTTATAGTCGATTTAGTTGTTCAAGATTCCAATTCAAATTTATTAAATAAATAACCTGAAAATAAATCTTCGCTGGTGCTTGGGCATAATAAGAATGATATCTCTCTTATAAAAAGTGCTGTTACTTCAAATCACTATAAACTAAATACACAATTAATTTCATAGCTTTCTCTACAGATGCCTACAAATTTCTTTCCTTTAACACACAACTTCACGAACACCAAGGAAAAAATATTCATGCATATCAATTAATCAATTCCTCTTTAAATAATCAATTCAATTAATTTAATTTAATTCCCTAGCCACCTCAGTGATCACATTGTCTCAATAAACCGCCCATAATAAGAATAAGTGGTCAATACTTTTATATTCCATACGTCCTGTTTTTATTTATAGTTCTTAAAAATAATTAGCAATGCCTCAGACAATGGCCTTTCCCTGTTCCAAAGTTCTCTACGGCTTAAACAAACGGAGTAACTTGGGAGAACACCAAAAAAAAGCAAACGTAATACGTACAGTATTTAAGATTAAACACATTTATAAACTTCTAGATTAACATACATTTTGGTAACTAGGGTTATAAGGTATTTCTCTTGCTTTCTTAGCATGCCTTCCTCGTGTAATGGCCAGCACACTCGGCGCGTAATTGAGAGGTCCGAGCTTCGAGTCCCAGAGAGGGCATTGCTCATTTTCTATTTTTCGAAATAACCTAGTGTCTCTACTGTGGAGTCTGGACTAAAAAGGGTGATGGACGATGATTCTTCACCACCAGGACTTGGGGACTGGGTCCCCTAATCTCCAGTCTTCCTTTAAAAGTGGGAGTATATAAGGTATTTCTCCCGGTTTCTTAGCATGCTTTTGTAGTGTAATGGCCAGCATACTCGGCCTATAGTTGAGAGTTCGGAGGTTCGAATTCAGGTGAGAGCATTGCTCGTGTTTCATGCTTTGAAATAACCTAATGTCTCTAATGGGTAACAAAATCCAAGTCCCTTTAAGAATTTTAAACCGAGAGTACTTTAAAGTACTCTCGGTTTAAAACTCACATTTAAAACTAAAATTGAGGGACATACAAATTGCCCTCCTATATGACACAGCAAATAATTTCGCCATCAGACATTTAGCAATTAATTTAATTAAATACTTTAATATATTATCCTATGACTCATCAAATTAGTGATACTTTCTTTTATGATACCTTAATTTTCCTAACTTAATTTAAGGCAAAACTTTTAACATCAAAAAATTAGTTTCCTCAATTATTAATTCAGTAACATGTAAAATTTCAGATTTTCATTTAACTTTAAAAACGAATGATTATTCATCAGGAATAAAATTTTTGAAATCCTCAGAATTAAATAATAAGAAAAAAAAAGCAAATGACAATAAATGATTCACACGTTCAGAACCCAAGAGCGTCCATAAATGAAATCGATAGTCTTCTTCGGCTAACCGATAAAGACGTTGTTTTCCAGATCTAATTAAATGGGGTCCATGACATCTGATATGTTTGGTCTGATAACACAGTCCCCAAGAATAACAAGGGAATATGATAATACAAATGATTTTCTCTTCTATTATTTTGCAACATCTTATTTAGTGATGTCCAGATCTAATTCAAAATAGACAAAAAATACTGAAGGGGTAAAAACGGCTCTGCTATGCTTCAAATGCATACACAGGTTTGCTCTTAGGCTTAGTCGTACTTAAACAACTTTTAAATTGCTGATAATTCTACAACTGTTGCATGGAAATTAACTAAAGGCATTAGAACCTTAATCGGAACATAACAACAACATAATTCATTCCCTTTTAAAGCAAAAATGTACATTTACAAACATATAAGAATTAAACTGAGCTCAACGATCCGAGTAACAGAGTGGGTATATAAATATATATATGTTTATATAAATATGTATATGTTTATACACTTTTGGTGCTGCCGATTATAACCAAAACGGGAGGGGCACAACTAGATGTTATAACAATCCCGTATATAAAATTTCAATGTTGTGAGGCTATTAGTTTTTGAGTTTTGCCAGATAAATACATACCTACGTATGCACGTACAGTCGTCACGAGAAAAAACTCTTCTGAATCCATTTTAAATCTAATTTTTAATTCCGTTTTGAGAAAAAGAGTCCTTTATTTGGTCTGTACATAACAGATGGCGGGCAAAAATATTTTTCAGATGAATTCGACAGCTGTCAAAATGGGTATTTTTGTTGAAATGTGGTACTTGAAATATTTTGCTATTGCAATATTTCCATTAGTTCATACAAGAAAATAAAAAAACGGCGGTACCTACAGCTAATAAATTTTGAATAACGTAGTCCCCCACATGGGCACCTGGAAGCACAAATTTTGAATTTTGAATTTATTTTAATATTTTGTTATATTATAACTTTTATTTCATATTTTGTAAAATATTAATTATTTTTATTAACAACTCAACGATTTCAAAGCGAGCTGCGGCAACAATGCGAAAAAAAGAACATTTTTATATCCGGCGCGCGAGACCGTTTACAGGAAATTTTGGAGATATGCTGTTTTTAAATATTTATATTTTATTTCAAATAGTTATGTCACCATGCATAACTAGTTCATATGCAGTACTATGGTCTGTCGTTAAGCTAGATCCATCTGGATGCCGTATAGGTTATATGACGCAGTGTTGCAAATATGTAACGTGGATGTGTTATGTCGCAATACTATTTATGTTATGTCTATGAGATGCTATGTTATGTCGTTATGCTATTTCTGCCTTTCGTATAGGTTAGGTTACGTTGTGTATTTAATGCTGTAAATATATTATGTCATAATGTTATGTCGCTACGCAATGTCCCTATGCTATATAATGTCACAATGCTGTGTCATGTTGTATATGCTACGCTATGTTATGTCGCCATGCAATGCCCATCTGTCGTGCAGGTCATGCCACACTGTGTTTGTTTTGTTGTAAATATGTAATAACCTCAAAATGTTATGTCGCTCTGTCTTGTCCATATGTCATGTTATGTTATGTTGCAATACTATACTATGTTTTACCTATGCTCAACTATATGTCGCTATACTATGTCGGGTTGTCTTGTAGGTCACATTACGTTGTGTATTTAATCTTGTTGTGCCAATATGATATGCCGCTATATAATATGTATATTCTATGCTATGTCATGTTGAAATGCTATGCCCTATCATGTCTATGCTGAGCTCTAGTATGTCGCCATGCAATGTCCACTTGTAGTGTAAGTAATGTTACGCTGGGTATTTTAAGTTGTAAACATGTTATGTCGCTATGCTATGCTCTGGATTAATGCGGGTCCTGGACTATAGCCGATTAGTTTTTGAAAGCGGTCCGGGTGTACGGCCATGCTGTCGCCTGTTTTTAAATATTTTCTGATTTTGTGGTTGAATCGAATTTTAAGTGTCATTAAAAATAAAAAGATAAAAAAAGTGTTTTGTAAAACCATCTTAGTCAGAAAACTAAGCATTGATACGATAAACAGAGATAAGACTGAAATAAACAGAAAAATCTACGCGAGCATTTAACGCTGCATAGAGATTCCTAAACATATACTGCTAAGCTGCTTTGAAAACTTTTGTTATTTTGTTGTTGAATGGCGTAAGTGCGAAGAAAATTATACCTAATTATAAAGCTAAGAAAACAAAAAAGAAAAGGAAAAAGAAAAATTTAATATGGGTGAGAATAACAGCAGCCTGGTAAACTGCGAACTCAGCTAGAGCCTAAAAAAAGCAAAAAAAAGCAAAAAAGCTTAGCAAACCCTTTTAGGCGACCGTTAAAAACTGACACTCAGATATTTTTTGTTATTAGCATTAGTCCAGAGACTTTGTTCCTGACGGACTATTGTTTTCGTTTTGCGATTTTGCGTCGGAAACATTGAAAAATTTGAATCACTTTTCAAACTGTTCCCACAAACTATTGCATCCCTGTATTATATTTAAAGAAATTTAATAATGAAGAATCTGCATTAATGTATGTATATTTCTTCAAATGTGATAAAACAACGGAACCTAGAGCCATTCAATTTTGAATGACATAATCCTACTGCGAATATGGGCATCTAGAAGCCCAAATTGGAAATTTGGAATTTCTTCTGTTATCGATTTCATACTTTGTAAAACTTTAACGAATTTTTGATTAACAAACTCGAGGATTTCAAAGCGAGCCATGGCGACGTTGTACAGAAAAATCATTATTATCTCGAGCGCATGAGACTGTATATAGAAAATTCTAATGATAAACGCAGTTTAAAATTATTTTGCCATATTATTCTCTAACTGAATTTCATGGTTTAAGTGCGAAGAACATGATATGTAATAAATAAAGGTAACGCACAAAATGTTAAAAAAGGCCCCCTTTGGACGTAATTTAAAATCTGAAATCTATCAGATTTTCTTTTTTTTTTCTTTCTTTCTTTTCTTTCTTTCTTTTTTTTATTTATTTATTTATTTTTATTTTTTTGTTATTTTTATTTTACTAGTTTATTTCAGATTTAGTGCGCTCTTTTTTAGAAGAACGTGTGATAATTTATTCTGAGGTTACATTTTCCTTCAAAATTTCAGGAAGAAAAAATTGTCCTATAGAAATAGGTATGGGTAGTTAATTTTCCTTTACTAAATGCACTTAACGTTACAAAAATTTTTCCATTGTGAGTGCTTACTTGATGAGAATCCCAACGTATTTCTTTTCCCTATGGATTTATTTTGAAGATACAGAGTGGCTGAGTCCTTTCTGTTTCATAATGCATTTGAGGAAGGAATTAATTGAATTTTCAAGACTTGTTTAAGTGCAGTTTTTAATAAAGTTTTCTGAAAGCTTCTAATCGATTAAAACGGCCATTCGGAAGATCTGGTTAGAACGATTTTCTATATGTCAGAGGTTTAAATGGGCTTTCATATCTGATATTGATTATTATATATTGATTTTTAAAACATTTTTATGATACAGGAACTAGTAACATCCTTTTAAATCTAAATATGTTATCCACAAACTTTTCGAATCTGAAAACTTCATTAAAATCGATTTTTGATTGCAGATACTGGAAAGGAATGTATTTTCAATGACTACATATCACGAAGAAATGCAACCGGATTTAATCTATCGCCAAAATTATGTCTTTGAATAAAATGCAAGCGTTCTCACATTAAAAACAAGATTATACTTTAATATTCTGTAAGAGACAACATAATGGTTTAGAATCCTACAATACCATAATGGTATATGCATGCAATACTGTTACTTAATTATTGTTTATTCTTCTTAACACCTGATATCTAGTAAAAAATATTTTATAATTTGAATGCAATTACTGTTGTTTCGAGCAATGAGATACTATTATTTTAGAAGTCAAACAACAAAAACCATCGTTATATTTGCAAATTTTCCGGGACTAGTTTCGATGTTTTGGCAACCGGACCATATTCTTCAGCTGCCAAAGTGCGCATTTTGCAATCAGTTGCACTTTAGCAGCTAAGGTCTTAGGTTTGGTAGTTAAACTATCGAAACTAGTCCTGGAAAATTTGAAATGTAACGCTGATTTTTGTTGCTTCTAAAATAATTGCTGTTTGGGTTGTCATTTTTACTTCAATGAAATACTATGTTACGCCTTTTGGAATTAATTTATTGCAATGATCATATAACACATATTTAGGGTTAGCTGTATTATCAAGGTTGTCACCAGCAACAGTCTATATCTCACTTAACCTTCAAATGAATATTTTGAAATTCAAATAACAATTAAAATTCTATAATTTATAAATTAAATTTATGTCAATTTATGATTTAAGATAGTGTTTTATAGTTGTATTTTTAAATAAAAGCAAACCACGGTGAGCGTATAGCATAAATATGTTTTAAGCAGTAATTTGGAATTATGCCCTTAGGCGTTGAACGTAAAAAAAAATTTCCAGCCGGAAGTGTTTCGCAGATGAGGCCAAGAAACGGATGAGCACTTGATGTTACCTAGACACACGGAAACGAACTCTCTCCGAATGCGTTGAAACTGGAAAGAAAGATTTCAAACTGTGGATAGATTCTGATCTCCCGACCTTCATATGGCTCTGCACCACTAGGTCATTTCTCAAATGAGCGGGTATTACAAATTGAGCTGGTCGATGCGAGTAGGTAACAATCGCTTCAATTAAGTCCATGAAATGTATCTTGCTCGATGAAATTCACAAACAATTATTATTAGCTTTCAGGATTACACTTAGAATGTGCCTTGGTGATTTGTTCGTGTATTTAATAAGTGAATGAACTTTCTTATGATGCTGAAAGAATATATTTCAGGTTGTTGATTCTCATTTTCTTGCTTTTCATCTATAGCATTTCTTTTCAGTACTTCGCTGTGCTTTCTTAGGGCCTAGTCGGTGGGAATATTTTCATCTGATTTTTTGGTCGGGGTTGGGAATTTTTCTCTGCCCTTTGGATTTTTAGTCCTCTTCTTCTCAAGTTTTAGGAAATTAGTTACGCATTCCGGGCATCCTTTATAGCTACTTGCATGAGGTCCATGACAGAATAGACATACAGAAATGCTTTCTCGTTTTTATGGGTATTCTACAGTTCTGTGGTTTCATGGAAAAACCAGAAAGCAGTTACTTTTTATGCAGCTATTCTTTGTGCTGTTGCAATTTCACTCTGCTCTTAAATAAAATGAAGTAAAAGAATATGAAATCAGCTTTCATATAAAACTCATGAAATGAACTGAAAGGAGAAAAGTAATGTATTATATAATTTCATTACAAAAGGATATCAAATCCGCTATTTATTCGTGTATACCCCACATTTTAAACTAATTTTAAAGCACGGAAATCTAGAGGGAGAATTACGCGAATAATTTAATTTCTGTAGGATGTTGTTACACTAAGCACACAAAAATCAAAAGTATTCATGGATGAACAACAGGTAATTATCACATCATTATTTATTCTAAATAAACCTAACATTCCAATAAGAACACACGTAGTAACGTTTACATTGTAATATATAATTGAGCTGTCTTCATTTTTGCTTCCCTGTATCTTGAACCTCGGCCATTTATTATAGTTACCCACTGCTAATATCTAGGTCTCAAATCATTCAGTGCTACTGGAACAGCCGTCTTATGTTTTCTCACACTGAAGACGAGATTGTTAACATGCTCTACCCGGCAGCATATTTATTTAGAAATCGAGAAGAGCTGAGAAAGGAGAAGTTAATGCAACACTATATCTTAACTATTACATAGTCTAATTAGTACCAACTGCTACAACTTCTGCGTCCACGCTATCGTAAATGTTTTCCCCATTTTATCACCAATCATCTGTCTTCTGCAGTAATCTTCAGAATCATCTAGAGCTGTTCTCCTTAAATTCTTAAGTTAGTTTCTTGAACGTTTTCTTGAAGTTGTTCATTTGCTTCCTAAATCAGATAATATGCACTCCAAATTCACAGGAAAATCGATTAGTAATACAAAAAGAATCGCTTACTGGTCGGACCAGTTTTAAATTCAGGGAAACTCGCTGATAAAGAAGCTCGCTGAACTCACTGATAAAGAAGAAACTACGTGTATATTTAGAATATTTTTAGAGCTTTGTGGTAATAGGCTAGTGGGAAAATACGCAAATAAATACAGCATACATCTTTGCAAACTTTGCTCTAAATTTTATACCATGAATAATAAAATCATGAGACGTACATGATAAATTTCTAAAGATAATGCCTTATTCTTCTGACCATGCAATTCGGAAACTGTATGATAAATTATTTTTCTCTTCTTTGATCACTAATTATTTTATAGTTGTTAAAAATTAAAATTTTTGACTTTATTTTATATTCCTCTCTTTTGTCTCAATGCTACGTTGCAACCAAATTCTATAGTAGAAAATTTTTTATGGCAGCCATAAAGATCATTCTTTCGATTGCTTTTAAGAAGAGCTTTTTAACATGACCTTTTGGGTTCTAAGCCTTTGCTATCATTCTATTTAATTTATTGATCATTCTGTGCATCTTGTCGCATACCGTTGTAAGGTGGGGAACTCAAATCAGCTTCTTATCTAGCGTAAAGCCTAGTTATCTGTAGTACCTTGATTTATTACTGGGAAACCTTCCCATTTTACGCAAGATGGATATACTTCTATTTGGGTCCCTTAATAGTAACTTGTTGTGCTCGCTTCATTTTGTAAGGCGTTTTTAGGCGGTGTTCGCTTTACATTCTGTCTGTTCTCGCAGGACCCACGGAGTTTAGTCCCCATGTGAACTTGGTACTCATTTTATTGACCCCCTCAAGTGATGAAAGACTGAGTCAACCCAGCCCGAGGATCGAACCCCGGACCCGTGGAGCTGCTGTGCGACGCTCTAGCCACTGAACCACTGGGCATTTCTTTGTACTTTTAGCTGCCTAAAATTTGATAGAACTTCTTTGTAGATGATTCTATTTAAAAAATCTTTTCTTTTCTCTTGTTTTCTAGGATATGTTTTGCTTGCTTTGCCCTTCTTTTTGAGAAATAGAATATGTTTTGCTTGCTTTGCCCTTCTTTTTGAGAAATGTGAGATCTTTTTACAACAAGGAAATGAGCGTGGTCTCAAGTTGCGCTTTGTCTTAAATACCTTTCTGTTGAAAATGCCGTGAAGTGTTAAAGTTACATTTTGGATGCAATCGTCTATTTCTTCTATTGTTTTTCTACAGTAGAAAATATTTTATGGCATTGAGCAGTTTCTTCTGTTTTAAACTAGAAATTTACGTAAGTTGAATTATAAAAGAAAATTGGCTATTTATAAACGTTTGATTAGGAAGACTAAGAGAATAAAGAGAATTATTTTTTAAGATTATTACTGTTCATTATGTGGGTTTTAGAAGACAGCAATTGGAAGACGAATTCATAGCTGAAGGTGAAAAGACATGATGGCATGGGTGATGGACAGGATATTAAAAGTGTATGTGTGTATGTTAATAAGGTGTTTGATTTAGGGGAACCAGCACATTTACATATTTTTGAAGATGATGTTTTGAAATGCAGTGACAATGACTCACCATTCACATATGATGAAGTTAAGGAGGTAAGAATATTGGGTTTGAGGCTATTGCAGGTCCAAATCGCATATATTCTGTTTTGATAAAAATATTATTCTTCTACTATCCAGATTTTCTGTTTGCCTATATAATGCTGTCTTAAGTTTACTTTTTCCCAGATTGTTGGAAAATTGGTCGAATTATTTTGATTCCTAAGCCAAATGTAAAGAAAAGACCCATTATGCGTTTGAATATTTTGGGTAAAGTTCTAGACAAATTGGTAATTAATAGTTTTAAATTTTTTGGTTTAATAATTTAATGAATATTTATAAGGGATGCCCTCAGGGCTCCTGCAGTTCCCCCTGCTCTGGGACATTGCTGTGGATAAATTGCTGAAACAGAAGGTTTTTGAAAATGTGGCATAAATTGCATATGCTGAGGATATTATGATTCTTATGAAACACAATTAACTTGAAAAAATGAAAAAATTATTAGATGAAACGGCTCATCAAATAATTGAAGTGATTGGGGAAACAAAGAAAAATTACAATTTTATACTGAAAATGTATGTGCATTGTTTATTCCTAGAGCAGTTAAAAAGACTAGACCACCACATTTGAAATATCAAGGCCAAAGAATCAAATCTATATATAATATGAAATATCTGGGCGTTATCACTGATAATAATTAAATTTTATAGAACATTTTTAAATTGATATAAAGACGAACTGATTTGATTTTATTAAATTATAGATAAACTTTTTCAGCTGAGATTTTAGCCTTGAAATCCTCCATTCTGATTAAAATTTACTTAAATGTTGTATTGCCAATAATCATGTATGGAACTGGAGCTTGGGGATCCGGGGGGGCGGAGTAGCTAGGTTACGGATGATTAGGTGACGCAGTCACGTTGTCAGGTTCCTGGGCGTCGCCGTACCCTGTGTGTAATACAGTGCAAGAATTTTGATGCATATTTTTTTAGGCATAGCATATTTAGGTAAAAAATCAGAAACTGTAAAAATCCATAATTGAATAAGCGATAAAAGTAATGATTTCATAGATGAAGCAATTATTCGTAAACAGC
Source organism: Stegodyphus mimosarum (assembly GCA_000611955.2). NCBI lineage: Eukaryota > Metazoa > Arthropoda > Arachnida > Araneae > Eresidae > Stegodyphus > Stegodyphus mimosarum. Next base: position 95,561 of record KK114158.1, on the reverse strand, counting down.
ACACATATCTTTGTAGAAGCGAAGATCGTAACTACAGCAAAACTGTTGGGAAAACAAAAAAATTCATTTCGGAGCCCTCGAAGGTCAGTCTGCTCACGTTAATGTCTGAAGCTGAAGTGATGGAGCTGGTTCATCAGGTGGTCTATGAGCTAATGGTGGAGTCTTCAGGAGCTATCGCTATTGGAGGAGAGAAAGAGAAGTAACAGTGTAGTAAAACTATTGGCAGACAGTGGAAGGAGGAAGGTTTTTAGAGCCATACATAATTTTGAATAGAAGGAGCAAAAGAGGGGGAGGGATTAACTGAACTTAGATTACAAAATTTAACTTATATTTAGTTTAGCAGTAAAATTACTTGAAATTAATTATTTTAAGTAAAATTAAAAAATTAAATTGAATATTGTGCCCAGCTGTGAGCAACTATGTATTATGTTTAGATATTTATTGGTAATTTAGTGAGAGTTTAAGCCCAAGCTATCAAAAAGGCATCATGCCTTCTGGTGTTAAAAATTTCGTTAAAGTCATAATTTAACTCAGGAATACTGTTGTTATTAACAGATCCAATTTTTCTAAGGAACTTTCTGGCGATTTTAGCCATAAATGGTTTTAGGAGTGGTATCGTAAATTCCTCATGAATGGCTGAGCTTCTTATAAACCATCTGCATCTCGTTATCTGCCATAGAATCACATTTTGCAAAATTTGTAATCTATTAATGAGTGTTTTACTGGCAAAGCCCCAGACAGGACAGGCAACGGAAATATGGAACGCAACATCCCTTTATACAGAAGTAACTTATTATTAATATCCAAAACTGAGTTCCGAGAAATTAGGGGGTAGAGTTTTTGTTTAACAGCTCGGAACTTAGTAATTAATTGTGTAAAGTGGAGATTCGATGTTAAGCCTTTATCTAACGTGATTCCTAGGTATTTGACAGTTTTGGTCCACGGGACATTTGTTCCATATATAGAGATTTTTTTGGTAATCTTACTTTTCTTCGTGAAGACGATTGCTTCTGATTTCTCTACGTTTATTAATATGTTCTGTTTTTGAAGCCACGCCTCCAGTGCACGGATGTGTATTTGTAGTACTTCAGTGACTTGGTCTATAGACGCATTTCTTGCTAGAATCGCTGTGTCATAAGCTTACATGACTAGCGTAGTGTAAGGTGTTTGCGAGATGTCGTTCACATAAAGTAAAAAGTATATCGGGCTCACGAGGGGCCCTTGGGAGACTCCTGCATAAATGGGTCTCTCCACTCAGAGACTCATTTATGAATTTTGCAGCGAACGGTAAAGTGTCTCTCATAGAGACAAGATTTAGTGATGTATATGATGTAACCTGGGAAACCCAGGCTTATGAGCTTGTATATTAAACCGTCTTGCTCTCTATCAAAGGTTTTCGGTGTATCGAGGAAGAGTGCTTCTGTATTCTCCCTGCTTTGTAAACCTTCTGCAATCAATTCCGTTACTCTGTAGAGCTGATGCGTAGTGGCATGTTTCCTTCGAAACCGTGCTGCTGGGGTAATTTTCTGCTCGACGTATTCCAGTATTCTGTCTTGGATGACAGCTGCTGCTGTTTTGCTTAACGTGGGTAGCATACTGACAGGTCTGTACGACGCAGGATCGTTGGCAGGTTTCGTAGGCTTGGGAATAGATAATATCACAGCAGTTTTCCATTTTTTCGAAAATTATTGCAGATTCAGCATATGATTGATGATGTTTGTGAATTTGAAGACGTGCACCATCTGGCGAATCATCTTACTGCTTATTTCGTCAATTCCAGGGAGCTTTCTGACTTTTCGTTTCTCGATATACCTAATAATCTCTGAACGTTAAGCTAGACGAATATTGTCTGCGTGTGTTTGTGAAAATATAAATTGTTCATTAAACTAACTGTGCGTTTGCATCTCGGTTTGAAATGTTGTGAGTGCTTAGTTATCAGCTAGTGACTCAACTTTCACAGTTTCGGTGTAAGCGATTCCGTTTTGTTCGTAAGGAGCGGAATGTTGGTGTAGCATCTGTTAAATTTAGAAACTGCTTTCCAAATAAAATTGATCATCAGGTGAAAGAGCTTCTAAATAATTAGACCAGTCATTTTGTCATTTTAAATTAGTAAAGGACCTGACTTCCTGATGTAGCTGGTTGAGTAACTTTTTGTCATTCGGACAACGTGATCGTTGGCATTCTTTAAGTGCTTTATTTCTTTTTGTAATCAAATCCCGAATTTGGGGATTTCTTGGTCTTTTTTAAACATAAGCTTCTTTGCTATTTGATCTCAGAGCATTTTTTAACGTTTCGGTGAAATCGTCGACAAGTACATCTAACTCATCTTCACTGTGTGTTGTTGGTAAAATGTACTGAGTGTTTTTAAAAGCTTTGGCATAATTTGCCCAGTTTGTAATAAGGGCTCTTTTGTCTGGTGTACTATAACTGCTGATAGTGAGCTCCATAATGACAGGATTATGGTCTAAAGATAATTCGCAGATGCCCTCTATTCTATCAGGAGCGTTTACAGTTCTTATGAGGAAAAATCAATGATGCTTGCACTATCAGTGCTATAGTGTGTTGGGTAGGAGGGAGCTGCAATGTGAAAGTTAAAGGTTGAGGCAGAGCGATTTATTATGTATCCATTATGATTTCTATTACTGCAGTTCCAATTTCTATGGTGTGCATTAAAGCCTCCACCTATAATTAGGCGATTGTTAAGTTTGGATAGCGCTTCTAAATCAGCGGAAACATCCGACTGTGGCTTGTGGGAGGGGAGATAGATGGCGGCAAATGTGATTGATCGTTTAGTGTGAGGAAGGATCGTAATAGCTAACGCCTCAATGGCCAAAAGCTGTGGAATTGTATTTTCAAAATGAAAGATGGAGCGCTTAATTAAAATCATAAGTCTACCAAAATGTCTATTTGTAGCACTTGCTCTGTCTATCCTGCAGAAATTATAATTGGCAACTTTGAAGTTTTTTGTGAGCCTAACTTGAGTTCTTGGAGGAAAATAATATCGGGGCTGTACACCTATTACGGATGATTTTAGACAGTATTTAGAGAGCTTGGGGTTTAGCTTTAACTCAATGTTTTTTGGTTGGGCTGCCGTCTCTCTCAATTTTATATGAATTTTATTATGATAAATGTTTGTTTAGAACTGTACGAATGGAACTGAAAATGTATGAATATTATTCGGTTACAAATAACGCTTTTGATAATTTTAATATTCATTTAATACATCCTTCCAAGAGACATGGTTTTGATTTTGGTGAAAGTTATCCAACTGTTGATTTATTTGATATGTATACAAATGGTTCTGGGGTCGGGGAGAGCTTAGGAGTTGCCTTTGTTGTTTTTTACTATGGAACTGAGGTGGACTGTAGAATGTTTAAGTTGAACACATATAATTAAGTCTTCCAAGCAGAAAGTGAAGCATTCAAACCAGCGTTATTATGGATTAAAATACCTTGTTTATACCCACGTCGTTGAATATTTACACTGACCACTGACCGCATGTCACTTCTTCATATGCCCTCCCGTCCAGACAATTTCAATCCATTAATTATCGAAATTAAGAGTCATTTAGAAACTTTGAGTTTATATTTAAATATTAAGCTACATTGAGTTAAAGATCATGTAAGCTTTATTAGTAATGACTGATATCCTGACGAAAAAGGTGATCTCAGAAGTCACTGCAATTGATATTGAAGTAACAGGTTAAATTGCTATTAGAAGAATGAAAGAGCTTTACGTTAAAAAATAAATGGAAAACACAGTGGTTCTCCACAGCAAAAACAAATTATTTATGGGACTAATTAACAACAATAAGATGAAATGTATGACTAATATTAGCGGTAATTAATCACGTTTTAAATGTACATGGCAGGTTTTCCGATCTATTTCAAACGATTTAATCTGCACGAAAATAAACTATATAATAGTTGCCAGGTTGATGGTGTTGCTAGGCATTTTGTAGTTGATTGTGTTTAACAGCCCATATATTTTGGACATATTTTTAACATTACTGATTTTAATGTAAATACCATTAATCATAAAGTTTCTAAATCATATACCACTGCTTTAATGAAGTTTATGAATAAAAACAGGGCGTTTGTAGCAACTTGTGTTAAAATTGAATTGTGTATTTATATGGGTTTTAGATGTGTTGTGATTTGATCTATGTTATGATTTTGTGTTTTGTGGTTTTTGTTTGTAGTTCTGTGTTAAATATACTTCCTTATTTTTAATTTAGTTTTTTATTTATTGTTTGGGGACGGCTGGGTCGCTCGCTGCCCTAGTTTATGGAAAGGTGGGGCTATTTCTTTTGAGCTACAGGGACACTCGTGTCCAGGCGGGCTGAGGTGAATCTCCAAATCTTACAATTCTTACCTCAAGGTAGATATTATTTTGACAGCTGTTTCTGACTTCATTCACTTTGCAATTTTAATCGTAATGAAGTCTCTACTCTTTATGAGACTTAGGTCTCTAACTCTTGTGAAAGTCAGGAAATCTGCTATCTTATTAACTATTGAGAGTGCTATACTCGCTATGAATTTGCAGAATTTTAAACATCTAGGTTCTGCGTTGTGTGGGCTCCATAAAGGGTTTCTGGCATTGAAGATACCGATGATGAAGAATCCTTATACTTTTTCGTAAGCTTTTCTAGGTTTGCCAGTATGGGAGAGATGTCCTGCGAGGGCAAACAGTAAACACAAGTGAGGAGGAGATTAGACTCCTGTCCTATTTTAGGCGAGGCAATTTTCGAGGGGTTATAGATTTCTAGCACTAGTAGGTCGGCATCTGAAATAATTACTGCTATGTTTTTGCACTTATCGGGCAACAGAAATTTCTAAATCTGATTAGGAAGACAAGCATTGATTGGGAAATTTGTTTTGGACTGCGTAAGACTCCTGAACGCATGATACTTGAATCTGTATATTTTCTTATACGTTATTCTTTAAATTACCATTTGCACTGATGGAGTGCTTAAGATTAATCTGTGTAATTTATAATATATCCATAGTTTATTCTCCGTTTGAGATAAGTCTCTTGAGTAGAATGAACCGTTCATGCTTCAGCTATCATGGCGGACACTGTGACTTATCTTATATCATTTGTTCGGTTTTGTGCAACTTAGGCGCATGATTGTCTAGTTATTGCAGTTTGATCGCTCGCGGTGTTTAGATCCCTGTCAGGCACATATTTTATCTTCTTTACAGTATTTTCCTGGGTGGTTTGATTTTAATAAATTCCCTCATGTTGTTTCTAGTTCATTGGATATTTAGCCCTTTTCCTTAGGACCATGAAGGTTGTGGTGCCCATTGATATTAGCCAGTGTTGCCTGAATTTGACCTTCATGTCGAAAAGGACTTCTAGCTCAGACTCGACGAACTCTGGATTCTAAGTTCTTATAAACTTCTCAAACTCAATTTTGCCTTTGATGTTTTGGTTGACGTTATACACAATGTCTTTATGATTTCTCTTCTGGGGTAATCCGTATCCACTATGTTCCTTAACTTTCTGTTTTCTTTTATAGCTTCCTCAAGGATGCCTAGTTCGTCTTCCTTTTCTGATTCTGATTTCTTCAAGTCTTCTCTGATTTTCTCTATGTCTTGACGCCTACATTCAGTTTTCCTGGGTCTATGTACTTGATAAGGTTTTTTTCACTTGATCGGATGTGCTCCCTTCATTCTTGGATAGATCAGGAGGATGTGTTCCGAACCCTGCCTTTTCCTAGACTGGGATCGTGTTAATCTAGATTTGCTACGGGAGAGCGGACGTGATCGCACTACTTCTGTGCAGGTCGACTGCTCGATAGTGACTATTCCTTGAATTTTCGGCCTATAAATTCTCGGCATGTTCGACCTGACCTTCCAAGTTCGCAATTTTAAAACTTTGCTAGGCGCAATTTTGAGCATGTTATCAAAGAAATCATCAATCGTTTCCGCCATTTTCGTGGAATTTCGGTTCTGTTTAGCTAACCTAACAAGTTGAAGCTTCCTGATTGTCTGAATTGGAGCCAACTAAATTTGAAACTTCGTCTAACTACCTTGAACTTTCCTGTTTGTGATTCTGTCCTGTTTCTGAAGCACTAGCCGACTGCATCTCCCTGTCGAAGTTTTGCTGCCTCTCTCGGTCTGTGATTTTTCTCTCCGGAGATGGCGAGTAGGGGTGTTTGTCTAACAACTAACGGATCACTGCGAGCCTCTTTAAGAAAGCGCAAATGAAATGTTTGGTTTTCGTAGTGACAGCTTCCATGGCGTTCTCACCGATCACCACAACTATGCTGTGGAGTAACTTTAGACCCTCTTTCAAGGAAGAGCCCCCAGGAGATGACAACGTAAAACTCCAATGAAAATACAAATCTGCAAAAGGAACGCAAGTAGATAATTACCCCCTTCGCATCCCACGACAGCACGCGGAACCTAAGGTAGATATATCGTACTTGCTCACTATTCAAGATACAGTGTTTGCAAAGTTTTCAAAACTCAAGATCTACATTTTTTCGCATTTTCCCAGGTGGATTTAACAGTGGTAAGAAAACTGCGTAAGAGAGGGATGCTGAAACTCAGGAAAAGACCAACGCGGCAACTAACTGCTAAAATAAAAAACATTCGTAAAGTATCCACAAGCAAATCTAAATTTTAAGATTTTCCTTAAAAATTTTTTGGATAGAATCAATGCAATGTTTCTATTTTAGTATGTTTTTGAATAACATTGTTAAGTTACTTAAGCAACAAAAATCGAAATGCTATTCAAAAATTAAAAATCTGTTTACTTTCTTTTGGACATTTTAGTTTACCATATTTCATACATATATTTTATTGGCAAAAGTGTCATACAACTCGCCTGCGAGAACTGCACACTGTTCGAGAGCCGCGCTATGGCTACTCTTGAATATTGTCTATCTCAAAAAAAGGTAACAAAATCAACTTTCATAAATTAACTTATGAAACCGAAAAATTTAAAAACGACATGGAACATTTCATTCCAAACAACTTCAAACGTTAATCATCAGTGTTTTTTTTCTGATTAATAAAAGTAAATAAATATTAAATACAAAAAATCTTACACAGAAGCAAGAACGATTACATGAAATAGAGACATCATACCTTCGAAAATATGCTTCCTAGCGGTGGTGAAGAAAACACGATTTTTCTCCTTCCGCTTCAGACTACAACACATATTATTTTAAACGTAAAAATCGCCCAATTAATATTTATTATCATTCTTGTTTTGAAATTTTGTAAAGGATTGCTAAAACGCAAATTTTCACAGAAAGTCATTACGACAGATAAAATTTGAGATGAAGAATTATCCGATATGTTTCACATTACATACTGCATACAAGTTCGCAGTACATATTTAACCCAAAGGAGCAATTTGCCTGGAAGTGATATTAACTTCGTTTTGGTATTTTGCGTTGGTTCACTATAAACAGCGCTCCATTTTTAAAACTGTTGCCACTAAATACTAGAGCCCTGCATTATGTTTAAAGAAATTAAATAATGAAGAATGTGCATAAATGTATATCGTACTGTGAAAAATAAAAATAAACGGTACCTAGTAACTTCAAATTTTTTAATAACGTTGGAATTTTTCTGCTCACTAACAGGCTTAACCGTTGTGTGAAACAAGCGTCAGCAATATTGCTGTTGGATTTTGTAAATCTCCTTCTATCACACAAATTAAAAATCCTTCTTAATGTTGAAATTTGTTACCTTAAGTCTTCTTAAAGAGATACTAACACTTCGCAATAAAATAATTGTAATGAGTCTTTAAATAGTAGATGAAGATTTATGTTAGACTAATAATAATTACAAAATTAGATACAGAAAAAAATCTTGTAGAATCTGTTTGACTAGACTAAGTGCTCTTGCGGAATGTCAAAATGAGAATTCTCAACGGAATATATTTATATTCCTAATTCATATAAATGTACCACAAAAGTTAATATGCACGCTGTTAATAACGTCTCGCTTTGAGCTCAGTAGCCTGGGACCAGTTTTGAGTTATTCGAAACTGATGACTCCCTTTTAAAATGAAAATCCTAATTCTGAAATTTGTAATTAACTTTAACTGAAATTAAGAAACTCTGATATGTCAGCATGAAAGCTTACTCTCAAAGCTCTCTGCGTATTCCTTTTTGCATTTTGCAGTGTTATAAAGCTTCCATTACTAAATGGAGAAGTGCTGCTACTCAGATGGCGCTCGTGTACCGAAAATAAAAGGATAATTACGACCATTTACAAATTTAATTTCAAAATTTGTCTAAATTATGAAGCATCAGATTTTAATTTCGCGTCAGGAAACACAAAAGAGCTTCGAGCTTCATATAACGGAAAAGAAAACAAAATAATTGCGAGAAATAATATAAATTAAAAGTTATTCAATTATCTGATAAACTTGGTATATTGAATTAAGATGAAATTAATATTGACTTACAAAAATATTTCGCAATTAATTTTTACTTACCTTGTTACGAAAAGAAATATTACAAGAAAAACAAAATGGAACGTTTAATGTACTTTGCAAAATATCCACGTTACAGGGAATTACTAGGAAACTCTTAATATGGTTATGTGAATTTTCTAGTAAAAAAAGCTAATATGCACAAGCATCTAATTAGCATGTCCACTGAGACGAAAGATAATTAACTTTCTTCTGTTATCTAAGAAAATAAAACAATAGCTGTTATAATTAGTAAGAGTAAATGTCCTTGTTTATAGGTTTATTTGTTGAGGAAAATAAATTGAAATGCCCTTCGCGCTAAAAGTATTTAAACCAAGCTGTAAGTCTATGACATATCTTAAATCATATATTCATTCGGATTATCAGTTTTTAACTTTCAAAGCATGCTTATTTAATTATTCGCTCGTGCTCAACTTTTTCGCCTACGACGTAAACGAACAGCCAGTAGCAGACTGAGTTCTTTGCTACGTGTCATAAAAGGGAAAAAACTCTTGTTTACGCTTTTCAGTATGTCGTCGGAACTACATAGCGATGAGTTTCTGTTTAAAGAGATCGTAACTATCCACAGGAATAAAATCATCAGCATTCTCATTTTCTCGAAACGTATATATTGGTGTAAATTTCAAATTTTCATTAAAGGGGAAAAATGTATATTTATAAAGCAATGATCAAACCAGTATAGCAATAGCTTTCAGCTGTAAGTAACAATTTAAGTAATAGGAACCTAAATAAATTACAGTTTCTACGAAATCAAATTTTCTGTTTTACGCAATTCTCTTTAATTATTACAAATGTTCAATATTTCATGTGCAACAAGAAGTTTTATAAATGTTTCAGTATTAAATACACCAGAAACTAACTTTAATAATATAACAACTTCTAAAATAAAGGAGTTGAATGTGAAAGAATATTTAACAAAATACAGTTACGAAGTTTTCGAGGACAGGTACAACTTGGGTCATATAGCACTTATTTATTAAAATTAAATTACCTTTGCAGTATCTTTTACTTGTTCCATTATTGGCTCTGGTGTAGAATTGGGTGCCCTTTCGATTGGCGAAAAATTTTGTTCAGTTTTGGCGATAAAACCATATTTCTGGTTACCATGAGAGTTTTAACTTGGTTTTAGCTTCTTGATTTTTTTTAAGTGAAAATAAATCGATGTGCACATGGACAAAGTCAAGGCAATGTGCAGTGACTAAGTTTGTGCAATTCTCTGATGTTTTTTTAAGTGAAAATAGGTCGATGTGTACATGGACACGGATTTCGTGAAATTCTTTGACCTCTTATTTTGGTTTTGTGTAGCGGCCATCTTGAAATTGTGCCTTCTAGGCATCGATCTTGGCGTCAAAAGAATCGCCAAAAAACAAGGGGAACCCAATTGTAAACTTTTACCCCATTAATTTTCACGCAACAGATAGGTGAGTGGTCAGCGCGGCTGAAGAACGGAAAGGTTGCGAGTTCGAACCACTGTAAATCAAAGTTACATTTTTCTCATTTTGAAAGATGTTTCTTAAATTTAATCATGAATAATACTATTCTTAATTTATCTATTATTATTGTTGTTTTCAATTTAGTTTAAACATGTGCACTGTTGAAACTCTTGCCGTTAAAACTGTTACGTGAAACACCACGTGATTTGTATATGCGGCGCAGTCAAAGTAAACAGAATTATAACTGAACTCGTAATGGACGTTTGAGTGAAGAAAGATATAATCACTAGCTTTTTCTGTGTTATGTATACAATTAATTAGGTATGTAAATTAAACACATCTTACTATCTTATAAGCTTCTCTGTTTTTGAGATGAGTAGCGCCTCTGATGTGTGTAATTAATAAAAATATTTCTGGATATACCTTTGGAGAAGAAAGAGAAAAATCGACAGAAAAGGTAAGCCTTTATTCTAAAAATGATATTCTTGTTAATCATAACATGCGCTGCAATTAGGGTGCTACTTTGGTAGATGGTTGCACGGATTTTTGGCGATTTACGTTGGCGCAATTGTTGGTGCGGTTTTTACAACCGTCAGCCATCTCGAAAAATGCCGTTTTTACGTATTCTACGCATAGTAAAGTATTCGAAACTTTTAAAAAATAAATATCGTTAAAAACAATGGATTATTTTTTGTTGAAAATGTCGTTTTTTAAGATGGCAGACAAATTTAAATAAATACATTTACTACGAGTATAAAATACTAAAGTAAGGTTAAATTATTACTTTCATATAGCAAAGAAATAGAATAAAAACACCGCTATAAAAACATTGCGACAACGTTTAATTGGATTAAAATATTACTTAAATTGAATATCGAATTAAAAACATCATACCAACGTTTAAAAAAATTAAAATATTACTTAAATCCAAATACTTTACAGTAAGTTTTATAGGATATAATTATTTAACTTAAAACACATGTGGCAATAAATATCTCAGCAGATTTTCTTTATTTTTTTGCCAATTTTTAGTACGATGAAATACACAATTTAGCAATTACCTAATGACAAAGAGCAATTACCTAATGCACAAATATTCTGTGACCAATCAGGGAGCTGATTACATCCCGCATAGAATTAAAATTATTTAAATAATCATGCATAATAAAATAATTTTTTTTGAAAAATGCAAAATTAAATTGTATTTTAATATTAAACAGCCATAAATAATGTTTAAAACATTAAATTTATAGATATCAAAACGAATTAAAGTAAGGTGACATCATTGATTACATCATCTACAACATAAAATATCATAAACAATAAAATTTTTATTTCAAATAAAAATGCAAAATTAAATTGATTTTTAATATTTATAAATCCACAAATAATATTTTAAACACGGAATTTATGCATAATAAAACGCATTACTTTTTAAATAAAATGACAGCAAAGTATCGGTTACCATAAATAACTTTTCTGCCAATGGGTTTACCATAAGTCGTATCGCTCGCCGAAACAAAATCGCCAAAATCCGTGCAACCGTCTACCAAAGTAGCACCGTAAATAGAAAGCATTCCCCCATTATAGCATTCACCCATGCTATAGCTGCATCTTTTGTATAAATTATCTCTTTATTTTTAGCTCACTGCGTATTTTATCCTGTACATAATTCTACATAAACTATCCAAAATTTGAACCTTATTATTCTAAATTCAAAAATGAATAGAAATAAAGAATAATAAGAAGAAAAACAACGGAAAAGAAAGGAAAGCTTTCAGATTTTATTTGCGCCCAAATGGGCGTTTTTTGTTTTCCATTTACACGCGCATACACGTTTCGAGAGCATTCGGGATAACGTGACATTGTGCTAAAAATATTTAAAAACAGCATATCTTTAGAAATTTTATTGGATGAACCTTTTCTTTCTAATTTATATATGTAATAATACATAGAGAATAATCACATTATACAACGCTTTGCTTATTACACAGATTCCTTTACTCTCATACCACACATAAACAAGCATGCCAAGTGATGAGGGGAAAGAACTCTAAAATATGAAGTTAATTTATTATTTGGTGGGAGATGTTTCAAGTCTTTTAATTCGCTTTATAGTATATTGTATCCCAAAGCAATTTTATAAATCTTAATTTGATTAAAAACAGATTTGTTCGTATAATAACTGTTTAATCTTACTATCCGAGTTGTTGATTTGCTCAATGAACAAAATTTCGCAATAAAACGAACTGAGTGTGATATTCTTCTGACCAGAATACGAAACAGCAGTTGAAACACTTTGAATATGCAGCCTTCTATGAGTGTTACATGATTCTTTCTCTTCAATAATACTATTGGCTAAACGCAAATTTCGCTTGCGTCTCCGTTTGGATGAGTTTTCGCCGGTGATGTACGTTTTGTTGTGCGGTTTACGTCGCTAGTGTTGTCGTATGGAAGCACCTTTACTCTGTGTTTCAAGTGTTTCCATCTAATTTAATTTATGCATTAAGATTTATATTTAGAGAATGGTCATAAAAAAACTTCTCTATTATATGAACCCCTAGCGGTCTATCCGCTCAATAAATTGAAATGAAATTTCAGACATTGTTATTTGAAGATATGCATTGGAGATTATCGTGATTTAAAACAACAGAGTTCTCACGGTTTCGGTTATAGTGAAAACTTTTCGAATAGCCACACACACGTTTTTCTTGCTCAAATTGATCAGCGCATTAAAAAAAAACCAGAAATGGCATTGGAACGACGTACGTATGAAGAAATTTGCCGACTCAAAGCATTTGCAAAGAAGAATATTGTAAAGGACTGCTGACAACACAGAGGGAAAGTACGTAGACGCGTATGGCATAATTCACAGGGATAGACGGGAAAAACACTAATCACAGAACGAAAGCATTGTTTTTGGAAAACCTTTAATAAAGAGTGCGGGAAGATTGCTTCATCAATAAAATACTTAACGTGCTAACACTTAACAGGGAAAGAAACAAATGAATTGATAAATCTGTTTTACCTGAGTAGGGAAAATGCTGCCGAAGAAGTGAGAGTTATTTGATGTTAATTACATAATAATTAACCAGTCAATTATATAACGTAAATTCTTTAAGTTTTCACAGCTTCTTTAAATAATACATTCTATTATATATTTCAAACTTAAAAATAATTATGTTTTTATTTCCTTTTCTAATGCACGTATGAAACTCGTTTATAGGAATTAAAAAGCTATTTTTAATTTTTTGTTGAAAGCTACTTCCAGCAGCTAATTTTGTTTATCTTTCAATAGCTTCAAGCCTATATATAATGTTAACATTTCATTTCTCAAGTTCTCCAACCTTTCGGAGCGCAGAAGCACGAAGTGCCTGCAAAGTCGCATAAACACTGGGTGTCTCCGCAGCATTCAGTCTGCTCAAAGAATTTTTCTTTTAATTCTTTGCAAGGCGTAATCCTGAAACAAATAGGAATCGGTAAATAATAATGAAAACAACACAGCAGGAAGCATTCACTTTATATTTCTTCTACGATTTGAAGAAAATATTTCTTACATAAGAAAAAGTCCGAATCGCATAATGCGAAATTATCAGTACCAAGTCACATTTTCGAGTAGGAAAAAAGAAATGGCTATCGAGTTAATTTTGGGGGGAATTTAAATATACCTATTGATGCTAAGTATTACTATGCCGTACAAGATATTTTACAAACTATCTTTAAAATTTCTTTACTTATCAACCTTTATTAGTCGAAAATGGCTTTTGTCTCGAAACACGATTTTGCATTTTTTCGTTTTTCATTCGAGTCTGTTATCACTCTGCAAAATTAAGATATTTTGAAGACATTTTAAATTTAACCCGTCTGCTACTGATTAACAAATTAAGCTATTTAGAAGCAATAAGTGCATTTCGTAGGAGTTTTTTTTGACTTTTTAATCTGACTGGATTAAATAAAAATGTATTTAATTTATGATACATATAATTAAAGATCATTAGATATTTTTACAGAATTACTTTAGATGATTTTTGAGTCTTCAAATATGCAGAATATATGCAAGGTGTGTTCAAAAAGGAATCGAACCTTTGAAATAGCTCTCCAACAGGCAGAAGGAACGCGCTGCCACTACAGAAAGCACGTGGCGGCAGGTTTAAACAATAAACTGCCATACGTCGAATTTCATTGTGACCGTTATTGGGCGAGTTAGAAACGATCGGACTAGAGTCAAAGTGATAATGAAAGAGTTTGAAGAACAACGTCTATGTTACAATTTTGCTGAGAACAAGCGATAAGACGTGGATTTATGGCTATGATATCGAAACGAAGGTGCAGTCATCGCGGTGGAGGGGGGTTGCAAAGGGTTTCCTCCTCCAAAAAAAGCAAGCCTGAATTCATTAAAGATCAATATTATGACGTTTGATTTGCTTTTGGACCGTGGCCCACGAAACCATCGCTGCAAAAACATCGCGGACGAAAGCGTCGCGGGGAAAACAACGCGAGGCGAAAACGTCTTGATAGAAAGCGAAAACGTCTTGAGAAAAGAAAGCGAAGAGTAAACAACGCAGTTCTAAAACATCCTGGTCGAAAATAAAGCGGTTCAAAAACTTCGCAGTTTAAAAACATTGTCTAAAATATCTTGATATAAAATAAAAGTTCCTACAAATCATCGCGTGACGATAACTTCGCACGCATGCGTTTTCAGGTTTTAAAAGTTGTAAATGCATGTTCGCTTAATTATTTGGAAGAGGAAGAAGGAAAGATGGATTCTTTTACTTCTATATTTTGTACTTTTGAATAAACTAATAAATTTTTGATAAAAAAAGTAAGAAGGAAACTTAAGCATTTAAAAATTGAAAATGAGTAGAAAATGAACGCATTTTATATCGATTTATATAGAATTTTAAATTTACATAGTTAATTAACAAAGGTCAATAATAAATGAACCTTTTTTATAAAGTTTTATTGGTAATTTTTATAAAACATACCGTCTACAAATGCTCAGAAAAGGAATATAAATAACTGAATGAGGTTACTTGTAAAAGAAATGCTTAGTTAATTATCAAATTATTTTATTTCACATTTTTTAATTTGATATGGTTTTAGTGAAAATTATATTCTGTTTTTGTTTCT
Source organism: Stegodyphus mimosarum (assembly GCA_000611955.2). Classification (NCBI taxonomy): domain Eukaryota; kingdom Metazoa; phylum Arthropoda; class Arachnida; order Araneae; family Eresidae; genus Stegodyphus; species Stegodyphus mimosarum. The sequence goes on along the minus strand of KK114158.1, from coordinate 80,541 downwards.
GTTTATTCTTAAAGTGTCGTTAACCTTTCCATGTATAGCATATAGTTAATTCTTTGGATGTCGATTTATTAGTTATGATGAGCGTCAATTGTATAATATGTCAGTATAGGATTTGAAACACGCATCTGTGCGATGTTATCGTCATGCGATGATTTGTAGGTACTTTATTTTTTCTATGATATTTTCGACGACGTTGTTTTTAAACTAACCGCTTTATTTTCGACCACGATATTTTGTACCACGGTGTTTTAGAACTGCGATGTTTTCTCTCTTTGCTTTATTTTTTCCCACGATGTTTTGTGCCACGACGTTTTCGCCTTGCGTTGTTTTCTCTGAGACATTTTTGTCCGCGATGTTTTCGACTGTAACTTTTCTTAGTGCAAGGGCATTGGTCATTCTTTCTTTTCCATTTAAAAATTTAGCAAATATTTTAAATAATCATATATGTAGAAAATGTGTAATTATTATTATAATATACATTAATTAGTTATGTATTATATGTTAGCATTTCAGCAAAATATTACCCATTTGAAAATTAAGTTCATATGAAACTCATATTTGGTGTTTTACTCAAACTGTCAAAGTACAATTGGTGGTCACGAAAAGAAAAATCTTTTAAAAGAATTTTATTACTAATTAATTAATTATTAAATATTTCGATTTATTTAAAATCCAGGTAGAAGTTACCTGACCAATATCCATATATTTGTTTATCTGAAACCGGTGGATGTTAAACGCAAATGTTAACCTTTGGATTCAGCAATTTAAATTCTGTGTCAAACATTCGAGAGATTTGAAGGCATATAAACAGGCAGGATGAATCGCAGCGTGAATGTTACTTGCACTGTTGACAATTGGGGAATACTGATGAACTGATCTGACAGAACTTCGAATTGGAAATAGCAATGAAAATGTCATCTGGTGGATTTTACTGACACTTACTCCTTGACGGTGGCTGAAATTGTGAAATGGACGTTGCGCATGACAACTTTAGAAATATGCTTTATTTACGACAAGATTAATTCATTAATAAATAAATTGCCTTTCTTTTCTTTTTTGACTGATTTTACAGTGTCTAAAAAGAATTCATTAACAGTTTGATTGAATTGTTATGCAGAACTTACTCAAGTTTTATATAAATGAATTTTAATTTTGTCTTTCAATATTTATTACTAAAATAAGAGGAATTCATGATGTTGTTGAAATACAGTAACCCATGAATAATCGTAACAGGGAGATGAAAACATATTCCCGCTCCTGACATGCTTTGGTCATCATTTCAAACAATTAGACTTATCCAACACAATCTTAAAGGAATCCAAGCACTATAAATTATGATATTGAAGGCTGGTATCTTCGTTCTTCCACCAACGGTGTTAAAAGAATATTTAAAGAACAGTACTTTACTCGGGTCCTGTGACTTAGAATAATAACCTTTATATACATAAATGTTAAATAGTAAGGCAAACTATTTAAAAACTAGAGAATCATCGCTAAAACCTCAGTTCTTATTACATGCTTTAGCATATCATTTCACAAATATAGCATAATTACCTATAAAAAACTAAAATTGGAAAATTTCAGGATATAAGATATATTTTCCCTTCTCATACAATTTATAAATTTAGCATTGCAATTTATGCATGAATATTTACCTTTCAATTATGTCTGCTTTTCCATACGATAAGTCATCTATGGATAAAAAGGAAAGAAAACTGCATTCAGTTTTTCATTCTATAGGTCATTTATAAAAGAATAAGTGCTAATCAAGCATTAAACTATTGAATCTGTATTCACATTTAGGAAGCGATCTAATCACAACTATTTATCTTGCATTATTGTATTCAAATTAACATGAAGGAAGGAAACAATCAATATATACATAAGTATATATTAGAGAGAGAAAGGGAGAGTTACCCTGTTAAGTAAACGTACCTGCAGGAAAAGACGCAGCAAGGGAAATCATGAACAGAAAAATGGCATAAATGAAAAAAGGGCTTGGAAACTTCATGTCTTGAAGAGCCTGAAGCAAAGAATGAAATAATTAAAACACATAATTTAAATGTCACAATTTTGAAATAGTTAATTACAATAAAGTGTTCATTATATTACTATAAATCCTTTTTAAATATGTCGTGTAATTTTATTTGCATTTCAGAGCACTGATTAGCACATGGTGTCTTAAAATTGCAATTTCCGTTCTAATTATAAGAAATGATTCGTTGTCTTACAATTTTTATATTTAAGTTAATTAATTCAATATTAGTAATCAAACGGCTCTGAACCTCGGTATGTAACATATAAAATCAGAAACGTCTTCTCGGAATTTCTGTATTTGTGAACATATTCCTTTTTCATTTTACCTACAGTATAATATCTACTTTTGTCAGCTCCCACGAGGATGCAAATTAATTAATATACATACATGTGATCTTAGATTTAATAGAAATCTTTTAGGAGCGACTGCTGACAGGCCCACTATTATTTCTGCCCAGCTTTCTTGACTGTAACACTTATCATTTGTTAATTAAGCAAGAAGAAAACATTTTATGTTATTTCAAGACATGCATAAATATGTTACTTTGAAGAACTAATCAAAAAGCTTACTTAAATCTTCTCTTGAGATTGTGTTTTTATTGAAAGATTAAGAACGCGTCGATAAATCACATGGCTGTCTTAACGGAGCCAGAATCTAAAATTTAAGATAGTTACATTCCGTACACTGTCCCCCATCCTGAACAAATAAGTATGCTTCGAGATAGAGGAACTTATACTTTAGCTTCTGCAGGTGCAAGCTGGAGGAATTCTGGCAAGAACAACAAGAGGTCTGAGAGATCATAGATCCCATGTGAACTTCAATAAAGTCTGCCAACAGTTTAGATAGAAGCTTCGTAATGAGTTTCAGGAAAGCCTGGAAAACACATTCCTCTTGTATACTTTGTCTGCGAACAATAGCAAACTGCCATTGCAGTATCCGTTTTGAATCCGTTTGTCTTTGTAGGTTTTGAAGGACCAGAAAACGCTTGATAGATCTACTGTCATAAATGAGTATAAATTTCTTATTATGAAGGTCACATTAGTTCAGATATTTCCCCGCAGTAAGCGATAAGACTCGGCTGTAGTAGAAACAATGCGAATTCTTTGAATTGACTACACCACGTTATCATGCTGGATCAACAAAACGGAATGTTTTAGATCGAAAATGCAGACGAACATATACAATCTTCAAAAGAGAAATATAAAACAGAATTTTTTTCCTCTACTATAGATCAACACACTGGAGCTCAGATTCAACCTATTTAATAATCATAGCCACTATTTTAATTTTATACGAAGTCCACAAAATTAAAGGCATGTGTAAAAATGAATTACTACATTATTCTAAAATTCTGAAAAACATCTTAACAGATGGTGTTTTTCCGATCTTAAAGCTTTAGAATTCGCTGACGAAATAGACCTTATTTCTTCAGTTTTATAAAAGCAAGAATGTCCAGATGACGTTAAATTTCTTATCTCCCCTAACAATGGGCCAAATTTAAGCATTTCTTTAAACATTTTGCTAATCCTGCGCATAATTTTTGCTGCTGGGGAAAGATGGTTTTTTTTAAATTAAAAATAATGAAAAACTAATTAAGAACCATATCTACTTGAAATCATTTAAATGGATTAGCAATGTTAGATATTGAACACGAATTGAGTAATAAATTAGATCTCAAAGAAGTTACTCTCAGTTTTCCAGAAAAATATACTGGAAACAGATTATTTTACATTTCGGTTAAAATTTTGCATATTGTACTTTTTCTTTTGTTGTTTTAAGTGTTGTTTGTACTAGTGTTTGTTCCAAAGTTTGTGTGTTCGTATTAAAGCAAATTCTTAGATATTGTATGAGTGTTAATATCCTAACTCAATTAAATTAAACAGTATTTTTCTGGTTCTCATGTTCCTTTAATAAATATGTTTTATATTAATTTTTAAGATTTTTTTATCTGTGAAACCGGCACTTTTGAAGTTTGCCTAAGGCGGCAGAAACGCTAGGGCCGGCTCTGTGTTTGATAACCAATAATCACTTAATGGCTTACTTCCCAGGAGTGAACTCTATTTGACAAGTTCTTTTTATTTCTTTGCTAGAAAAGTGTTTATAAAATAAATTTCGTTATTGATAAAAATAAGTTGTTTTACTTGCTTTTCCTGCCACCTACACTCTTCCAAACTAGGATTGTTATCCGCATGTGTATTTGTTCGTATGCCTTAGACCACAAAGCAAAGTTATAACTGGCACATTTAAGTTAATTAACGGTTTCGAGGGATTTCAAGAACTGCATCAAAACAAATCTTTGAAATTGTTGTTTGGCACCTAAAATTCGTATGCAGTGCTTTTGCCGGGTCTCAAGCTTTGGACCTCTCGAATACGCGCCAAATGTACTATTGTTACACCATGAAGGCATGATGGAAGGAGAGAGAATGTACCTTATATACTCCCCCTTTTAAAGGGTGAATGGGGGATTTAGGCACCAATTCGCTAAACCCTGGTGGTGATATTGTCTACCACCTTTCAGTTCAGGCGCCAGTGTAAAGTCTTTAGGCTTTTCTGAAGCAAGAAATGTGAAAAATGTGCAAAGCGCCTCCCGGGACTCGAACGTGTGCTTCTCAAGTACGCACCGAATGTGCTACCTTTACACCACGAAGGTACTCTAGGAGGAGGGAGAAAATACCTTATAAATTAAATACGAATTCTAATTCCTTTAATTAATTAATTTTATGAAAATTTTTCAAAATTTTTTTTCCGTTTGAATGAACAAGTTTCAGTAAAAACATAAAATATATTTTTAAACAGTATTTTAAATTACAAATAATTTATTCTAGCTCTGATGTAATGAGATAACCCCAACTGTCTCCGTATATGTTGCATATGAAAGATAAAAGCAACTTGCAGTTACATTATAAGGTATTTCTCTCGCTTTTCTTTGCATCCATTCGTGGTGTAGTGGTTAGCATGCTCGACGCGTAACCGAGATGTCCCGAGTTCGATTCTCGGCGAAGGCATTGGTCATTTTTTATCTCTCCTGCTTCTAAATAACCTAATCTGTCTGCAATATATGCACTTATTAATATAATTTGACTACTAGGAAATGTTTCCTCGACATCTGACGCTCTAGGAATACTTTAAATTAGAACTTTGACTTAAGGTCTTTTATAAAGACAGCTCAGCAAAATGTGTTTTGCATCAATAATAACAAAACAGAGGCCTTGTGTCAAGAGACATCTGTTACTTTTAATGCCCTGATATTGTTATTACTTTCAAACAACTGGTACATAAGTATTTTTTGTCTTCAAACTGAATGCAAAATAATATATTTAAAAGCCAAACAACAAGGATACGAAAATGTCATTCGTTTTAACAATTCAATACGAGCTGCCATATTTAGGTAACGCAGATGTTTTATGACAACGTATTCAAGGAATTCCAATTAAAAATATCAGTTATTGTTTTTTCAGCCAAATAATCTTGAGAATTGCCTATGTAGTTAACTCATAATATACAATACATATTTTCTATTTTGTTTGAATTTATTTTTCTGGCAAACACCCTTGTTATAGCTTATTCTCCATAACATACAAATGGCCTTTCGTACCTTTTCGTACACCAAAATCTAGAAATATCTTTAAATTGAGAATGCCTTTGATACATTCACTTGATGAGTCCAGCGTCATAATTTACTCAAATTTAACGTTACATAGCATATATATAACCAGTTAGTCAAACCATTAGTAGAGAAGCCTGTTTGATTATACTGGAAATGCAATAACGGTATAGTGGTATAGGAATCATTATTTATATGCACAGTTGTTGGCAAATAAAGTGTATACTATAGACTATATTTGAAACTTTGAAGTGAGTTGGTAATGATATAAATCCTTCAGTAACAAAATCATTAATTTCCTTCTTCCAGCGAACATGTGAGATTTATTATTTAAATTAATGAAACAGTTCTTTATAATTTCTTCATTAACTGTAACTTCTACTTTCTGTTTCCTCACCTGTTCTAGCAGTGCTTCTAAATAATATAATGTCAAGTATATTTAAGTGCTAATTAATTATATTATAAAGTATTTCTCTCGCCTTCACATTCCTTCGTGGTGTAGTGGTCAGCAGGCTCGAGGTGTATTCGAGAGATCCGTGGTTCGAGTCCCCGCGAGGGCTCTGCTCATTTCTTCAGATTCCTGATATGAAAATAACTTAATAAATCTGCAGTGGTGCACGAATTAAAAGGTAGTGGATGATGCCTCTCCACCACCATGTTTTGGAGATTGGGGCCCCTAATTCCCAGTCGCCCTTTAAAAGGGGGAGTATATAAGGTATTTCTTTCACCTTCTTCGCATGCCTTTGTGGTGTAGTGGTCAGCACGCTCGACGCGTAGTCGAGAGGTCCATGGTTCGAGTGCCGGCGAGGATATTGCTCATTTCTCACGCCCCTTGCTTTCAAAAAGTACCTAATGTTTCTACAATGTATATGTTTATAACATTCTTGAATTTTCGCCCTAACTTTCTTTTATTGCACAAATTAACGCTAGAGTGCTACTCATGTAATGTTGTTCAGTAGAATAAATGCCCCAATTAAATACGGGGTTATTTTAACAGTTTCATCAAATTAAAATTAATTACCAATTCAAAATTTGTTGTATGATGCTTCTATGATGAAAGCTACATGGGCAATATTATTGTCCATTAGCATACATTTCTAAAAGACGAAGAGATTTCAGTGGAAAGAATTGTTGTGGCAAGAAGTTAGGAACAGTTCTTCTTGCCGAAATCTGTTCATAAATTTAAATTTAAGTATTCTTTTTACTTTAAGAAGGAAAAAATTCATAGAGCTTTAAGCTTTTATTTTAATTAAGTTATTAAAAATCTGCTTAGTTTTCTTTTTCCTGCAACCGCGCTTAAAAATTATATTAACATGACTGAAACAGATATTTCAGGAAATAACTGACCAATGGAACTTATGTTTCCTTTGCAGTTAAAAAAATGAAAGCTTTCTTAATATGCAATCCAGTTTGATCGACCTATTTCTGAAATGGAATGGATGACTGGATATCAACAAATGAACTGATAAAAATTTTAAATAAAGTTCAATAAGGAAATCTGCGAGATAAGATTTATAAAACCAAAATATCTTTTCTTTTTAATCGAAACATCAATATTCAGAATCCTTCCGATGAAGAGTTTTCAAACACAATATGCATGACTGTAAGGAATAGCAGGATAGCTGAATGTTTTCAGGCAAACAAACTCTGCCGTCTTGAACAATTTTCAGAATGTAACTTCTAAATCGAACTTGAGATAAGCATTAAAAGAAAAATGCTTCTCATAAAGAATTTTTGTTTTCAATAAGCGGTTTTTATCTCAAAAAGCAGTTTCTGATAGTAATTGTCAATGGCAGCAAGGTATGTGACAGGTAAGCAATGGGTATTTGAAAGCTTACAACCATCACTGAAATTTTCACTTTCAGTCAAAGCCTTTCTTTCGAAAAACTGTAGAAAATGTAGAAAAATATTCTTCCTCATTTCACCGACTTCACTGCCTACATACATATTAATCTAATACCTTATACCATTTTCGATGTTCCACCCGGACCACCTTTACCTCTAATCTCTGCAGGTAAACCATGTTAAACTTTAAAAGAATCTTTTTGGCGATCGTTAAAATGTGAACCCTTTCAGAATTTTTAATGACATTTTAGGGCTTTCGACCTTTTTGATTTTTGTTATCACATAAAAAAATAATTATCATTTCAGTTTTAATTTTTACTTCAGAAATGTTACTTATTTCTTTAGATTCAAATTTTCTATTCCTTTATCTGTGATCATGCTGTTTATCATCACAAATCAAGTCATTAAACATTATTCAAAATTGTTTTGGTAAATCAAGTTTTCCATTGCACAAAAGTTAATTTTCGACTGTAGTTTAAAATGCTTGGGGTGAAAGATAATTTATTAGTTAAAGTACTTTGTTTTTTCCCTGCCATTCGCAAATTACCGATTTTAGACTGATACGCCGACTGTCTAAAAATAACTTGATATTCCATTTTCCTATATTTTCTATATTCTGAATGTTTTCTGTCTATATTCTCTATATTTCCCATATTCTGCGTTAAACGATTGCGAATCTTAATGTGTTCTACACGCATGTGGGCCGCTAGCTTAAATTTCTCAAGTTTTTCAAACCAGACCACATATCAGAAATCTTCCTTCCAGACAGGCTTTAATGCCACGCGGTAAGACGTTTACATTCCATTATAATGCAAGCATGAAGGGGAACGCGCAACGCACAACGTAGGTTCTCCCTTCTGAAGATGACTGCTTCCCTCGTGAAAACGAATACCTAGAAATTGCATGAGTCTACAGTGTATTCTTGATGTTTCTTTATTGTTTGATTGTAAATATTTTGCCGTACGTATATTCATGGGCAAAGTTAGAAGAATTTACAAATTATATCAATTTTTAAGAACAGTATTCAAGAAAGGTGCTAATTATGCTGCGAAAAATTATCCAAACATTCAGAGTCGAAAAATTAAGATACACCTAAGACACGTGCATGTCTGCAGAGTCGTATTTTTTTTACATATTAAGTGCTCCGCCTTTAGGCACTACACGGAAAGGGAGGGATGCCCCTTGGAGATTGTCATAAGGAAAACTTGCTTGTAGCCATCCTACACATGGAGGAAAACACGAAAACGCCCATGTAGCCAGCCCGTTCGCCGAGACTTGAACCCTGAACCAAACTACCAAGGTTCAGTGGCTTTTACCGCTCTGTCGCTGTCAGTCCTGCAGAGCTGTATTAGTGGAGGCGATATAAGTGCACGAGGAGTTTTGGCGATATCTGTGCTCGTACTCTTTCAAAACATTCGCGGTGTTTCTCGCAGGAATTGGGTAAATGTTATAAAGTATCAGGTAAAATCAGCAGTCACGAATGCTGATGAACAAATGAAATAGATAATCGTAGGTAGATTAGAAGCAGGCCAGTCACAAGCGCAGATGGCTAAAGAGCTTAGTGTAACGCCCAGTGTAATCTGCAGTTAATGCAGTTTCAGGGTATCGAGAAGACCTGGACAAAGTTTACCAAGATCCACAACGCCAAATGAGGATCGTTATTTGTCACATTCAGCGCGGCGAAACGAGACTACTAAAGCCTCAAAGCTCTCAAAACATGAGTTGTATTGTTGTCACTGGAACCCAAGTTTCATTGTCTACAGTTGCTCGAAGACTTCATGAGATAGGTTTGAGTGCCAAAAGAGACGTTGTTTGCATCCCGCACGCTACAGCACACAAGAAACATGTTTGACATGGTGCAGACAACTCGGCCTTGGAATGCAGTGCATTTTACAGGGAAGCCGAAATTCAGCCTGGACATTGACTCTCGGCATGCATGTATCTGGTCAGAGATTGGAATGTGATATCCTCACTCATGAGAAAAAACAAATCACTACGGTGGGGGAGCTGTAATAGTTTAGTCAGGCTATATGTTGGACGGTCGCATATTTCTGCATATATTTGATGAAGTTTACTTGATATCTATTCTTCCAACTTTCCTGTTAACGGCCGATAGCGCACATCCATGTAAGCTCAGCTGTTCGACGATTACCTGTAACGTAAGGCTATTCGCGTGGATTGGTCAGTCAGTTCTCCTGCTCATAACCCATACACAAAACCCATAGAGCATGTCTGCAAAACTCTTAGGGACAATTTCAGTTCGACATTCCCCTCCGAGAGCTATCCTGGATTTGGAGCCTGCCTTGCTGCGGTGGTGGGATCGACTTCCACAGGTATTCCTCAACCATCTCCTATCCAATATACAATAATGCTGAGCAGCTAATGGGGATGTGATATGGGACCATACTCCATATTAGGCTAATTTTCAGTTCTATATCGAAATGTGGATTTGGGGCATCAGAAAGTTCAGATGAGTTCATCAGAAATTCGACTTAATGTACAAATTCTTCTACATTAAGTCGAATTTCTGATGAACTAATAAAAAGTTTTAAGAAATTTTTTTGAGTATACATTTATAACAGAGAACGAGGTTTACCATACAAAAGTCATTTTGTATGGTAAACTTTCTTTTAATTTTGTTGCGCAAGTGTATTTTATTCCAGAAAAAAAGAGATTTCAAGCCTGTAACGGAGCAGTCCTCTTTTTCTTATTCCAATATCTGTTTTGTTACAGACTTATATAAATAGTGACTGTGATATAGATTATAAGTCCAACTAATCACCTGAAGATTATGTACAGATTTTTAAATACGACAGTGTCAAAGCTTCCACAGAGCCGCTTAATAAAAATCTTGATTTTGCAAAAGTACCAGTGCTTCGAGATTGCAGATAAGTCCCGCACTCTAAATCCTGCCGAGAGAGGACGAATTGAGTGTACACCAGTATCACGAGTTTCACCAGATCATCAGTTGAATTCCACGTTTAAGACCCCTGTAGTGAATTGTGGTGCCAGTATTACGGAAGAAGACGACTCACGTGAATACATGTTTTTAATATTAATAATGTTGAAACTTAATTTAGGGAAATGAATAAAAATTCCTTTATGGAAATGTAGCTTAAATTTGGGGTTGAAACTCTACATGAATAAAATTGCAAAATTAATTCAGTCATTTTTTTGCAATATAGCTTGGTTTTTTAGTAATGATTCAGTAAATGTTTAGTATGTGTGAAAAAGAGGCAAAATTCAGTGAAATCCAAAAATATACAAATTTAGTAATGCACAGAAAAATCAGCATTTAAATTAAATGAGAAGAGTAGGCAATTATCTGTAAATTATTTGAATAATTGTTTGTATTAACGGCGAATTGATTTTATTAGTTTGATTTTAATTTGCTCTGTTGAAAAGTAATTGTTGATAGTTAATTTTTTAAAAAGGCAGCTTTGGTTAACTGTCAATTTTAGTTTGCTTGTGTTAATTTTTTCTTTTTAACCTTTTAAGCGTAGCTTGGTTAACTACTAAATTTTGTTCTTGAACTCAAAACGTAACTTGGTTTTATTTGTACTGTTTGCTAAATTACTGTTTAGGTTGACCCTTAAGGTCATTTTACTTTTAAATTTTAAAGTTCTTTGCTTGTTACGCTATTTTTATTTGTAAAGTTTAATAGGTTTTTGTTTAACTTACCCCTCTTTCTGGTAAAGTTTTGAATCTATATTTTCTGACTTTGTCGACTGTTATGTTGACTATGGTGAAGAAATATAATTTTTGCTGTGTTATTTTTATATTTCAACTGTAGAAACATTCTTTTGTATTTAATTGAATTGAGTTAATCAAGTGCCAGATTTTTGCAATTAATTTTTTTCTTATAAATTATTTCATTGTGAGGAAAACTAACTAAAAGATTTGTTTTCGAAAATTCATGGAGAAAAATTCTTTCCGATTCTCAGAATTCTTATCTCAGGCAGACAGTTGTCTGAAAATTCTTTTGCCAATGTTCACTTTTGCACCCTCTTTCAAAAGGTGGTTTTTGTATGCATTTGTTCTAAAAGGGATTAGTTCCGAGGGTAAAATTTCGAGTCCATCAGGTTTCCACCCATGTAAGAGTGACAGCCTGCACATGGCTAACAGAAGAATTGATTTAGTTCATTATTAGAAGACTTACTACTAGGGGCAGTTGACCTCTCCCTTTGAAGAGTGTATTTCAAATTTCGAGATCTCCGCCAACCGTTGGTTTCCGTAGACGTTTTCCACCTCCTGCCTTGGTACTCCTCTATAGGATTGCCTAACAATTGGCGACTTCAGAACATCAAGCATCGCCAAGCACGAGGGGCTGACGAGAAGAGGAAAGCGCTCGCAGCGTGGTCTCAGAGGAGACATTGCTGGGTAGAAGGTGAACGACGTTCGAGAAAAAGCGGAGGGCATTGACTTGTATTTACTGCAACGTACCTCCAAACCATAGGTTCCCAACCTTTTTCGAACTGGTGCCCCTTTTTCTAGTGAATATTTCAATACCGCCCCCCTAGAGAAATAAGAGCGTACATAATGCATTGTGAAAACAAGAATTAAATAAAAAAAATTACTAATAGATAAAATGTTGTTGGAATTGAAACGCAACTGAATTTCTTCGTTGTTTAAAAAGAAAAATAAAAGTTTTAGCTTACCTGTTATAAGGACAGGCAGGGGTTTTGATGATACGAAATAATCCATAATAAACTATTGCTTTCTAAATAAATAAATTGACAGTTTCAGAGAACACTCAAAAGGCATACTTAATTATTATTAAAAAGTATTTTTATTAAAATTTAAAGGCATCGAATTTCTAACTTAACTATTGAGAAGGCTGAATTTGATGCATTTTAAGAAGCTTGTTAATATCAGGCTCGATTTTACTTAAAAACAATCGTAAATCGCCGCGTTCAGTAACATGGAGCCGATTTCTCTTTTTCGTTACCAATGTTGCTACAGCACTAAATCCACGTTCTGCTAAATATGAAGATGGGAATGCTAGCAGAAATCGTTGCACAATCGACCATAATCTTGGATACAATTGCGAAATCGACTTCTGCAGCCAAAATTCTTGGTAGCCATTCTTGAATTTAATTTTTAATTCCTCATTTGTCGTCAGTTCTATCAGTTCTTCTTCTAACTGAGATGGTCCTGCTGTGTTGACATTGGAAAAAGGATCCAAAACCCAGTCTGGTATGTCCATGTTTAAAATGTCCTCGAATCGTTCCTTCAAGTCATTGTAGAGGTTTTCCAAGTGCTGACAGTAAACAAGCAAGTCGTCGTGCTTGAATGATACTGCTGATAAACATGGGAAGGTATGGAATTCACGTCTGCCTATATTTCTTTTATATAATAGCAGTTTAGACACGAAAGCAGCAATGCTATTTTTAGTCTTAATCAAGTTTAAGTCTTCTCCTTGAAGTTGGAGATTGACATCATTAAACAATTTATAGAGGTCTGCTAAGTACGCAATATCGTTTTTTGATGCGATGAGGTTGTCGCGCAATTCCGTGTCTTTGTTTCCTAGGAACTCTATCACAGATTCAAACAGATTGTAAAATCGAGTCAAACAAGTACCTTTTGAAAGCCAGCGCACCTCTGTGTGAAGCAGCAATCGGTTGAAATCTTCATCATTTGCAATGCAAAGCTGACTAAATAATCTGTCATTCAACGAGTTACTTCTGATTTTATTAACTGCTCTTATAACATATTGCAGTGATGTATGGAGACGTTCGCTCAAATTTTTCGCAACCAAATGCTGTCGATGAATTACGCAATGCACAGCAAGCACGTCCGGAACTTTATTTTTTAAGCATGCTATGAAGCCTTTGTGACGCCCTGTCATAGCCGGTGCGCCATCCGTAGCAACCGACAAAATATTATTAAAAGGAATTTCCTTTTCGTCAAAAAACTTTTGCAGTGTATCAAATATGGTTTCTCCTTTTGTATCTGTTTCCAAATTGGTAGCAAACAACATTTCTTGACATATTTTTTCATCTTTGATAAACCTCACGTACGACAATAACAATGCTTCATTGGTTGGTAAAGTGGACTCATCCAGCTGAATTGAAAATTGACAAGTCTGCAGATAATTGCACAACGATTCTTCAATGTTTTCAGCCATCTCATCAATTCGTCTTTGCACAGAATTATTGCTCAAAGGAATTTTTCGGATAATATCTGTAGCTGGTTTATGGAGCACGGTGGTTATTACTTCTTTAACTGCTGGTAAAATTAAATCTTCCCCAATAGTATGTGGCTTGCCTGTTTTAGCAATCAACAATGAGATATTGTACGAAGCTCGAAGTCCGTCATCGTCTTGTTTAGAAGCTGATGAAAATAATTTTGATATAGTTGGCTGATTTTCAATCTTCTTTTTTATCTCTAGAAAATAGGTCATATCTCTGTCTTTCTTATCCGGATGCATTTTATTAAGATGATCTTGAAGCCTAGAAGGTTTCATCGCTTCATTCGAAAATGTTTTTTGACAAATAAGGCACAATGGAGATGATGGATTTGAGGGATTTTCGATAAATCCGTATTTTATATAATCCGCACTGTACTGCCGCCTCTTCTTTTTTGCTTCCGACATGGGTTTTTCTTTACTTATACTTGATCCAAGTTAAGGGAGCTGCAAGGGATACTGCCGGTTTAAATAATATAAGTTGAAGTAGCAAAATATTAAGGCAACGCCGTTTTCATCGTACGCAGTACATGCTGCGATGAACGATAGACAGTGTGAGCATGAGTCTGTAGCATTCTGCGGGGCTGTTCTATTTTTAGCTACCTACAATTTTTGATCGGGTAAACCACTGGTGACGATTTGTCTACTCCGCCGCCGCTTATTTCGGCGCTCTAATTTTTTCCTGCGTCCAACGTCGCCTACGCATTTTTACAGACTCTCTTAGAATACAGTTTAGTTGGAAATCTCGCTATCGTTGCTGCTTGAAAGTGGCCTTTTTTAGTCCCAGTGACATTTTTTGTAAATGTTACGGCCAAAGCCCGAAATCGGCCAATTCGCATTTTGGCCAACGTTGCTGTAAACTTACCGGCGAATGTCCAATCTTTTTGTTGATTTCTGGCTTTGACCGGCCAATTTGAGAAAAAAGAAATCAAGGGCAGATGGTTTTACACACAGTTAAAAATGAAGTATTTAAAAATGAGTACTTCTGTGAGTTCAACGAGTAGAAACTATTCAGTGAACGCATATGCTGTAACAATGTGATAGTGTGAAGATTAGATTTGCGCCCTTCAAAATGACGAATTATATCTTAAGCAAATGCGTTGCGTATCGAGTATGAATACAGAGGCAAATTGAGTACTCAATTTGTCAACTACCTTTAAGGGTGATCCTTAGTCTTTTTCTGCTCCATAGACTCAATCTACCATTATCACATCAGGCTTTGGCCAAGAATTCCCAGCCACTTCGCGAAATGGCCGGCCAAAGTATAAAATACAATATTAATTGCAAGTATTTCGGACTTTGGCCAAACCTCCTGGCCAAAACGCGAACTGGCCGAACTTCGGGCTTTGGACGTAACATAAATATGTACATAAAGACAATAAAGATATATTTTTGCACTGAAGGCTTTTCCTTCTGATATTATGAACTCCGGTTCTACTGCTCCTTTCACTAAAATGGTGACCCTTTCAACAAAAGTCAACAGTTTTCTGCGACTTTTTGGAGTGCATCTCGCCAAATTGGCAAGACAGGTTGCTAGTTTTAGCACATGCAGCCCCAGAATCGTACATACTAGAGAGGTATGTCTTTCTCTGAACAGTGAAGTCTCATATCGAAATATGTGAATTTTCGCACACGTGATAGAAATGAATTATCAGCGTGATTTTAAAGTCTTTTTTAGACTATATTTGGCTAATCTTCCAACGCCCCTCTGTGCCATATCAACGCCCCCTAATTTTCTCTGGGTTTTTTACCGCCCCCTGAAAGCCTGAAACGCCCACAAGGGGGCGTTATCGCCCACGTTGGGAACCTATGCTCCAAACCGAAGGGAATGGCTAGCCAAACTGCCGGATAGAAGCTACGGATAGGAGAAGTGCCTGAAACTCCTACATTTTCATCCTAATTTTTCTTTGTCTGTTCTTATAGATTTCCACTTACATGGGAGGAAAATGTATATTTCCCCTCGAAGATCTCTAACGTTATCCATAGCAGTATGAAAATCTTCTAAGAGTGTATTCTCGAAAGTGTTAAGTTTAATAATTTGTTTAAGGTATGTTAATTTTTTTATGTTTCTACAGTACGATGTGCCACCACCTAACATTATAAACTAAGTATCACTGCATTTTTGACGAATTTTAAATATTTTGTCAGATATGTTTCATAGTTGTTTATTTAACAATAGTTCCTAAATTGGACACTGTAGAGGTTCTCTTCAATGTAACTTGATGTAGAAATGTATATGTTTTATTCCAAATAAATGTTCAGATTTATTTTTCTTAAATTTGTTTGTTTTACTCTTAAAGTTAGAACACTGGACTAATTTAACTTTAGGTGGGTAATTGCATTTTATACACAACTCGATTTGATTCTGATAAATTTTTATTTATCAAAATACATGTGAATTACCCCTAGATTTCATATTGATTTTACACTTTCAAACTTATTCAGTGCAATATTACTACGCACTTTATTCGATTTGTTAACTATGTTTTGGTACACGAATAATTTGTATTCACATGTATGTCACACCTTTCACCTTATTCTGTGCTTTATTAAGTATTGATTTAGCAATGTTAGTGTTTTTTCGTACGATCATGCCACCCATAAGTAATTATAGTTGTTAATGCTAACTTAAATTATAGGACATTGGTAAATTGTGCATTTTTTACTTTCAAAATTAATTATATTGTTCTTGTCTTCCGGTTTAGGTTTTTATGCCTTTAGTTAATCTGCATGGAATAGTTGTAGAATTATCAACAATTTAAATGTTGTTTAAGTGCGACTAAGCTTAATTTTTTGTCGTAGCAGCCATATTTGTTTACATTTGAAACCTAGCAGAATAGCGAATTAAGTGAATTTCTGGACCTTCATTGTTTTTTTGCCGAATGAGACCAAAGTAAACTTTCAGTTTTGTGCTCCAAAAAAATCTGCCTTCTTGCCTGCTAAGCGTAATGCTTGCTTTTGCGAAACTCTAATTATAAAAATTTTTTTAATTGTTTTAACTGTATTTGGTGTTTTATGTTTTTCTATATTTTTCAATTTTTAATGAAAATATCTTGAGACTTTGCCTTCCCGCTAAGTAAGAACTGAAGTAATTGAATGAAATATATATCTCTTATGAATTTTGAGGAAATAAGTTTAGAAGAAATGCAGCAAAAATGCGTATAATTTAATATTCCGTACAAGGAAGTTATGTGGTGCTCGCATCAGATTTTTTGAATAATGCTGTAATATACGGTGTTACATTTAACAGGCTTACTCAGAAAAGCGATTCGATCATAGATTTTCCAGTCTAAGATATATCCTTAAAATTCTAAATTTATTACATAATTTATTCCATTTCATTCCTCGAGTTGAAAAAATATCGATAAAACACAGCCATGTTTTTATCATGCATTTTTATTTTCAGCAAATTCCCAATTTAGCAGCTGATTCACGCGGATATCCATGACATTCCTGTTTCATTTCCTATGTCTTTAAGCCTTCTGGGGCGCAGACGCAGTTATTACCAGCAAAGTCACACAGACACTGACCCCTGCAGCAATCCGTTTTAGAAATGCAGCTTTCCTTATAATCTGTACAAAATGAGCCTCTGAAAAACATAACAGTAATAGTAGAAAAAGAAAAGCATTACACTGCATAAAAAAGTTTAGAATCAACTAATAATTTGCAAACATTAATATTTTTAAGAAGTGCAGATTGGTCTGCTAAACAAAAGGAAATCAATGCTACAATCCTACGTAGTAACTTTTCTTGAGTACTGCAAATGACCTGTACATTTACTCTCTCATAGCAGAATAAAAAGCCTTACTCATAATTGAGATAGAATAACGCGACGAACGAGTATAAATCTAGAAGTAAAACAACTCTTGATCAAGAACTAAATTATTTAAAATCAGTAGTTATTGACACGGGCCTTTCACCAAACATTATTAATCAAGCAGCTAAAAAGTTCTCATATCAACTCACGAAAAGGCACACTCCTGTTTTAGGAGATTATAAGAATTCTGTTGTCATTCCTTTCTTTCCATCATTTAGCTACAAAATTGCGCGGTTTTTTACACAAATTAACTTTCTGGTCGTTTATTTTCCTAACAATAAAATTAGAAGTTTCATACTCAAGGCCCCCATTCCGGATATGAATTCCTGGGATCAGTTCTATATCTCCCGTTCTACTAGGCAGATTGAGGAAATTTAAATTGAGTTATTCAAATTGCTTTTTTATATAGCATAGTCCTAAGGTAGGTATTTTGACATAAAATCAAACTTTTTCTGAAATGACATGGCAATTATTTTCCATATTTCGATTCTACTACTCAAATTATGCCTATATATTAAATTTTGTAATTTTGGGTGAGAAATTTATGTAGGAATTTTAAAGTGTAACTCGGCGGATTCTTTTTTTCAGTTTGCGCCAACAATACTTCACTTGGAATTTACAGAATTCTATTAATTTAGAAGTCAAAAAACAAAAATCAACCTTTTTTCACCCAACATTATTAATCAACCAGTTAAAAAAATCTCATCTTAGCGCATAAAAGGCACACTCTTGTTTTAGAAGATTATAAGAATTGTGTTATCTTTTTTTCTTTTCTTCACTTACATAAAAATTGCACGTAATTTCCAGAAATTTAACTTTCGGGTCGTTTATTCTCCTACCAATAAAATTCCGAGTTCCATGCTCCAGGACTCCATTCCGCATATGCATTCCTTGGGTTTTTACAGGATTCCTTGCCAGTGTGCTTTAATTCACATCGGCCAAACTAAGAGAGCCCTAAAATTTCCCGTTAAGGAACACGAGGCATATGTTAGAAAAAAGGAAACGCAGAAGTCATCTGTTGCCCCGCATTGTTGGTCCGAAAATCACATCTTCAATTTTTCTTAAGCTAAAATTATTCAGAAAATATCTTCCATTGGTGAACTGAATTTTCTAGAGCCGTTTCAGATTCAAAAAAACTTTCTGTTCTAGTTAGCGACCTTAATTCCAATCCATCTTAGCCTTCACCCTTTAAGGAAATTATGTTTTATTTCTCCTTTCATTAATAGATGACGCCAATAGCTTAACTTCTGCCGAGCCATTCTTATCTTATCTTAACTAATCACCATATCTTATCTCGTTCATTTGCGCTTTGGCAGCTGAGGTTGACGGTTCCGTAAAACCATCCAAACTAGTCCAGTGAAAATTTGCAAATATAATGCTGGTTTTTACTGTTTGAGTTCTAGATTAAGCCTTACTCATGTTAAACATTAGACTGAAAGCCCTAGTACTTTAGAAAAGTTATAAGAAATATTAAATTAATACGTGAATATTCTTCATGGCCACGTATCTATTACGAATCTTAAGAATGATTTATATTCTTAAGATTACGTGACATTTTTTTTTCGGTTGAGAGCTCGTCATTGGAAAAAAAATGCCACTACTAAGCCCAGAAGTGGTAGTCACTTTATTATAGAGGTACCTAATAGATGGGCCACCTTTGCCTCCTACGAAGGGACGGGTGCGTATTGTAGTGATTTCACCAGTATGCGTAATGTAATGCTAATTGTATGATGTACATGCGTTACGGTCCCGTATTATGTACTTTAAGTACTGTATAGTATGTAACTGCGTGTATCTGTGTTCAAATTAGATGAATGTAAAGTCTTATGTGTTTTTTCTTCGCAATGGTATATAACACACAAGTTTTGATCGCAAAGTTCAAATATAATGGTACTGTTACGGATTATGTATCTAATTTGCTATTTTTAGTAGAATTATAATTAAAATTGTTTTATTTCCCCGTGCATTGCAGCACGGGACTTATTTAAAGAGAAAGCTAAGCCGGAAAAGTTAAAACAGAGGAGCGCGCGCATTTAATATTTAATAAATAGATGTATCGTAATTGTACTGTTTTGCTATCCAGAAAAATAAAGAAAAAAGATTTTACCAGAATGTTCTCGTGAATGATTAAAAACGTTTTATAAGCTGGAGGAAAGCATCTTAGTTCAGTTCTTTTAAGTGAACTGTAGTTGTTTATTTGGTGTTGTTATTGATTGTATCGAATTTGATGTGAGATCGGATTAGCTTTCTCTGTATTTTGATATTGTTATATTTTAGTTAGTAATATTTGTTATATTTTAGTTAGTAATACTTGCTATATTTTAGTAGTTTAAAATATAACTACTGTAAGATATTGTTACATTGTACGAATGTCTTTGAAGAAATTTCAGGCATTTTGTTTAATTTCTTGGGATAAGAATAAATTATATTAACTTTTTATCGACTTCTACATTCGATCCATTACGAACCCGTACGCACGCAACAGTATATATAGTACAATTAGCATATGTAGTGAGTTGTAGTTATATGTAGTTAGTTTTCTTCACCTGTATGCTTAATATAAAATGTTTCGCCTGTATGTGAAGTATAATGGTAATTGTATAATGTACATGAGTTACAGTAATGTATAGATATGGTGTACTGTATCATATACACAAAGTATTGTGTAGTATTTAACTATATCTGTGCTAAAATTATATGAATGTAATGTTGTATGTATTTAGTTATCGCAATGATATATAGCAAACAGGTTCTTATTGCAAAGTGTAAATTATTTAAAGTAAAAAATTAATTATAGAAATAAGTTTAAAAACAATTAAAAATAATTTATATTGCTGCAAACTAATCTACAATATCATTTAAATTCTGAGAACATAAGTAAATCAAACGCAAGTATCAAAATCTATTAACAAATATAAAATTGTAATAATTTTTTTTTAAATCCTAAAAATAGTAAATATGCATAAGTGAATAATTGCTGAGCTGGGCAGAAGAAAGACTTATCAAGGGGAAGTTGTCCTCAAACCTAACTTTTCAATTATTCAATTCGTGTTTCGTCATTTATGTAGGCAAGTGTAAAATTCAAAACCAAAAGTAAAACCAAATGATGTGACTTACCAGAAGCAATTCAAACAAGTGGAACTTTTAGAAAAGAACAAATCAAAGCCAATACAAAACAATACCCTTTATAATGCCAATTTTTTAAAAAACCAATTTAATTTAGAAACTCTTGCCCACAAAAAACTTCCCTGCAAGAATATGCATATAAACAAAAAAGATACAGATACTATTAACATACTAAAAATAAACTAGAAACTAAATTAAATAATACTAAAATAATATAATAAAGGCAAGTAAAAAGTAAGTTTTAAATTAAATTAATTAATTTACCATTATTTCTATTAGAGTGTGGACAAGTCAAATTAAGTGATGTAAAGTAGTGTTTCTTCTATTTATTAAAGAGGGCGCTAGTAAAAGGTAAAGTTGAGTGATAAGCTGCTGTATGTAAGAACCATTTACAAAACTATTTAAAATTATTCTGCAAACTATATGTAATGTAAAAAGTCTGTTCTGTAGCTATTTTTTTAAAATCTAACTCTGTAGTAATGTAAAAATATGTGTGAAAATGTGTGTAAAAATGTGTAAAAATTTGTGAAAAAACCAAACTGTTGTAATGTGAAAAATGGTTGCAAATGACTAAGGACTGTAAAAAACTTTTTAGTAAATTTAATTTATGAAGTATTTTTGAATTTTAATTTAGAAAAATTTAAAAAAATTTTATGAAAGTAAAAAGTATTGTAATATTTAATTATATTAAAACTGAGTTTAAGATGTGTAATAAAACTTACTAAATACTGGCCAAAAAGTTAAGGAAAAAAAATTAAAATTTTCACTCAATTCGGGTTATAATTGAGACTTTTGAAAAGAGTTGGCCCTTTATTAGTAAAAGGAAAGAATCCAGTATTAAATGCACATTTTTACTAATATTTACAAGAAATATTACAAGATAATCCCTTAACTCTTCAAAATCCTTCATTACCCTCCAGTTAAGGTTTAAGGTAATGTTATTAATCCTATAAAGAGGTTACAAGGAGTTAATAAATTATAAAGAAAAGTTAATGCCTGCCTTTTTAATATATAAATTAATAAATTGTGTTGGGACTTGGTTATTAACCTGAATATCAATTCGTTTTATTATTTCATCTTTTAAATCTTCTATTTCGGTACAAATGTTTTTTATTCTGATTATTTGGCTATAAAAAGTGTTACCTATTACTTTTCTAGAGATATTAGAGTTTCAATTAATTAGTTTAATAGTATTAAAATGGAAATTTCTCCTTTTATCATATAATTTAATTTTACTGTGTTTAATTAGTAGGTCAAGTAATTTAATTTTACTGTGTTTAATTATAAGTAGGTCAAGGTATTCAACAGTATCTTGATTAGTATTAGTTTTATTAAGTGTTAAAGTATTTGGGTAAATTTTGAATTGTTCTAAAGCAGAATTATTACTGAAAGTTATAATATCATCAATGTATCTAAATGTATTCTCAAATAACTTTAATTCATTCTTATTCAAACTAAGTTGGAATTTATATTCATAAGCAAAAAGGAATAAGTTACATATTTGCGTAGAACTGTTGGCTCCCATTGGTAATCCTCTAATCTGCTGAAAGATCTTATTATTGAATTTAATGTAGTTAATAAATAATGCACAATTCAGGTAAGTTTTCCATCTATCAATTCAAAGGATGTTAAACATATCAGGAAACAGTTGTGGGAGTTGCATTAAACTAGTTAAAATTTCCTTTAATGGTAGAGAAGTATAAAGGTTCTCAAAGTCATAGCAGTTAATGTTCTTAATTTCTAAAATTTTAAATATGTTAAGAACTGGAGTATTATTATAAATAATCCATCTATAGTTATGTTGTTTGTTAACTAGTTGATGAATTAAAATGCAGATTTTTTTAAGTAAAATTGCAAATATGTAATATATATATATATGTAATTGGCATATGTAGTTGGCTTCCTGCGCCTCTATGCGTAATATAATATTTTTCACCTGAATGAGTAGTATAGGGGTAATTGTATAACGCAGATATATGACAGTATTGTATAAATATATTGTATCGCTATACATACTTAAAGTGCCATGTAATGTTTAAATATATGTGTTCAGATTGCAAGAATGTAATGTCATATGTACTTTGTCATCGCAATAGTTACAGTAATGTATGCGTTTGGTGTACCGTTTTGTATACTTAAAGTACCGTGTAATATTTAACTATCTTTGTAATTGTAATGCCATATGTATTTTGTCATCGCAATAGTATACAGCACATAAGGTCACATCGCAAACTGTAAAACTAATGGTATATATAGATGTAATTGGTAAATGTATTTCGATTTCTGCGTCAGTATATGTAGTATAAACTTTAGCACATGTATGCGCAGTTTAATAGTATGTGCTTAAATTATAAGAATGTAATGTCATGTGTATCATGAACATAGGTGTGCATATTCGCTGCGCACATATAGTATGTTGAACATTACTTAGAGTTGTTTTTAGAACTTTTACCAGAATTATTGTCATATATACCATATACTTAGGTGTGCACATTCGCTGCGTACATACAGTATGTTGAATATTACTTGAACTATTTTTGGAACTATTACCAGAATCATGAGTATTATATTATAAGACCGACTATTAACACGGAACCTTGTAATTTTGTGCAAAGAATATTACACTCTACAAAATATAAGCATTGCTGTGGCCACTTGGGGTGCAGGAACAACGCTCATATGCGCTCAGTATGCAAATGGAGCTCTGCTTCGGTGACTGGTGTGAACCGATTTGTGACCCCGTTGACCCCTCTGGGCGGGGCTTTACGTGACACACAGTCTTATGTATGCTTTATAATTTCTGCATAGCTTGATCCTGTTTTCTGGGTTCCCCTGGGTTTCCCCTGGGTAGCCAGTTACTAAATAAATTTTCACTTTCAAAAATTAGTAAAATAAAACTTATGGAAGATTAACTTAAACTATAAAAAGAGCTATAATTTGAATAAATTATAATACTCTTAAGGCTATTATTACGTTTGAGCGATTTTAATAACTTCTCTTTCCAATTCATAAAATTCGATATGCTTCTAAATTAAACTATTATGTATATAACTTACATATTTATTTGTTTATAAGCCCAAAATGCAGCAGACTCATAATCAAACTTCTTCCCTTATTCTAATGAAACTTATTTCATGGATATGATTCGCTGATATTTAACAATAATAAAGTATTTCCAGCCAGAGGTATTTTAATTAGTGAAATGCGTCTGTTCAATTAATAAACACTTCATGTTAATGAAAATGTTCTTACCTTTCTTGAGGCTCCATCGGGGATTCATCTAAAACGGAAATATAAATGAAATCATATTAAACATTTATGAAACATATTAATCAGTATAAGTACCTTATTGCACTAAAAATAAATAAGATTAAAATACCAGTCATAAATATTTCATATTTTTAAATTAAACTCTAGTTTATTTAAAGTATCAGATTTCATTCACTTGTAAATTGTTTTTTCGTATAATAGAAGATAGTATCTCATCAAGTGAAATACTGAAATTTTGTTATGACAGATATTCTTTGGGTGTATGCCGTTTACTCCGACATAATATATCAAAACTGTTGTCAGATTCATGCTACACACATTCTCATTGTAAACCAATTAGGTTTTTTGAATCTGACAAATTTGTGATTCTTAACCTGCTTGAAAGGACCGAATACTTCATAGAGAAAATCTGGCTCATATTGACCCTATACATAACTAAAACCACAAAAACCGACCATGCAACGAGGCTTGTCTCCTGGCTTTGACCCAAGCCATGTCGAAATAACAGTATTCAATAGTGACCATCCGGGCACGGGTGGGTCTAATTGCGAAACGATTAAAGAATGTTGTGACGCAACAGTTCGGTGTTGAAGTTCTGATATCGTTTCGAATTGGAAAAATTCATAAGTATTACCTTAAAAAAGCAAAATTCATAAGAATTCTTAGAGCTCAAGAGCACAGCACAGAATATAGATCTCTTCGGCTGATCCAGAGTTGAAGAGCAATTCCGTTTAAATGTTCTATAGAATTCAAAACTCAAAGCTGAATGTCAGAGTATAACCTTGCATGGCTCTATTATCACGTGATGCACTATACATATAAAAACTGATATAAACATTAGCGTCGCAAGCCACAATGCCTATGTAGATTCTTAAATAATTTTAACCATTTGATTTCTTTTAAGTTTTGAAATTATTTTTTTTTAGTTTATTTATTTTATTTTCAAAGATTTTGTTCACATTTCCGCAAGCATTCTCACCTGAATGGTTTACTTTTAAATTAAACTGAACTGAATGTAACCTTTCCAAGCCAAACGTAGGATTTTGAGCAATCTTGGTTTTCCGGAACAGTCGTTGTTATCAAGGAATGCATTCATAGTCTCGAAATAGTACTTTCGGGCCTTCAGTTTTTAAAGTTTTTGCTTTCTCAAAACCGAAGTTCTATTCAATTCTGCCACGCACCATTATTCAGGCGTAACGTCTGCTTTGAGCACTTTGATTTGTTCATCGTAACCTAGCCTCTCAATTAAATAACGTTAAGATAAACGATGAAGAAAATCAAAGGAAACGACTAGCTATTTAGAATAGGCAGTAGTCACCACCACCCGTCTAAGCAGACCACCCGTCTGAAACATAATTCAGCTATAAGCTGTTTAACCGCAAAACTTTATTATACGCTATTGCAGCTAGAGTTTTCGCGGCTGCTGAATATCCAGACTTGTCCTACAATTAATCATTGTTAAAGCATTTAGAGAGTAATCATTCCAGCTGCGGGGTCTCAAAAGAGTTCCGTACAGGTGATTTTTCATCACTGCCTACTCATTCTGGGAGTATGTAATTTACACACCTGCTGCATTCCTTAAATCTGATAACCGTTTTCAGATTCCCTCTCAAGAAACAAACCCTGATTCTTCGTCAGCTGTTACGACCATTGTGGGCGCGTAACCTATCATCGACAGTAAACACTTGAAAGATATGTCACCAGGAAGAGTCCGTACGATAAGTCCAAAATTATACAGAGCAACCACATAATCCGGACATATCATGTGACTGGTTATGGTATAATAGAAGCACTCGTCGCCAGAAGATCGGGGCTCTCCTGTATGTGTTTGCAGTTGTTCGAATAATAGCGTATGATCCAAGGAACTATAACTGATTTAATGCGCCATGTGCGGTTTCGTCTTAATGTGGCATGTACTTAGACATGCATGTTTTAAGCTTTGAAACATGCACATGAATACTTGATGGACCAAATTTTTAAGCGTTTTTTTAAGTTCATGGAAAGTTCGAGCTGCAAGCAATTCGAATCCACCAGAGATAAAGCGCACCTAAGCATGAAATCTTAATTTGTGCTTTCTGTAGTGGTTCAAAAATCACTACGTTCTCTACGGCATCAGCGCCGAGAGGTGAGTCCTCGTGGGTATCGAAAGACTTTATTACGTGGGACATAGATGCAAAAAAACGTTGCTTTAATTTTATTTAGTTACTGCACGAAGCAGCAACGGCATAGGGACTGAACAACTCGCAGATATGCTGAAGAAGTTTACGATTTAACCTCCCCTTTAGAAGTACAGAAAAGCTCTTTCGGAATGGAATAAGAAACGATCATATCTAGGAAACGAATAAGAAAAGATCACATCAAAGAAACAAATAAGAAACAATTGTTTCAACGTAATAGATTCTGTGTTCATCATTTTAGGCAGAAACACTTTCTCTAAATTTTACCTTAGTTGAACACTAACATTTCCATGTCTTCCCTTCTTCTACGAGGAAGCTGATTTTCTTGTTCATTGCAGGCTTCTGGCTCTCTCATGTACTATTCACATTCGCCTGGTGGCAATTTAGGGCATTTTCATTGTCGCTTGTCCAATTTGTCTATCGTTTTTTCTGCACTATCTTTTTTATTATTATTAATTTTTTAAAGAGTTTGAAAAGGAGTTTGACGAAGTGTGACTAAATGTGAATCATATAGACATTTATGTGCATAAACTTGTGTGCAGATCATCATATTTTATAACATACTATAAAAGATAAAAATAGAATATTCATTGCATAACCATATTCAAGAAATATGAATAAAACCACCAATTCTAAGCGGGAGTTTGAAAGTATTTACATGCCCTTAACTTGCATAAAGTAATAATTGTGAGAAGTTGGTTTTATTCAATTAAACTGCAAACTTTATGTCGTTCTGAAGGTGCTGCATTTGGCCGTTATTACTTTGAGAAATTCTTCTAGCCTTTTTTAATGTTCGGGAAATAAACAAGTTTCTTAAGATTCAAGTAAATATATTTCGATGATAACAATGAATTTTTCAAAATGGTATTTTTCTTTATTTCAGGATTTGGGAAGTTGTTCAGAGTATTTAGTTTGCTGCAATACGTTTTATGCTTGGTTCTAAGATTTTATCCTCATTGGTAGCATTATGTCAGCAGCTACAAATTTAATAATAAATTAAGCAAACAGGTTGTTCCACATCATTATGATTAATATGTAGAACTGTATTGTTTATTGAAGTCCAAAACGGGAAAAATGTGCATTTCCCTCGCCTGGATTCGAACATCAGACACTCCTACATGCTTTATAGGCAAAGAAAAGGCGAAGAAATGTGGTAAGGAAAGAGAAACCTCTTACATTCTCTTCCTACTTAAAAGAGGAGCTGGTGAGAAGGGGATCCAATCAGCCAATCCTGGAGGTGAAGAATTTTTATCTACCATGTATTAGTTCAAGCGTCACTTGTAGAGAAATCAGATTTATTGAAACAGGAAATGCGAAAAATATGCAATGCCCTCGTTGGATTTCAAATTCCAGGCCTTCCGTCTGGCAGACGGTCGTGCTTTCTAGTTACAACACGAAGGCATACGGTAAAAAAGGAGAAAAACTCTACGAACATGAAAAAATTCAAATGATGAAACGTAACTATTTTTTCCCTTATTAAATCCAATTTCCAGAGTACTGCAACTTGCTAGCGTGAAGCTTAGCACAGTGTTGTCATAAATGTTTAGCGTACTTGTTTAAATTTAGAAACTAATCCATAATAATAAACACTTCTGCTCTTCTAAAGTAGAAATATCATAATTAAAAAATAAGTAAAACACGCATAAAAGCATCAAAGTTACTAATTTTTTTTCGAAATAAGTTCGTTTACTTATACTTCTGCCTTAGAAATTTTCGAGAACCTGAAATATTTCGAATATGGGTCGATTAAACTCGTTAAAATACTTCCAGAGCAAGTTGGCTCGAAGTTCATTTAAAAAAAAAATTAATTTTGTAGAAAAACCACCCATCTTTCGATTAGTTAAAATATTTCACTTTAAATTATTTTGGTTATTGTTCGAAAATTTATTAAGCCTAAAATGAAAGACCTATTATACCATTAGAAACACGTACTTTTTGTTTTAAAAATGACTTATTAAACGATATTCGTCTGTACTTATTGGTATGAGAAACAAAGAGGATTAAGAATTTGGAATTTCGGAAATTAATGCGACAAACTTGCAAGTTGAAAACCTGCATTGTTAGTTAAATCATAGAATAGCTCCCGAGAACATTTATAGAACATTCCAAATCATTTGCGAAAGCACTTGGAATACTGAGGAATTATTTGGAGTGAAGATGGAATATTTTTAGACATTTCTAGCTATATAAAAAAGAAGTAATATAAATACAAATAAGTAAATTATTCCATTGCATTTATTAATATCATAAAATATATCTATCGATTATTTTTTCTTAATTATCATATTAAAACTAATTTTGGGGATGAAGTGGAATTTATTCCTTACTAATATGCTTATTGACAATAGGAATGTCCGGGGTTCTCAGTCAGGATAAAATCAACTCTACTCCAACTTACAATTACATAAAAAATTACATATTGAAATTTTTTCCTTATATTTGATTTTCCCAAAAGAATGTTTTGAAAATCAATTTTGCTTCTTTTGAATCGTCTAAATCCCTGTAATTTTGCGTCATCAAAATCCCTATAATTAAAAGAATGATAATGTAATGTAAAATATAAAATTTATTGCTTATTTTCATTTATTTAAAAAATATTTTAAGTGAAAATTAATTTTAATTTGCATCATATTCGCATATGAATATCATCTTTTTATTAAATAATGTTAATAAAGCTTTAAATCGATTTACTTCCTCTTCATCCATCTTTGGATTTAAATTATTTTCCGAACTATTCGTATTTTGGCAAAACGTTTTCAAGATTGAGAACACACATAAGAAAACCAAGTAAAAAGTAGATCCGTCGAAAACATATAGAAGACTTTGTCTGTATTTATTATTAAAGAAACGATTTATGAATTCCAAAGAAACGCTGAGCAAGTTTCTTATCTTCAAAAGCAAAACACTTTCAGCTTTTTTAACTTTCTTTCGCTTAAATAAAAAATAAAGTTCCGCTCTGGAATTATGTATTGAGCGCCACGAAATGGCAATACGTCAGTGGAGCAGAAGAATATTGCCGTCGTCTTTTCCATTACTAGGATCCTCTGTTATGAAATTCGGAAGCTTCTACCATGAAATTAAATAGAAGGACAACATAAAACGTAAATGCACGTATCTAACAAGTTTTCAAATGTCTTATGCTCTTAGCTCCGAATTTGCAATACTTCTAAAGTACACTCACGATCATTTAAAAATGTTTGTTGTTAAACTTCTGCGATGAGGAAATAATAACATTCATATTAGTAAAATGAAGAAATATGTTTTGAGTTTTCATGTTCATATACGGAGGAAATACAACAACAAATAAATTTTCTATATTAAATGCTATTATAGCGTATAAACGAAGCAAGCTATTAGGTTAATTATATAAGTTATCATAAACCTATTACTATTACAATACAGAAAATGAATCTACAACTGCAATGCGCCCACCAGCGGCCCAGCGGTAAAGACGCTGAACACTGGTAGTTCGGTCCGAGGTTCGAATCCTGCGAACGGGCTGGCTGCGTGGACGTTTTCGTGGTTTTTCCAATGTGTAACGTGTATACGAGGCAGTTTACCTTAGAAAGTCCTCCACGAAGGCATCCCTACCTTTAGGCAGATAGCCCTCGTGTGCTTTGCCATAATTGAATAACCTAACCTAACCTAACAACTGCAACGCAGAAGAGTGAAATGAAGAACTAGGACATCGCTAAGCATGCTGCTTGTCAAAATAAATTCCTCATTATGACTACACATCTCAGGAATTTAAGTTAAATTACTGCTTTAAGAATAGACAACATTTTGTATATCAGTTCTACAAGAATTATTAAGAAATATTTTGTTTAGTTTAAAGGACGGTCAGCTCTGAAGGGCTACTAGTTTCGACACGGGATATTGCGTTGAATCACTGTAAAAGCCTGAATGACTTTTCATATTGTTGACACCAAATACTATCGCCCTGTATTATTTTTAAATAAATTAAAGGAGAGTGTGCATGAATGTAGGTTTGTTTCTCTTATTGTGGAAAAACAACGGTGTCTAGAGCAATCAAATTGTGTCCACGTGAACGCGGGCATATGGAAGCCCGAATTCCGAAATTCGAACTTGTTTTATTATCTATTATTATTATATTTTATTATTTATTATCATTATTATATTATATTGTAAACCTTTAAGGAATTTTTGATTAAGAATCTCAACGATTCCAAAGAGAGAAATGGCAACACTGTACGGAAAGATACATTTTTCTTAACGCGCAAGAATGTCTATCAGAAATTGTAATAATGTGCTGTTTTTAAATACTTTATAATATTGCTGTTGGATGGAATTTTATGTGGTTTAAGTGCGGAAAGCATGATATTTAATAAAAAAAGGTAATACACAAAGAGCTGAAAAAACGCCTGTTTGGGCATGATGTAAAATCTGAAAGAGTCTAGATTTTTCTTTTTTTTGGGGGGGAAGAGGTTCAGTGAAATCGTTGTTGCAAAAAGTATTTAAATAGGTTATAAAATGAAAAGTTTTCTTAACTAGGTAAATTACTGTAATTTTCCCATTTGTAGCATATTTGTAATATAGTTTTCAAGCCAACATAATTTTCTAGACTTGCTGCCTAAACTAGTATATAAATTTAAGATTATATGTAACGTTTAAATTAATACCACGGTAGAGGAATTAAAGTTATGAGATGAAAATTTTTTTCCTCTCATAATACACCTATAACTGCCACTTCGATACCCGGCTCGGAAAGTTCATTTTTTTATTCTTATGTGTTCGTAATTTTTCTGCTTTTTTATTTTGATTTAATTTGGAAGTTACTAGGTTACATTGGTCTTATGTTCCACTTGAGGTTTT
Organism: Stegodyphus mimosarum; assembly: GCA_000611955.2. Classification (NCBI taxonomy): domain Eukaryota; kingdom Metazoa; phylum Arthropoda; class Arachnida; order Araneae; family Eresidae; genus Stegodyphus; species Stegodyphus mimosarum. Next base: position 49,644 of record KK114158.1, on the reverse strand, counting down.
TGAGGCTTTAGTTAAACTTCATGCAATAGTTGTAGAATTACTAATAATTTAAAAGTTTAAATGCCCCTTACCCTAATGAGGCCGCTATTTGTTTACTTTCGAAATTCTTAGTTGAAAAGTAAATTAAATCTGTTGTTGCAGGTACCAACTTCAGTGTCTTTTTGCCCAGTGTGATCAAAAACTTCCAGTTTTGTGCACGGAAATTTGTTATTCCTGCCCGGTAGCCGAATTGTTTGTTTTTGCATAGAAACGCTACTTTTGATTTTAAAAATTCTTTTTTCAGTGTTTTTAACTTCATTTTGTGTTTTAGGTTTTCTGTATTTTACAGTTTTTTACCTTCTCCAGAGGGGTGGGACATATATGCCCCGCACTTTCACTGCTTTAAACGTGTCTCAAGAAATTCCAATAAATTTTGAAAATTTAAAATTGACTCTTCAATATGCAGCAGGAAGTGTAAGATTTGCTGATTTGTTTTTCTGCTCCTTAATTGCTGATTGCTTTTCTTGCAAAAATAGCTGTCAAAATGGCTCTAATACACAAAAAGGTTGTCCCTATAGCCCAAGGGATATGGTTTTAATGAAGTTTGAGTTTTTATGTATTTTTGCCTTGCCGCAAAATAAGAGTTGTGCTGATTGAATTAGAAGTAAATTTAAACGAAAAGCAGCAAAATATTTTTACAATTTAATAGACGTTACAAAGAAGTCTACGGTGTCCATGAAAAAAGAAATGTACACGACGAAAAAAAAATGGGACAGTTCTATATCTCCCGTTCTACTGGGCCGATTGCCGAAATTCAAATTGCATTTTCCATGTCTCGAAAGCGCGACTTAGGAAATATATTAGATTCATATAAAACTTCGTTCTAATAGAGGTATTTTGACACAAAATGGGAGTTTTTCTGAAATAACATACCATTTTTTTCCATATTTCGATTCTACGACTCAAATTAGACCTAAATATTAAATTCTGTAAAATTTGGTTCGAAATTTCCGAAGAAATTTAAAAATTTAACTTGGCGAATTTTTTTCAGTTTGTGCCAAGAATAATTCACTTGGCGAACTTCTTAATACATGGCAGCCGATTTTCCTACCCCTTCCATTGTGCAGGACGAAGAAAACGTCACATCTTTCCTACCTTTTTACATTGTGGATGAGCGGAAAAAAAGTCACATCGTTCTCACTTTCAAATAATTTTAACAAAGTGCGTAAGCTACATTTTCGTTATTATCGCTTTCAATAAATATGCCGAATTTCTAAACGCGCCAGTATATGAATTCACGTATATCTTCTGAAATTTTGAATAAAAAGCTCTAATGTTTTGCAGGTATGCTTAGAAATACACCTACTTTAAGATGATTATAAAACTTTTAAAGGTTATAATTCAAACTTGTTTTCGAAAAAATTATAAAAATTATTTAAAAATACAAATTTTAAAAATAAATCATGAAGAATGGGAGAATTTTAATTGGAATAAACCTAAATTTCGAATTGTATAAGAAGGAATCAGATAAGTTCCATAAAAAAGGGATATTAATAAATGCATACCAAATGAATTAACATGGAGGAGGTAAACTTTTGAGAGCTAAGTTTTTAAAAACTACTCGTGCGATTTTTACAAAACTGGCAGTTTTTCATTTTTTGAGTCGTGGAACCAAAATATGGACAAAAACTAGCATGCCATTTCAGAAAAAATCCGATTTTTTGTCAAAATACCAATATTTGAAGTATGCTGTATATAAATCTAATACATATCCTAAGTTGCGCTTTCGAGATATGAAAAACGTAATTTGGATTTCGTCACTCGGCCCAATAGAACGGGAGATATCCAAATGTCGCATTTTTTTTCGCAGTCTACATTTTATTAATACTACGACAGAGGAAATAAGGCTTTCCTCAACTGTAGGTTTGTGAATTACAGTGTTATGGATTTTATATAGTTTCCAACAGCGTTGCTGCATATTACGGAACACAATTAACCAAAAAAAATTAAATTGCATTCTTTAAAAACAATATGTATAGATTTTATTTTAATCTACTAAGGTGCTTAAGTGTTTCAATAATAACTTTTATTTTATGAAGATTTATTTCTATATTATTTTACAAGAATATTTTACCTTAGTTTTTATCAATCACTTTATTTTCAATGATAAAAGACGGATTATGCTCTCAGAAGAGTAAAATTGTAATGTGTTGTCATTTTGTCGCCTACACATAAGCAAATAATCACATTATTGTCTTGATTCTCTTATGTTGGCTACAATTGCGTATTTCCTATTTTAAGATGGATAGCATGATTTTTTAGTAATTTCGAGGAGTTTAATTTGTTGTCTTACCTTTCGCAGGAGAAGCGATAGAAGTTGCAACTACGAAAAGAACTACAGCAAAAATCAGCAGCTTCATATTTGGGCCTTCTGAGATCTGAAATGAGCAATTTTCTGTCAGAATACTAAACTTAAAACATCTTCAAAAATCTTTTGAATCTTATGCCATTTAGCTTTCCTATATTACGCTGAAAGAGGTTTTCATTTTCTAAAAAGAAATGCCCATAAGATAAAAATAAATTCGAAATATTCAAGCTATACAGAAATGTGAAAGTTAATTAAGTACGTGATTAAATGTTTCAGTGGTCTTACCTCATGTGTACATTACCTTACAAAATTTATGACTGAACAACAACAAACTGCTAGTGTTAAAACAAAAGTTTAAAAAATACATGATTTTTTGTAGAGTTCTTTGCTGTTCATGTTTAAAACACATACATATACATGTATACAAATAAGTATCCAAACTCCGGCATTTACAGGAATTTAATTACATAAACTCTCAAAATAAATTTATATAAATATTTGTCGAAAAACATAACAAAACAAATAAATTCGTTTATAAATTATAGAAATATAATCTTTTTAGTTTTTTTTTAAATCTTTTTGCTCTTAATGAAAATAATCAGAATATTTCCTTTAATACTATTTTTATCGTATCTAAGATTCTGTACAATTACGTTGTCAACATCTAGGCCTTTCTTTTCTTGTTATCCAGCTGAAGTATCCGGCGTTGCGCGTGCTTGATACAAAATGAAGTGTTTTTTCTACATTTTTTAATTTTTAATGATGATATTTTGAGGTTTTATGCATTTCATTGCCTTCTCGTGAACTCAGAACACAATTAATTGAATGAGAAATATATCTCTAATCAAATTCGATGAAATAAGTGTTTCGTATTAGCAGCAAATATAGTCGCCAGTTAGTCTCGGACGACAGAGGAGACTGTTTACGAATAGCGCACGCGTAATATGTAAGCGTCGCTGAACTGTTTCTTTTTTCTTTTTTAAATTTTTTTATACATCCTTTTAGATTTATTATAGTATTTAAATAGAACATGTAGCAACGACCAGATAATTCTTCAGATGACATAATGTTTGCGCATTCTGAGTTGTAAAATGAATGAGATGTAACAACGCTGTTAAGTCAGCCTAGCGCCAGAGTGTCACTATGGTAAGTAAATATAGTGAATTTTAAAGAGTGCATTTATTCTAATATGGTTTATACGCTATCGACAAAGTAAACTTAATTGAATTCATTAAGTTTAAATGAAATACAGAACAAAATGCGTATAATTTAATATTCCGTACAAGGAAGTCATGTGGTGTATATATCAGGTTTTTTTGGTTTAAGGCGAGTTGAGAAAGATTTGAACAAGCTCCAATAAAATTTTAAAACTGTGTGGAACTAACAGAACCCCACATAATGATTGTATTGAGATTGATACATGCTTTGTTTCGTTTTTCTCTCGGAAATGATCTTTCCCAAAACCACCATGTTCTTCGGCCGATATCTTCACCGTTTTCGAACTTTTCGCGAAAAATGGTCGAGAGAGCGCTTAAATTCTGTTGTAGAGGTTCTGCACTGTTTCGGAAATTTCTATAGTGTTCTGTTGTTCTAAAGAGCAAACGGTTATGGAGCAGCTAACGATTTTAGTACGAACTGATAAAGGGACGTGAATCTAAGAGAGGTAACATGATTTCAAAACTGAAACTATGTAGAAATAGTAACATTTATTTTTTTTCTAAGAAAACAGTTGTAAATCTTTTGCTTAGTATACATGTCTTTCACCGGCGAGGAGCACACAACAGCGGCGACGTAAACCAAGGACGGGTGACATGCAAAAGGGCATCTTGATTTCACCGTTTTAATAAAAACTTCCTATGTGTTTACCACATGACGTAATTTATTTTAAATACTATGCAGACAAAAACCTTCATCTTGTTTTGAACAACAAATGTGCAAAATTTCCTCAAGATGGGAATAAAAACGTTAGATTTCTATGAATTACACACTTACAAGCAAACGAAAGGATCTTTTTTCTTCATACGTAGAGATAACATTCATGAATCGAAATAGTGCTATTTTGCAGTTAGTAAATAATGATAACTGAAACGAATATGCTTTTTTTAATTGCTTAGTTTTTTTAATTAATAACAGCATAAATTTAAAATAAAAATTAAATATATTCTACTTTGCTGAACAACAGGAGGAGCTCTGAGGAACTGGATCTTAACCATCATTTCAAAAATAAACGTTCTTTATGCATATTATACACTTTTTTAGGTGTTATATATCGACGTTACCTGTAAGTATTTATGAATTGTAGTAACTTCAGGTAAATAATTGTATATCTTTCTTGCAATATTCATAGCGGAGTTTTTTCTTTATTTCCCTTTTAATATTAGTTTAATTGTTTCTATGTCATTATGTATTTTGCTTTATTGATTTTTTACTTTACCAAGTTTTTTTAGCTTTTAGATTCCTTTTGAGAGTTGCGAATGTGGGTAGGGAAGAGATCTGAAACATTTGAAAGACTGTAAAAAATGCACTCCAAGTGCAGAAAATATTACAATTGTTTCGCGCTATATCTCAAATGGCTCATAGGAACGAAATCTAAATTCGAAACTCAATGAACAACTAGGTACAAGGCTTTAAATCACATTTCCCTTCGTAAGTTCTATTTGAAGCGTTGAAATCAGGAGATAATTATTTATTTTTAAAATATTTTACTCGGGATATCATTGTTTACTTCTAAAATATTTTGCTTTTGTTTCATTTAATGACTTACATTTGTCAAATGTTTACTTGTACTACTTAGGGCTCGACGTTTTTCGAGATTCTAAATGATTAGGACCTTCATTACTAATTTACCGTAAGCGAGGCATCTTAACTTCCTCAAGCCCTTTAAAAAATCTTTTCACGATTTACGAGCCTGCAGTTTATGCGCATTTCGACTTAGTTTTTAAACTTTGTTCTCATAGTCCTTGCAAAAACATTTCTTCTTTCTTTTGAATGTATATATATATATAAATTTAACAAATATTCTCTATTTGTAAAAAGCAAAGACAAATTTAAAATTTAATTAATTTTAATTGCAAAAATAAAATAATTGCTGCAAACCAATTTACAATATCATTTAAATTCTAAGAGCATAGGTAAATTAAGTGTACCTATTTAAAACCATCATAAAAATATGGGAAAAATATTTTTTTTTATTTATTCTTTTAAATTCTAAGATCAAAATTATCATAAGCGAATAATTGTTGAGCAGGCAGGAGACAGACTTATCAAAGGGAAAAGCCTCCAAACCTAACTCTTCAATCACTCAAATCGTGTTTCGTCATCCATATAGGCAAGGGTAAATAATTCAAAACCAAAAGTAAAATCAAATGTTATGAATTACTCAAAATGAAATTAAACTAGGTAGAGTTTTGAGAAATTAAGCAAGTAAAAAGACCAGTAATATTGATAAAAGGTCACTAAGTAGAAAACCAAATTAGTTTTTCGAAAAACAAAGGTAATTTAGAAACTCTTGCCTACTGAAAACTTCCCCTACATGAATTTTGCTAAATTTAAATCATGGGAATCTTTAACTTGTAAGATTTGTTTCTGTTATTCCACTAACTAGAGTTACAGCGAAACGCGAAATAATAAGAGGGAATAACTGTATCTGTTTTGATTAAAGGATATACAAACTATAACTTACCACCCTTATTCAAAGCTTGAGATTTTTCAAAACAGAATTTATTTGAATCTCTGATGCAGATAAGTCTTATATAGGTAAGACATAAGAATTAAAACTGTTGTGTTTGTCAGATATGAGAAAATAGATCATTTTTTAATCCATTTTAAACATCTGTTATTTTTAAGAATTTGACATCCTTAGGTCTCTCCTATTTAGTTAGATTCAAGGTATTGAGCGTTCCAAATGAATACGATGCCAGGTACATCTGTTATATGACAACTGATTGAAATAAAGATGACTTTAGATTAAAAATATTAGTCACGAAGTTTCTAAGAAGAAATGAGAGGATGATCGTTTCGTTTATTGATCCTTTCATAGAACTCATGATACTATTGTTACAGAGTTTCATGTTAACTTTTTAAAATTTCTCTGGCATCAATCATAAAGGTTCTACGCATATTGTACTTATGATTATAAGACTGTATGATTAATGATAACATGTAATACAATTAAATACAAGCAATCTCTCATTAGTATGTTTTATACTCACGAAATGCTTTAGTTTCCAAACCTGTAAAAAACGCAGTATGCGATAAATGAAGATTGAATAATCCGAGAATAAATTATGCAATAGAGATTTCCGAGAATACAATTAATCTGATAATGCTAACTATTACAGGTTAGCTTCAAATTTTCTCATTCTAAGATGGAATATTAAGAAATAAAGCAAATAACTAATATTAATAGCAAAATCAAAGATGAAACCTGAAAGCAAACTGTGAAACTGAAGCAGCTTAAAATGATAAAGCATTTGGTTTTGTAAGAATATTTAACATACTCAAGATTTCTGTTTTTGAAGAGCATAGAAGAAATTTGCAGCATAAAAGAAATTATTACGTTTAAAATACTGGTGAACGGGCTAACTGCAAGAGAGTTTTAGTGAATTTTTCCCTTCGGAAATGTGAACACAAACGAGTTTTCATCGAAACATTATTCTAAGAATGCGTTCTTTCTCTTAGGCAAATAATCGCCCTTTATTTTCCCTAAATCAATTAATTGCTTTAACCAAGAAGGAATCTCTAGAGTCCATAAATTAATTAAAGTTAATATATAAATGCAATTTCGATAAATATATTATATCACAGTAACAGAATCTTTCAAATACCGTTAAGAAAAAATTATTAAATTAAAGAAAGTTGTACATATAACGTTTTTTTTTCCCGGCGTGTGGTGACAGAGCAGAAACACATGCTGGAGTTAATAACTTAGAGAATGAAAAGGAAATAGAGAATGCGCCGATAATTCGATAGGTTGAATCAAAATTATCGTTGTAATTTTTTCTCTTAATATGAAGGGAAATTATAACAATAATTTTGGTATGAGTCGAAATTATAGTTATCATACTAATCCCTTGGTATTCAGAGAAACACTGCAGACCATCGTACGAAATATGCTGATAGTTTCAGTTACTCGCGCAAAATCTGTAATTACCAATTCCTCTAGAAAGATAGTAAATGTGTACTGAATAGGTACGAACATCTAAAATAAAATATTAGGACAGGCGTAACATATGTAACACCGTAAAATCTATTAAGAAATTTCCTCTCAACAGATAATTTGAAAAATATGATTAAGGATAAAACTTACTTAATTTTTCAAAATTTGTTTAACTACAAATTATTGAGTATTTTTATTTGCCGAGACTTTGCCTTACTAATTAACTGACTAACGTAATCAGATTTAATTAATGATGAGTTAATTCCCATTTTCAACAGCCAATGGTTCTTATGACTTGAATGACATCATGTGATGGTTATTCTCAAATCAACATTTTTCAAAATTCTCAGTTTAAATTTAATCTCAGTCATTCAGAACGGTTTAGAATCTTATATACCAGCGTTTTTCCTGCTTTCTTTTCTCCTCATTCTTTCCTAATAACATGGAGATACATGCAGTATATTTTAGTGTTATTAATGCAGACTTAAACTAATTTGTCTCGTGTTCAATATTTTGTTTTTATCTCAAAATCTGCTTTTCGTTTTTTCAAGAAATGTATGTAATACTTGTCAGGACTGAGTGTTCTGTGCATGTTCTTGGCAAACATCTTAAAGTAACTTCTTAAAGTCCTTAAGTCCTGATCTGGAACAGGGAGCTGAAATCAGCTATGTTCTGGTTTAGATACTGTACTGAAGTAGTATAATAACTGCACTTGAAAGGGATTTAAAATCCTCTTTTATTAAATCAATATTATTTACAAATCACTTCCCAACTCGGGAGGGATACAGAAAGTAAAAGACCACACTTGGGTCTAAATGAACAATCAGATAAATTTAAACTAAAGCTAAATAGAAATTTGATTAATCTTTGCTCACAAAGCTAATCGCGGAGTTGGCCTCTAACTAAATGGTGCGTAGCAAGAATTACTAATACTAGCGCACTTGGATTTATTTCAATAATGCTGCTGGTCAGGCGAACGTCGAACAGAATGACCGTGATCTGAGACTAAAAGCTCTCTCACTCTGAGAGGTTTCTACCTCTGGTTTAAATAGTACTTGGCTCTACTTCAAATTAGCATAAGCTGAAAACTCGCGCTTCTTCTGACGGGAAGTTGAAACTGAGAAGAGATAGAAAGATTTAAATTAAATTAAAACTTTGTTAGTTTAACTAAAACCTTACATACTAACATTCAATTTTATCAGATGTAAAAATGAGTTCATTCCTACCCTTTTAATTTCTTGTTACTTTTGACGTTATAATTATTCCTTTTAATTTATGTCAAATTTTGTAATGTTTCTTTACTAATTTTTGCGTTTCACATGTGATGATCATGCATAATTAGTACATCATAGTTTGCTAAATTGTACTAGATATGTTTAATGGCAATACCAATGGGAGTCTAACACTTGTTTTCACACAAAAAGATCAGAAAAACATTTCATAATAAATCATGTTCGGCAATAAATTCAGAAAAAAAGCTCTCTACTTTTACAATTTTCTGTAACAAATTTAAATGCTTTTCCCCCTTAATAAACTTAAAATATGTTCATTAAGGCACTATAAAAAACTTCTCTTCTCACTCGGTAAGAACAAACGATAAAATTGCTTTGCAGATTTCGTTTCTACTTTGCGTGTATTAAGTAAATACTTCTAGAATGATTCTGATGTTATATATTAAGTACAAAAATTATTGTCACGATCCTTTAACCTAAAACTGCATAAAAATATATCTACTTTATGATTATATGTTTTAGAGAGACACTCTCTACGAACGTATACTTTCTACGACGTACGAAAAGTTTTATCTGATAAAAATACCTAAAAAGAAGCCCGACAGATGATACATATTTCAAATTAAGTGATAAATAACGTTCTGCAAATGATTAGAGATTATTAAGTGTTGATTAAGTGCTCAGATATTGCTAGTGATAATTAACTACTCAACTTGGAATTTCATTTTACGTTTAAAGAATGTTCTTATCGATAAGCACACTAATTCCTGTCATTTCTGCACTTAAGAAAGTAGCTTGTAATTTTTAGCATAGAAAAGCTTTTATATTCGAAACGGCATTTTACGTTGTATCCCTAAAAGCGTTCTATCAGTTTCCAAACTGTTGCCACCAAATATTATCACCCTGTATTATATTTAATGAAATTAAACAATGAAGAATAATCATAGGTCTATGTGTTTCTCGGACTGTGAAAAATCAACGGCACACAGCGCTATGAAATTTTGAATAATGTAGTTCTATATCCCGACATGAGCACCTAGGAGCCCAAATTTGAGATCTGGAATCTTTAATGTCTATTTCGTATCATGTAAATCTTAAACGAATTTTTGATTAACAAACACAACGATTTCAAAGCAAGCAATGGTAACACTGCACGAAAAACAAATTATCTCCAGCTTGCGAGAATTTCTATCGGAAATTCTAAATATATGCTATATTTAAATATTTTAGCCCAAAGACATTAGCCCAAATGTTCTCGAAACGTGTATGTGTGTGTAAATGAAAACAAAGCCCTTTTTGTGTGTAAGGCACTGAATTGAATAAATAATTACTTGAGTTCATAAGGTATTTCTCCCGCCCTCTTAGCATGCCTTAGTGGTGTAGTAGTCAGCATGCTCGGCGCGTAATCGAGATGTCCTTATTTCGAGTCCCGGCAAAGGCACTGCTAATTTTTCCCGTCTCCTGCTTTCAAAAAATTACCTAATGTCTCTACAAGTTGATTTATATTTCTTCCCTTTCTATTCTCTTCTATTCTTTCACAGGTTTTGCTTTTAATAATTCTAAGTGACGTTTAAACTAACGAAAATGCAGGCAAAATGTTTATCGCCTATCTCTACTTGATCGCTAATGTCTAAAAGATAGAACATTCGCTGGTAATTTTCCGGCATGATGTAATGTTACAAGAGCTTTGGCTGTGTACAAGAGACATAGAAATTAACTAGATATAAATCTTGAATATTTTTACTTCCTTGTACGAAGTATAGAATTATTGTAATCTCAAAAATTTCGTGTGTCTTGTTTCAATAACAAACCCCATTTTGACTTTTCTCAAATCCATGTTTGTACGGAATAAAAAATAAAGGACAGAATAAGAGAGTTTTTTTCTGCAAAATGGTGTGTAAAATAGATTTAAAGTGATTCAAAAGGGATTTTTTTCTGTATGTATCCTGTATATCTCGCATAAATCGAAAACGACTAGCCGTAGAACACTGAAATTTTGAAAATGGGACTGCTAATAATATCTTAAGTTGGTTGCTAAACTACACAAGAATTTTTGTATTAATGGAAACGCTTTATCTTGGATGTATGATTTCTTGAGAGACAAACTTTTCGGAGTGAAGCGTAATACTACCATATCAAATAGCTTTAAAAGGAGTCGGGGGTACCTCAGGGTTCAGTGTTAAGCCCTACTCTTTTTTCCCTGTATTTGGCTTTGGCTGTATTTGAAAAGATAATAACGGAGAGATGTGAGGTCGGTATATACGCAGAAGGTATTGCCCCTGGAGCTCTGTCTCTGATGTAAATAAAATTGAGCTGATATGCCTCTCAAATTTGAGAGGCATCCTAAATATTTTGGTTTTACTGTAGACCCTGAATTTACTAGCAACAAGCATGTGGAAGCATTAGTGCTGCAAGTAGAAAACAACATAATATACTGAAATATATCTCGGGACGAGATTGGCGCGCTGATGCAAGAACTTTAATGGAAAAAGGCCATTATAGTTATGACCTATATGGCTATAATACATCTCATCTTGGGATACAGCCTTCCTAGATACTGCTGTACGTCTACAACTAACCTCCAGAAATTGGAGAGATTCCAGCTTAGTGCCTCTCGTATTATAACTGGCTTACGTAACAGCTGCCCCAATGATATTGTGTTGTTTGAGGCGGACTTTCAGCCTCTGAGTCTCTGAAGGAACTTGAGCTTATTGAAGTATTAACAACAAACTACAGCTATGGTTCCCAAAATCATACCTCGGATTTATTGCGACATTGGCATAATAAAAAAAGACTTAAGAAACACAGTCCATTTAGTGAAACTGAGCATAACCAACGCGAATTCTACGTCGATACCACCGTAGAACAATCTTGTCTAACTTATCAGGACTTAGTGTTCTGTGCATCATTTTTTGGAAACATAAATACAGTCTGTAATCGGGTTCTTATCCTCAAGTTCTAAGTCCTGAACTGGAACAGTGAGCTGGTGGAATGTAAGCTTTGTTCTGATGTAACTGCTGGGCTGGATAATAACTGCACGTGAAGGGATTTGAAATCCTCTTTTATTAAATCACTATTAATTACAAACTTCCCAACTCGGGAGAGATACAGAAAGTAAAAGACCACACTTGGGTCGAACTTAACAATCAAACAAACTTAAATAAATTTAAATAGAACTTAAATCGAACTTTGCTCACAGAGCGATTCGCGGAGATTGGCCTCTACCCGAAAGGGTGCGTAGCAAGATATACTAATACTAGCGCACTTCAAATTGTTTTACAATGCAATCACGTAGTAAGCACTATGGCTTATAAATTTAAACTGCTAGCTGGTCAGACGAACGTTGAGCGGCGTGACCGTGATCTGAGACTTAGCTCTCTCACAATAAGAGGTTTCTACCTCTGGCTTAAATAGTATTTCGCTGTACTTCAAAATTAGCATAAGCTGAAACCGCGCGCTTCTTCTGACGGGAAGTTGAAGCAGAGAGGAGATAGACAGATTTAAATTAAAATAAAACTAGGTTAGTTTAACTAAAACCTTACAAACTTACCTTGAGTTATATTGCGCCCAAAAACTTACTGATCAAATGACTTGGATTGTCCCTCCGGCGCATATTTAGTAACGTGTTCCATCCCGTGGTGGATCCCTCATTATGGACTGTGGCAGATGCATCTTGACGGCACTCTCACGATTTCGTAGTGGTCATTTAAGAATTCTAGGGTAAGTATTCTAGGGTGGTCAAAAAACAAACCCGATTTGTTCCAAATATAATAATGAGCAGGCTTCATATTCAGGTACATATTCTTAAGTGCCTGGGTTTGTTCTAGGATGACCTAGTAAATTTTCCTATGCTGATATATTACTTTTTCAAGGTGAATAAATTCTAGGATCTCGTTAGCAGAAGCTGTTCCCAAGGATTAGCAATAACAATATAATTTGAACCAGCTTATGCACTTTTAAAAGTACATTTATGTACAAATTCATAGTGTCTCTAACAAAAACTGAGTATCTGTATACTTGTATTAAGTGTGTCTGCATCACTATTTTTGTTGGAACTAGTTAATGTAGTTTGATAGTGATTGTAGATATACCGGTACTTATTTATAACATCTGTAACAGAATCAAAAATCTGTATATTTAAATTGGTAATGCCCTCATCAACATATTTTGGTGTAGCTTTTGAGCTTTTAAAAGGGCATATATATACAAATGTATTTATATACAAATTTATCTTGTCTGTATCAGAAACTGAGTATCCGTGTATTTGTATTCTAAGTCTCTGCATCAATATAGTTATTTGAACTAGTTAATGTGCTTTAATAATGATCGTATATGTATGCATTTATTTCTAATATTAGTAACCGAATTTGATATCTATATATTGGTATTAGTGATACACGCAGCAATATGTTTGGGACTAGTTTATGTACTTTTAAAAGAATATGTGCATACATATATATTTATGTACAATTTAATAGTATCCGTGACAGAAATTCGGTAACTATCTGAATGCCTCATATGAATGCTTAATTGGCTTGCACATAGTGATGTTAGCCACCATGTTGTTCCCATTCCCGTTCCCCCTTTCAAAATGTTACTCCCCTTACAGTTTACCTTCCAATCTTTATTTCTTTTGTTTGTTTCCTCTACAAAAGATAGACTTCGGGGAACATGAGTAGAGGCAGTGAGAGATAACTATAATCTTCGAAAGGACTTAAACAGGACGACAAGCATCTTTCTTAAGAGGATCGGCTATCCTGCCGGCGGAGAAAAGTAAAGAAAAAGAAGTTTTAGAGCCGGTGCTACAGTACATAAACATGAGTTGGAGAGCTTCGGAGTTCAGCTCTTAAAAGACTGTGAGTAAGCTGAATTTTAATTTCGGATTTGCCTTGGTAGTGATTTCAGGAGCTTCTGATACTTTTTGTTCACTGAAAAGGAATTGTTTAATGTCTGTATTATCCTTCAGCCTTTTTCAGCTATTTATTTTACTTCGCATGATAATCATTGTGTGCGGTCACACATTTCTTATAAATTTTTCATTTCGTTCTGCATTTCTAGACTTTTTTGAATAAACATCAACGAAACCGTAGCTCATAGGAATACGTTGCATCTATTACTAATGCTTCTTCAAATGCTTATATCTCTTCAAAAACGCAAACTATTTCATTACAAATTCTGATTTTAAGATATAACAAGTTCTACTCCGGGGTGCAAAAAGACAGGGAAATCTGCCTCAAAATCTAATAATTTAACTAAGGGTTACGGTAACTCATTTAAAAATATATTCTTTCTTATCGTTAAAGAAACAATATTTCATTTTTAAACTAATCCCAGTACCCAATAATCAATAGATAATTAATGCATGTACTCTTTTTACTTATACACTAATAAAAACCCAGTATTTATTAAAATTTCTTATTTTAGCATAGAATGGTTTTCTTTGTACCTCTGCTACTACTCTGTACCTCTGCTACTGCTCATTTAATTAACTATCCGATAAAGCCAACACATGACTTTCCTATCACATTATACACATTTTTACTACATTTCATTTAAACTTATTTCCTCGAATTTCATTAGATACATTTCTTAATCAATTAATTCAGTTCTTACTTCGCGGCAAGTAAAAAAAGAAATACATAAAAATTCAAAATATCTTCACTAAAAATTGTCAAATACATAAAAACCTAAAACACCAGACACAGTTAAATATGATTAAAAACAAGAAAAACAAGCAATTCCACCAGTGGGAAGAAAGACAGATTTTTCGGTGCACAGAATTGAAAGCTTAATTTTGGTCTCACTTGACAAACAGACACTGAAATTTGTGCACAAATTGTTCATTATCCTACTAAGAGTTTCAAGCGTAAACAAATGGCGGTTTCGTTAGGCTTAACTCTTAAATTGTTGATATTCCACAACTGTTGCATGCAAATTAGCTAAAGGAATAGAAACCTTAACCGCAACATAAAAAAACATAATTCAATTCGTTCTTGAAGGAAAAAGTATACAATTTATCAAAGTATAAGATTAGAAGAACTGAGCTCACCGGGCCATGTAACACAGTGGGTAACCTGCTAAAAAAATGAGACAGTTCAATATCTCCCGTTCTACTGGGCCGATTGACGAAACTCAACTTGCGTTTTTCATATCTCGAAAGCACGACTTAGGATATGCTTTAGATTTATATATAGCATTGCTCTAATATAGGTATTTTGACACAAAATCGGACTTTTCCTGAAATGACATGCCAAAGCTATTGGTTTTTAAGTTACACCAGATGCATATATAGATACGTACGTAATGCCGTCACAAAACAAAATCTCTTTTGGGTCCGCTTTGTATCCATTTTACAATCCTTTTTTAACAAATGAGTCCTTTATTTTGTCCGTACTTACAGATATACACTGGTGTGCAAAAATTAAGCACGACGTCGAAAAATTAGCATATCAGCTGAACGAAGAGGCAGAGCGGACAGAAAGACCAATCAGGAGATTAAGTAAGGTGATGTACGGTAGCGCATGCGCAAATATGCAGGTAGACGTAATGGGGGAGTGTCTAAGTAGTATAAAGCATGTTATCGGTGTAAGATCAGTATTTCTGGCAAAGAGATTGCACGCCGTATAGCAGTTAAAATCACACCGAGTTGCTGCCTCAGCGAGAAATGGCGAATAATCAATCTATTAGACGTCATCTGGATGCTTTTACCCGAGGTCGAATCATTGGGAAGTTGGAGGGAGGCCGCAGTATGACAAGCGTGGCTGCAGAGTTAGGAATTACTCACAGCATCGTTTCACGACTTTGGAGACAATTTCAAACTACAGGAACAGCTATCCGTGGGTTTAGTAGTGGTCATCCACGAGGAACCACACCCGCAGATGACCGGTATATTGCCTTACAGGCTAGAAGAAACAGGCGGCAGACAGCGGGAGAAATCGATAGACACACGACACAGGCGACTGGGCGACCAATGTCGCGTTTTACCGTGGAAAGAAGACTGCACCGTGGGGGTCTGTTTGCACGACTCCCTGTACGGTGTGTACCTCTAACACCTGCCCATCGGAGAAGGCGTTCTCTGCGGTGCCGGGAACACCGGAAAAGGAGAGACAATGAATGGGGACGAGTACTCGTTCCAGATGAGACCAGATTTAGTCTGAATTGCGATTCTAGACACATACACATCTGGACAGAGCGGGGAACACGCAATAACCCCTTCAGCATCATCAAAAGGGACTGTTTTGGAGGTCGCGGAGTTCTCGTTCGAGCAGACATGATGCTTGGTAGCCGGACCGACCTTCATATCTCCCAAGGAGGTTCGTCACCTGGGACTGCTGTTGTAACGAGGTTCTTCTTCCTTACATGCGTCTTTTCACAAGGACTATGGGTCCTCAATCCCTCTTCATAGACGACAACGCTCTACCTCATCGCACAGTTACTGTCGAAGAGCTGTTGGAGAGTGAAGATATTGAACACATGGATTGGTCGGCAAGGTCTCTGGATCTAAATCCCGTCAAGCATGTACGGAACTTACTAGGGAGACCCGTGGCAGCACGCCAGTAACGATTCCGAAACTCCGATTGGTGCTACAAGAGGAACGAGCAACAGTGTCTCAACAGCTCATTAACAACCACATTTCCAGCATTCACAAATGATGTGAAACCTGCCTAGCAGTCAGGGGAGATCATATCCCCTGTTAAAGACCGGATGTTTCTTGCTGGACAGCCATCACAGGGATGTTTCGGCATTCAGTCGCATTGCGCTCCATGCTACTTTTTCAATAGAGCTTCTTTTTATCCCTCTGATTTCTCTTTTAGTAAGTGCTGCTTACATTACTCATGTCCTTACGTATTGGGGATCTTACGGTATTAAATGTGTTGATTTGGAAAGCTTTTGTACAAAGTTATATTGAAAACACCGTCTCGTCCTTAATTTTTGCACACCAGTGTATATCAAAAACATTACTCAAATTGTTTCAAGAGAAGTCAAAATGGAGATTTTTGTTGCAATATGATCCCCGAATATTTTTGCGATTACAATACTTCTCTTACTTCGTACAAGGAAGTAAAAAAGCATTTTAAATGGCATCGTTTAATGTGTTGGCATTTGAATTAGAATAAGCAGTTTTATTTAAATATTTTTTTGTTAGAAATGTAAAACTTGTTCTGATGTATTCCTCGCATGTTTAGTTTTATAATTAATTACATAACTGTCCATAGCATTTGTACTTAGATTATAATGTTGTATAAAACATTACCAATAAACAATTTATTGACATTAACTTTTATACTAAGTTAATATTTAATTCGTATATACAAAATTAGGTGTGGAAATTCCATAAATAAAAGATTTGAATTATTATTACTATTAGTATATTCTAATTTATGTTCTAATGAAAGGTATCACATCTCAGTGGTTTATTTAAAATAGTAAATTACGCATAGCTTTTGCAATCAAATGTCTATATTTAATATTTGACATATATTAAAAATGTGCTTTATTTCAAACTAAAGTCCGAACACTATCGACATAAAACATAGTAATATTTTTTAAAGTACTTTATTTTCAGAAAATTCGAGTTTAGGGCACTTTCATACTCTACACCTGCGCACAGATCGAAAAACAAAGACACTTGCGCATAAGGAGCATTCTCCCTTCTGGATGTGTAATAGAAGTTTTTACAATTTAGTGGTTGTTCTGTACGAAACAACATCTTCTTCATTATTTTTCGATAACACAGAGTAGTGATTTGGGTTATTAATTTAATTTACAAAATGTTTAGTTCCTAGACTGCAAAATATAGATTTCAACGAAATGTGTGTATTATTTATGGGTTAACTTATAACAGATGATGAAAACCTTAAGAAGACAGGTACCTTAAAAATGTCAAAATTTTACCAAAATAATGACTTGTGTTATTAATTTGATTTACAAAATGTTTAGTTCCTAGAGTGCACAAATTTGGATTTTAACGGAATGTATATATTATTTATGGGTTAACTTATAAAAAATGATAAACACCTTAAGGAGACAGGTACCTTAAAACTGTCAAAATATAGCCAAAATACAATATGTTTCAAAGATCTTTATATCTAAGAGCGAAATTTTGTACACTTATTTGATATCTTTGATAATTTTTTTCTACTTTTATTTTATGTTATAAATATTTAAAATTTTATATAAAATACGTTATTTATTATCCACAAATATTGTTATGTATACTTCGGGCTCCATTACTTATCACAAAAACCCTATTTTTTATTCAAAATGAAAAAATAATGTACAATTAAAAGGAATTATGTTAAATATTACATTTTTAATATGTTTTTTTTAATTTTCTCTTTTCTCTCTTTCTCTTTTGTTTTTGTTTTCGTAACTACAAATCGACTGTATTTAACATAATTAAAGGTAATTTCTAAAATTCTTAGGAAATGCATAGTAATTGATGATTTATTTTAAATTCACTTAGGACTTGTACAGTTAATACTAATATCAGTATCTTTTAATTCTGGTAAATGCTTTGGGAAAAATTATGAAATCTAGCCAGAAAATTATAACTATAAAAAATCTTTACTTAAAAACGTTTTTACTTTCAAGTCATTTCCTTCATAAAGAAATATAAAAATGTACTTAGAAATCAAAATGTTTAAGTATTATAATTATATATTTAAACAATGTTACATACCTACCTATAGTGGCTATAGATTGCAATGGCAGCCTTTAGACATTTAATATGGGTGAAATTCATTTTACATAAATGTTCTGAAACGAACTGGAGGGCGGGAGGGAGGAAGAAAAAGTAAACAATAATACACACGAAATCTCCTCCAAACAGCCATTAAAGAAATTAATGAAAATACTTAAGCAGAAAAGCAGTTACGAGCTTCTGCCCATAACAGCTTACACCTGCTAGAAAATTTCACAATTTGCGCAAATTCCGCTTGTGTGGAATTGTCATGTGTGACATCACCTAAACTCCTTCTTTAGCGTTTGATGGACACCATCTCGAATATTCGTGACATCAACGTTTTCCTCTGTATGTCCTTATGCCTTCTCGACCGCTGCGGCAATTTCTTCCAAAATAGTTGCAAAGACATTGACCTGTGCAGCATTCGCGTTTATAGCAGCTTTCTCGTAAATTTCTGCAAGGGTACACACTGAAAACAAACCAGAAGTATGTTAAGTACAAAAGCAAAGTGTAGTTAAAGTTATAAAGTGTATAAAGTTAGAAAAAGAAGTAAAGGAATCGACAGCAACAACAAAAACAAATCTAAAGCTTTAACATTATATATTACTCCCAAAAGGGCGTGTTTTAACGTTCTGTGTGTTACCTTTATTTATTAAATATCATGTTCTTCGCACTTAAACTATAAAATTCAATTCAACAGCAATATCGCAAAATAATTAAAAAGAGCATATACTTTTAGAATTTCCGATACACAGTCTCGCACGCTGGAAATAGAAATGTTTTTTCCCACACAATTTTTGCATTGCTTGCTTTGAAATAGTTGAGTTTCTTAAATAAAATCTCATAAATGCCTTACAAAATATGAAATAGATAATAAAACAAACTCCAAATTTTGGCTTCCAGAGCCCCGTATTCGGGTGAAGGCGTGCGTTATTCAAAACTGGATGACTCTATGTACCATTTTTTTATCAAAATGCGAGAAACATATATGCATTTATCCGATTCTTTATTAGCCCATAGGGCGTTACCCCAGAAGGGCTATTAATTTTGTTTTGGCACTTTGCGTTGGTTCACTATAAATGTCGGTTCACTTTTCAGATTGTTGACAACAAATATTAGAGCCGTGTTACATTTAAAGAAGTTAAATAATGAAGAATATGCATAAATATATGCGTGTTTCTCGCATTGTGTTAAAACAACGGTACCTAGAGCCATCAAATTTTGAATAACGTAACTCTGCATCGAATATGGGCATCTGGAAGCCCTAATTTGAAGTTTGGAATTTGTTTTATTATCGGTTTCATATTTTGCAACACTTTAAAGAATGTTTCATTGAGGAACTTAAAGATTTCAACGTGAACAATGGCAATACCGTACGAAAAAAAAATTATCTCCAGTGCGTGCGACTGTGTATCGGAAATTCTAAAGATATGCTCATTCTAAAATTATTTTCCCATATTGCTGTTGAGTTTAATTTTATGGTTCAGTTATGAAGAATATGGTATTTAATAAGTAAAGGTAACACACGAAATGTTAAAAAGTCCCTTTAATGTTATAAAGTCCCTTTGTGTCCCTTTGTCCCTTTGTGCGGAAAGTCTGAAAGATCTGAAAGCTCTCAGATTTTTTATGATATTTTTTAGTTCATTATAATATGGTATTCATTATAATATGTTCATTAAAATATGTTCATCATATATTCATTATAATATGCTTTCGTTTAACACACATTTCTCAGCAATTTGACCATGATTAGGTAAGCACTAGAAATACGCTTCCTTCCCAATAATTACACATAGAGGCAATCTATATTTAATGTCTAACTTTTATGATCGTTGGTTCTGAGTCAAACGGTTTGTTATTTAATTACTTTAAATATAATACTGGGTGATAATATTTGGTGACAGTAATTTGAAAAGTGATTCAGACTTTTGAAATTTTTGTCGGAAAAGGCCGAAATGAAATTAATAACCCTTTCGGGCAAATAATTAGCAAATATTAGTAATTTGAGAAATGCAGTTTTGTCTGAATAAGAATGTTTATACCACGGTACATGACTGTTCTTATGTAATCTAACGGCCGCAGACATTTATTCTCTCATATCAGAATATAAAACGTATCTATATTAAGTAATATAATAACGCTTAATTTAATAGAGCGTTAAGTAACGCTTTATTAAATTAAGCGTATATAAAATCTAACACTAATATGCAAATATCTCTCATTTATGGATAGTCGTTTTACAAATATTGTATGTTTAATAATAGATGTAAAGTTCCATCCTGTTTCCTGTTTCAAACTACCTTTACATAGTTGCCTATTATTTAATTTTTCACGTTCCTAATAGTGAGAATTACCCTAATTAAATATAAGCTCAAAATACCAAGCTAAGCAAAGCTAAAATTTATATTTTATACTTCACTCTTTAGAGAGATATTTCTTTGCAGTGATTTTAATAACGTCTTCTCCTAATTCATAGAGATCGATATATTAAACCTGTTATTCTTATCTAAATATTTATTTCCAAAGCTAGGATGCAACTATCACATAAATAAATTCCAGTTCTTCTTCTATTAAAATTGTTTCGTAAGAAATAATTTAATATCATTGTTGTATTTTGCTTATATCGAGAAATGATAAAATGTTTTCAGTGAGAATACTCGACACAGGGGAATACAAGTGTTTTCAAGTAACAAATGCTTCATATAAACGAAATGTTTTTTACCTTTTCTCTGGCTCCTTCTTAGACTCATCTAAAACAAAAACATGGATGAATTTGTATTAAATTTAAAAATTATTAATGTTAAAGTATATCAAAACTTTGAATTTTAAATATTTATTACTTTTGAATTA
>KK114158.1:1059-26146 GCA_000611955.2 Stegodyphus mimosarum | reverse complement strand
CACCAGGAGAAGCGATAGAAGTTGCAATGACCAAAAGCATAACAGCAAAAATCAGCAGCTTCATATCCATATCTTACGAAGTCTGAAATGAACAATTATTTATCAGAAGCTAAAAAAAAACTTCGAAAATCGTTGAAATTACAAGCCTGAAAACAAGTTCGGAATATTCATGTTATACATGAGCTAAAGATCATTAAATATATGATATAATGTTTCAATGATCTTCGCTCAGGTGTGCCTCATAAAATATGCGAATGATTAATAAAAATTGCTAGTGTTAAAATTAGTTAAAACTAGTGCTAAAAACTAGTATTAAACTAGTTAAACTAGTTAAAAACTAGTGTTAAGCTATTAAAACTAGTGTTAAATTGCTAGTGAGGATTATACACTTCCTCTTTTGAAGGATCTTATGCTTCTATGCGTGTTTAGAACACGTGCACGCGAAAAGAAACAATTGTTCTAATTCCAGCTTTTAGAATCAAATCACGTAAACTCCTAAACCAGTTTTATACAAACCTTTCCTGAAACGTGTTGTTTGCAATTGTTTATCAGTTACAGAAACGTAAACATTTTAGTTTTTTATTGAAGTTTTTTATCTTAGTGAAAATAATCTGAGTCGTTGATGAAAAATTTATTAAAGTCTTACAAAATATGAAATAAATAATAAAACGAAATTGAAATTCAAAATTTGTGCTTCCAGGTGCCCCATACTCGGGTGGAGGACTACGTTATTCAAAATCTTGTGGCTGTAATTATTGACGTTGTTTTCTTGATGAAAGAAATATACATGTAAACATACAGATTTTTCATTATGTAATTTCTTTAAATACAAATAATGACGATAATATTTGGTAGCAACAATTTTTGAAGTGTTAATGGTGTTTATAATGATCTAAGGAGGTCTTAATAGATGGAGTAAGCTGGACGTCAAAAAGTGAACTGAAGGAAAAGTAAACAACGTGACGTCACTACTTATCACGGCTGCCATACAGCGCACAGATAAGATAACGAAACATATTTTTAAATAAAATGATGCTATGTTTGAGAGCAAATAGCAACGTCTTCAGGCTCAGAAAAGTGTCTTTAGGCATACTTTGCATGAAATGCCATTGAAACATCCTTAATCTTAAACCTTACAGGATTTACCATGAATACACGTGTTTTATATTTACCATTTATACATTTCCATACACCTGTATTTTATTAAATTTGAAACAGTTATTTGCAATCCTTATGATTTTTCTGTATACTAAGATAGAAAACATGTGATGTTAACCATTAAAGTTAGAGCTAGAGATTTATAAAGGTATAATGCTCGATCGCGAACATGTAGATACCTATGAATGGAATGTACTCAAAGCCAACCAGGAGTCCGCTTATGACAGAGGTATAAGTTGCGACATCATACTGTGATTTTTCATTCCCCCCCGGGGATTGACTCAGGAGAATTCCTGGGAAGTACTGGCTAGGATCTGTACTTAGGCAGTCTCAAGCAGGGGGGCATATAAGTTGGCTTCACAGGACTAGAGCCCGAGTTTATTCTCAGGTTGGTTCAGGCTCGGCAGGGATCGTACTGGTACTGTCTTGTCGGTTCCTTTGGCTGCGTGTGGATCTAGATCGGAGATCACCGACCAAGTCGTCGGGGATTTGGCTCTCATAGTTTCAATACGGGGACCACGTGTCCCATTGCCTTTCATAGGGCCGGGCCGGGACTGTGGGGTCTGCGTCGTCGGCGAGGAGGTCTCAGGAGCTTGGATAGTTCACCTCGAAAGGCAGCTCCAGGACGAGGATCCAGCTCTTGCGTTCTGTGATTTTTCATGGCTTCATTTTCATTGCACGGGATACAAGGGGGGGGGTTATTTATTATAACCTCCTCGTAGTGAACTAATGCAAAATCCCATTTTGATACTATAATAACCCCTTCTGGGCTAGAAAAAGAGTTTCTCAAATTCATACACGTCTCTCTGTCTACGTGAATGTATTTTTAAAATTCATAAGATTAGAATACATTTTATCCCAAACATATAATGAGCTAAAATTAAACTTTAAAATTTAGTTCTAAGGATGGATAATGCAAATTAGAAGATTATTTAGTAACTAAATAATAATTACGAATATGTGTTTTTTTTAACATACACTATTTAAAATCATTTCCTTTGCATCAATCGTAGCTAAACGTAAAATTTCCATATTAATAAAAAAGAAACAATTTTTATTTCCAAACGAAACTTAATGTGAAAATAAGTAGGATTTATATGACAGGACCTTTGCAATTGTACAGTATATTTGGGTATTTCTACAGAAGTAAACAAAGAACTGCAAAAATATCTCATCTACTAGTTATGGAAGGGTAGTCTTAATGATTAAGAACAAAACAGGAAAACATTAAAATAACAGCAAGGTGGAAAAAAAGATTAGTTGATTACAATTTGTAATACATCTTCACCGAGGCATTGAATGGAATATAACAATCTTGCCATTACTTTGAATTTACTGCTGGGAAATTTTTATTAAATTTGTATTTTCCATGAACTAAAATTTTGACGTAAAAATTTAAATCAATAAATCTGTCCCTACCTGGTGATTTCTAATTAACAAGAGGGAAACCGAAGGAAAATTTGCGCTTTAGTCGGCCGACACATTTTAATACAATACAAAACTTATTAAAATAAATGGCAGCAACACTGATTAAAATAAGATGCCACTTTAACTTCAGCTAACTTTCTAAACCCAAACTCTGATTTTTATTTCTATGTAAATCGTAATAAATATTAGAGAAATATTAGAGAAAGAACTCATTCAGAATATTTTCTCTAACATAGTTTAACGCAAAACTAATAAGTGACTAAATTTTTACATAATTTAATCAGTAGAATAATATCGGAAATGAATATTAATACATTTGCATAATAATCTCAAATAAAAGTAAATAAACGAGAGAAACTTGGAGGGAGGGACTAAAGTAGATCGCAATTACCTTGCTATGTCACCGATATCGCGAACTCAAATGAAGCAGGCAAACTATTGCCATTTCAGCTTGCAAAGGTTTCTTATTACAGACAAGTTGTAAGTTGTTGCTGTTATTCATGGTTTATAGAAGAACAGGTTTGATAACTTCTCTCTATGAGACAGGATGCTCATTCTGTATATAGGTTCTAAAAAAAGAAATCACTTGTTTTCCTTGAACTTTATTAGTTTAGCTTTAAAAAAAGAGACAGCACCAGCCAGTTTACAGTGTTTTTTTAACTAATTAGAAGTATGAATTGAGGGCAATTTTATAATAACTACTAAAGAAAACCAGGTCAGAATTATAAAAGCAATAAATTAGTGCTTTATTTTAACGTAGAGAATTCTTTAAACATGCGTATATTAGAACCTTTCCTGGTTACCATTTTTCACACCCATTTCGTAGTGATGAAAATGTGGCTGTAACTTAAGCTGAAAATAAAATTACCGAGAACATAAAATTTGAAATTTATTTTATTACTCTCAAACGGTATCTTCTCTTTAAGTAAATTTTCTTATACATTTTCAGAAAACTTATCATACACAGTACTGTACTACTTATATGAACAGATAACTGTTCATACTTTCTTGAATTTAAATCTAAATGTACATATGTCACAAAGGCATGTAGCATATTACCATTATGCATATTAATCCTCTTATTAGTCTAAAGGGGCTTAGTCCCTGAAAGATTGTTGTTTTCGTTTTGCGATTTTGCTTTGGAAATATTAAAAGTCTGAATCACTTTTCAAAGTGTTGCCACGAAATATTGCAGCTGTGAATTATATTTAAAAAAATTAAATAATGAAGAATCTGCTTAAATGTATATATATTTGTCCAAATGTGATAAAGTAACGGTACCTACAACCATCCAATTTTGAATAACGTAAGTGTCCACCCGAAAATGGGCACCTGGAAGCCCAGATTTGGAATTTGGAATTTGTTTTATTATCTATTTCATATTTTGTAAAACTTTAACGAATTTTTGATGAACAAACTCAAACGATTTAAAAGCGAGCAATGGCAATATTCTACGGGAAAAAAATCCTTTTTATCTAAAGCGAGCGGAAATATGTTTCAAAAATCCTAAAGATATACTCATTTTAAAATTATTTTCCGATATTGCTTGCTGTTGAACTGAATTTTATGGTTTAAGTACAAAGAACATGATATTTAATAAATAAAGGTAACACACAAAACGTTAAAAACCGCCCCTCTGGGCGTAATTTAAAATCTGAAACATTTCAGTTTTTTTATTATTATTATTTATTTATTTTTAAAGCATTAAGTGAATTTCGTCATTTGTCCAAATCAGGGGTTCGTAACGGAGTTGACCTTCTTAGGTTCTACAAAATTTTAAAAGATTTCAAGAATGATCAAGGAGTTTATCTATAAGCTATTTCTCCCGCACGTTTTCTTCTCAGCATGCCTTCGTGATGTACTTGTCAGAACGCTCGGGGGGCCCGGCCGGAGTTCGAGATCCGAGTCCCGGCCGTGGAGAGGTCCTTGGTTTAAGTCCAAACGAGGGCATTGCTCATTTCTTCACTTTTCTGCTTCAGACTTCCTCTACAACGCCGCCCGAACTAAAAACAAAGTTGGTGAATGATGATTCCTCTTCACCAGTATTTGGCGATCGGGTCCTCTAATCCTTTGTCGCCCTCTAAAAGGGGATTATATAAGTTATTTCTCCCGCTTTCTTAGCATGCCTTCGTGGTGTAGTTGTCGAAAAGCTCGGCGCGTATTCGAAGGTCCGTGGTTCGAGTTCCAGCAAGGACATTGCTCATTTCTTCATGTCTCCTGCTTCCAAATAAAACCTAATGTCTCTACAGATCGAGCAATCGATAACCGAACATGCAGTTGAAACTAATCGACACAATTAGGATCCCTCTGACTACAAGAAAAAATTATTTGTAAAATTGACAACCTTATGGCAAAACAGTGAATAAAATTAAAACGGAAACAAACAAACATGCGTTCTGCTTTGCTGATATGTATTCGTTTATCAACGTCACACGAAACAAACTACAAGGGATAGATATCTATCTCATTGAATATTTGCTTTTCTTGTTAAAATTGACTTATTTATACAAAGAATCAATCGAAATGTTTTCGGTTGCTTTGAAAATTTGGTGCGATTTTCCGATATTGAAAAGTCTGAGTTACATTCTTATATACAATCTCAATGTTCGCTTCGAAGACACTACAAATCTGAATTGTGCCAGCATACCTCAGAGGACAGTTGAACTGTGGTACATCTTATCTTGATATTATAAGATTCTACTAAACTGATTGTCTTTGACAAACAGACTTTGATATTTGAGAAGTATGTAGCGGGTATTCGCTGACTTCTAAAAATCTAGAGTAAAAAGTCCAAAGAAGGGTTAAAATATCCTTTTATTTAACTCAAAAATATTTACAGTTGTCCTCTCTCGAGCTTAGAGGAAGCCTCTACTTGGGTTTTTATTTAAGATAGAAAAGAAGAAACTTAAATGATAACTAATTAGAACTAGGCGAAGCTGTGCCGAAATAGCTAATTGAGTTGGTCCTTATTTAAAACTCAGCTTATTTACGTACTTACCATCAGGTAAGTTGCTCTACCTCATGTTATATTACTATCAGTATTTGTACTCAATTGGTGGAGCATTAGATTGTCGTTCTGGTCTAGCCAAAAATCTCCGTAGAATATTAAAATTTGTAGCCGAATTTATAAAGTTACTTCGTAAGATGGGTATTTGTGACCTGTGGTTATCAAAGAGACTTTGTCAAGGCTTTGCTGAATGAGGATATTAGCAATGTTTTATGAATTGTGATTCTGAGTTTATAGAGAACCTCACCGGCGAATGCTGGCAGGCACGTAACAACACGGCCGAACGTAGTAGAATTTGGTTTAAATCAATTACATAGACAGAAGGCAGAACACGGTGTACAGAGAACTTCTAAGTTCTTCTGCGGAAGTGAACGAGACTTCCCCTTAAATGCTGGCTCTACATAACCTAAATGAGTCGCGATCCTGAAAGCTTATTCTGGTAGGAAATTATAGGTGGAAAACAAGAAAATATAGAAAAGCTGTTCAAAATAAAATTTTTTCAACCAATGGCAAGCACTCAGACGCCTTCGGCTTGGCCACTACTAACGCCAGAAGTGGTGGTCACTTTATCATGCAGGCACCTAATAGGTGGGTCACCTTTGTCTCCTAAGAAGGGACAAACAGTCACAACCATACCTTCTCCGGAATTCGAACCCGTGCCTTTGGTATCACAGTCGGCTTCCTTAACCACTATACCGTATGGGCAGCCAAATAAAAAAAAAGTTAGGAAATTAAAACATCCCGTACAATATTATGATCTTAGAAGAAATGACTGAATTGAAGAATGCTTAAACAAACGTTATTACCAAACTAACAACATTGATTTTTTTCTCCTGTTATTTAAAGGATGATGGTTTTAGTCAAATCAAGAAAGCTGGTTTTAGTCAAGTATATAATTAATCACAGAAAACAAGAAAAAGCTTGAATAGGTTAAGGATATGATTTAAAGTTAAGCAATTTTATAACTTTAAAATATTGCATCCATACATCAAGCTCAGTCTTCAAATTAATTAAAAGTGAACTCTCGTGGAATTTAAATATCTGGTTCTACTTCTGAAAACTTGATTATATTGGTAATACTTAAATTAAGAATGATAGGAAAAGTATAAACCATGTAATTTCAAAAGTAATTTTATTTTCCAATATTCGTAGTGGAAAACAAAATCATCTGTGATCATCGCTTAGTAATAGACAATAAATTGTATTGAAAAGCACAAATAAAAATTAGTTTAAAATGAAAAGTTTACAAAATAGAAGGAGTAAAATTGCTAAAAAATCAATATAAATGTAATGACTAATTAAAGATGCAGAAAACTATAACATAAATAAACTATTTTCAAAATGTTTCTCGTATTCTTAGTCTTATCGTAATTTATAATTTTTAGTGAAATTACTCATATTAAGATTATATTTTGTACTGTACAGTATAACCAAGAGCGGAATGGGGTCGATGAAGAAAACAATTCTTTTAAGTGGATGCAAGAATACGGTTGGGAAGGCATGGTCTGAATTTTTCTGCATCTTTAAGTAGTCATTACGTTTATATTGATTTTTTAGCAATTTCACTCTTTCAATTTTGTAAACTTTTCATTTTGAACTAGTTTTTATTTGTGCTTTTTACATACAATTTATTGGCTATTACTAAGCAATGATCACAGATGATTTTCTTTTCCACTACGAATATAGGAAAGTAAAATTACTTTTGAGATTCTGCAACTCAAGTGGACTTACTATTAGATTCAATATGAATTCAATTCTCAGGGAAGACAAAAAAAATCAGTTAGTATCGGATTGTCCAATATGTAAGGCAAATATCAATCGTATTCCATTAGAAAAGTCTTAACCAAGCTCCCTCATTCTTTGGCAGAAATTCTTCTTTGGCAGAAAATCCCACTTTCTTGGGAAATTGATTTTTTCTTTATATGAGTATGAATAAATTCAGAAACGAAGTAATTTTTGTAGTGTAAATAGGCATTACTGAAAATAAACTGCATGTGAATTAACACGTGATAAGTTTATAAGGTTAATTTATATGCTTATGGCAGACTACCTTAGGGGTAAAGGGTTGCTTCCTTTACCCTTGTTACCTTCTGAGAGAAGCGACACCTTGAGGAAAACGTTCTAGAGAAAACTGGTTCTTATTCATACTTTCGATGTAAACAGATCCATGAAAGTACCCATGCATCCAGCTCGTTCGTTTTGTTTTGAACGTCGAATGAAGAAGCGGAATCTAATGGTTCAGGCAATTCTGCAAGCGGCGGTTCAGGCAATTCTGCATTATTCTTAATATAGTTACTATGGTACAAAATCACGAATAAATAACCTTTCCCTAAACATTATGACATTGTGTAATTACACATGAAGAAGCCCGTCCTATAAATTTTATGTGAAATGAAAATTTAAGATTGAAAGATCTTGGTTTCTAAAATACCTTTTTAATCTCAAACATAGTTTGGAAAATTCCTATACTTTCCCCAAAATCATCGCGTCAATGGAAGAGCCTCGAAAAATCTCCCTTTTCCAATCGATTTCTGAAGACAATTCGAGGTTGTATATCAGTTTCTGTTGCTTACGGAGCCCACAAATGTTATTACTTCCATAGCAGACAGCCTTAGAATCATTTATCTTAATTACCAATAAAAAAATCTGCATTTTATGACTACCAATTCATGAAATTTAAAGAAAGATTAGTCTAGAAGAAAATTCACAATAAAATGAGGAAAATTCTAAAACTTTTATTATCTCTAATCATTGATGATGTCTATCTAGTTTTATCAAATAAAAATTTTGCAACAGAACTTTATATGTATTGGATATTATAACATCATATAATTTTAATATACTATTACGGATTTTGTATTTATTTAGATATTTATTTAGAATTGCAATTAAAATTGTTTTATTTTCCCCGTGCAACCCAGCGCATGACGAATTGTAATAGAAAGCTGAGCCAGAAACGTAAAAATACCAGAACGCGTGCATTTAATATTTCATAAATAGACATCTCGTAATTGTTTTTGATATCCAGAAAAATCGAGAAAATACCAGAATGATCTCGCGATGATTAAAAAGCTTATAAAAGCTGAATTAAAAATGATACAGAGAAACTAATTCGCTGTGAGATCGAATTAGTTTCTCTGTATTTTGAATTTGAGTTCTGTTTAACTTTTTAAAAGTTCTAAATATAACTGCTGTGAGATATTGTGATATTGTACGAATATGTCTGAGGAAATATTTCAGCATTTTGTTTTATTTCTTGTGAAAGGAATAAATTTAATTAACTTTTTAATGACTTGTGACATTCAATCCATTACGAACCCATACGCACGTAACAATACATTAAATTTATGTCGAATATTGTTACAGCATATGTTATCTTTAATGTCATACATAACCTGTAACAGATACATCTTTAAAATACGTCTTTAAAATTCTTCCAGCTCTGTCTATTGTCTTAAAAATCCCTTTCATTTTACTTGAATATTCAGGTATGCACCAATGCAAATAACGAAATCAAAATTATGAAGAAAGTTTTATTCTATCTAACTCAAACGTAATAAAATGTTTTATCAAGCTTTTCAATTTGGAAAAATAAAAAAAAAAAAAAAAAAAAAAAAAGAAAGAAAGAAAAGTGTACTCTGACGTCATAACTATGCGTGATAGCAAATTTTAGTTCTCCTGAAAAGAGAATTTATCAAGCGTTTAATGTTGGGGTTTATAGTCATCCAAAATTATTTTCATAGTGTGGTTATAAATTACGTTTGTAAATTTGTAAAGACTGGATTAAACTGTTCTTTGTGTGCGTTTATAAATAAAAGGCTGAATAATGTCGTATTAATCAATTATTATTAAACTTTAATCAGCGTTAAATATTAATCAGTAAATGTTATTAAATGCAATTAGCCCGTAGTACACGATCTTAGTTCTTCAGCAACCAACAGAAACTCTTAAATGAATAGCTAAATATAACATAGTTCTTTCAATCAATCCAGGCTCGTATCTCGCAGGTTCAAGACGTTACGCTTCCTTATTTTTTCACTAGATGGCGACACAGATGGATATCCGAGTTGAAGGATAATGCTGAACTTCTCATTCGTTCTCAAATGACGCAGCATCATTCGTCCAGGAAAATGGAATCTTTTTAAAATATTTAAAAAAAAAATTTCAAAAAAAGGCATTTTCTGTAATAATCAGTGAAAATACATATGAGTTGCTTAGGGCGAGAAGATTTCCTCATTAAGAAATCGTTAAAAAATACAAAACATCAGTTTGGAGTTTTTTTCTTTACACAACGATTCTGCAAATATCTGTAGGAATTTTGTTTCTGTAAGATTTTTGTACAAAATTCCATGATTTGTAGGATTTTAGTTTGAATTTTGCGTTATGTAGTTTCTTCTCACTTAAAACTTGAAAGTATATATAAACGTAGTTGATAATCAAGAAAGATTTAATTTACAAAATAGAAAAATTCATTTTTAGAATTAAACTGGCTTTAGAGAATACTGTATGTGTTTTGAGGTCATCCGACGCAAGTATTTTTCTATCAAAAGTAAAAATATTCTGAGGCATGTTGCCAAAAATAAATAAATGAATATGAAAAATAATTAAATAAATGAAATAAAAATAGGTAGACAATGCAACTCGGGGAGCAGAAAATGTAAATTCAATTTTTCGATAAAACACATTGCGAATTATTCATATACTGAATCAAATCTATATTATAATTTCAGATCGAAAGATTATACTAGATGATAAAATCTTCAAAGAAATCTACTTCGCCAGTTTCGAAAGGATTGGTTAATTTGGTTATGGCAAAGTACCCAAGTTCTATCTGCCTAATGGGAGACATGCATTCGTGGAGAACTTCCTAAGCGAAATTCACTCGTTATCCATGTTACAGACCGCGAAAAGAGCATGCAGCCGACTCGTTCGCCTGAAATCGAAACCAGGTCAACCTACAGTGTTAGTGAATTTACCGCCTGGATGGTCGTAGACTGTGACATCAGAGAATGAAATTTAGTTAATTTTAATTCAGTAGATACAGTACCAGAAATCATTAAGAATGGTAGCATTATATACCGTTTGTTTCTGATATAAATTTTGTATATAATTCGTGTTCTTCAATAAGAAATTTTTTAAGCCTGCAAAATTGACTACGTTTATAAAACAACGTTGCATCTTTTAATGAGTTACTTATTTTCATTTTGTCTTTTTCACTGACGAAGTTCCGTGAAAATATTACAGAATATTTACTGCCTGAAGAAGGCCGCTTTGAAATGTAAATATTATGCCATTGAAACTAACTGCAATACACAGGAATTTCCTTGATTCTTAAATCAAGAAAAGAACATTATTATTAATATTTAAGTAATGCACGTTTTTATTTAGTCTATTGATTTTGAGTTTTTACTGAGATTATGTGAGGAAAGAAAGGAGCTTAAGCCTTCTGCAATTATCTGAGTATAGACAAAATTAATAGCATAATAAGAACAAAATAAAAAATCCGTTAATTAATTTTAACCAACTTCATCATAATGAAGCAGCTTATTTATTTTATTAAAAGTTTTTCTTTCCCCTTTTGTTAAATCAAAAAAAAAGTTTCTGTAACCGTTTTGAAATTTTAGGTTTTCGTTCGGATTGATTAACTACACCATCGCGAATAAATAGTTCAAATTTTGTTTATAAAGTATGCTCACTAATTAAGCTCACGAATTAATTTAAAGTGTAATGTTTTAACCTTTTATTTGCTTCACGAATGCACACTCACATATGCGCTTTCTAAAATATGTAACGGAGTAAGAGTATACGTTTCACATGATATTTTGCTTAACAAATTTAGCGTTATTTCCCAATGCATTTCTTTCAGTGTGACTGACAGATTCTTTTCGGCTTAAATGATGTCATTAGAGGATAATTCTGTGCAATATGCAATGTTTAATTTGTGTAGGAAAAGACAAAAAATTTCAGAATTGTCTCCCTTCGTGCAAAACAAAATAGAATTACTAAGTGAAAAAACAAATGTCAGCATAGAACAAAATATTTGAGAATTACAGTATTTCTGATTATAAGATTGGAATACTGGCAACCACTAGCAAACTCCACGCGCAGGAACATCTGTTGTTTTTGTGTTGATGTTTGGGGTTTCTGCGCATGCCCATTATTTTATCTAGATAGAAAATGGTGAAATAGAGCAAACCAATAACTGGTCTCTCATAAATGATTGTTTATGTTGTTCTAGGCAATTTTTCAGTGATTCGTTTGTACCTGTTAAAGACAAAATAGTTTCTCGTTGCATGTCAATTATAAAAGTCAAAAATATAAGTGTTTCATGTTTAATAGCAGCTGTTGCAAGCAACAAAATTTGAATAACACTGTATAAATAAAATAAGCTGCTGGACTTTTATTACTTAAAGAAGTTCCTTTTTCAATGATTCAGGTATTTTTTATCAGTTTTTTTTCTCTTCTTGTAAGAACTGTCTCTACCACTTCGCATAAAACAGCTCTAGATCCTACAATGAACCTGGCGAATTCTCGCACAGGCGTGAATAAATTACCAGCTCTGAAGAAGGGTGAAAAGTAATCCTTTATTAATTCAAACTTCAACAGAAAGGCACGATCTTCGTGTATTACAAAGCACCGTCAACTTGCGGTGAGGAGCTTAAATGTAGAATATAATTCAAGTCAAATCTAAAATAGAATAATGCTGGATTAGCACGTTAATTTACACCTAACAGGTTGACTCTCAAAAACTAACAGGCGTGACGATAATCCGAAATGGCCAACAGTCTTACTAACGTAACAGCGAGATAGCAACGAAACGTGCATTGGCTAGCGAAAACACACTCTGAATAAACTCGTAGATTTCCCCGTTTAAATATTCACTACCCTTAACTTCAAATTTACGTCCTGGTGAGAAAATACAAAGGGAAGTTGAGAGGTTCAGAAAAGGTATCAAACTTAAAATAAATTTGTTATGCAAAATAAAGGAAACCCTACACTTTTTCCTAAATCATGTTGCACTAAGTTTTAGCAAATTTCAAATTATACAGCAAGCTCTTAGCCGTTATGCAAATGTGCAACTATATTATAGCTATCGCAATTAAATTATTCTCCGAGGAAAATTATTATTTAACTTTCATTTATCTTACAGCCGTTTTAGGACAAGTCCCTCATAGTCTTATGGAAGTAAAACGTAGCTGAAATTAATGCTCTTGCTGAAGTAATTAAATGAGTAATAAGAAATCGAAGATTGTGACCCTCTATCCGAATTCAGCTCGAAGCACATTAAACAATTCGGAAGGTAAACAGAATTGTTAATTGTAAAATATTGGTTTGAAATCTAGCTATGGGAAACGGTGCTTTATTCTGTTTTGAAGAAAGTATGCAAAAGTTCACTTTGATAAGAACTGAATATATAGCCTTTTTTAAATTCGACTCTTTACCCGTTAGCGTGTATGAATTATTTGCTTCACCAGATTCTTTTATTATCAACATTAAAATAATCTTCCGTCCCGTTTCAGACTTTTTTTTCTGGGTTCCTGTACAACACCAACAAAAAATTCCTCATACTTTTATTTAAATTTCAGGTGATTCTATGCTGTCGGAACTTTACTAAAGATTTTGCTTCGGTTGGCAATCGTGACCGCATGTTTTCCAGTTCAAGAATTATACAACTTCGAACTCCTACATTCAAATATCAGAAGATCCGTTTTTGACGGGCAGTTCTTTAAAGATTTCTCTTATTTATCTCCTATTAAAAATCACAGTCCACATTTCTACTTAAAAAACCTTATTACGTTAAACCTGTATTCACCCATTTGCTAACTTATATTCATCCTTTGCATATCAAACACCAAAATAAATATTTGAAATGAATATCGTATTTATATTTGGCTAAAATTTCGAAATGATTAGATGAAAATGACACTTTGAAACAACAGGATTTTGATTCAGTAGACATATAAAATAATATCAGTACTGTAGAGTTTTAACTGTATTTTATCGCTTGACATCTTGTGTAAAAACTATCTATGGTATTTTAGAAAGTGGTAAAAGAAATGTAGAAGCAGCCTGCGAAAGTAATACACTCACGTTTGTGAAAATTGCAACACCATGAAGGACTTACGCGAGTGAGCTGAAATTTTCAGGAAATGCAAAGTAGCGCATGATATGCAAATGATTAGAATTGCAAATCCGTAGCGCATGCGTATGCTGAGCAGCGCCCTCTGAACGGCTGATGGATCCGAATAAATAGACGGCTGTAGCGAGGCGTGTATGGTTATCGGTGGTTATCTGCTAGTGGTAAACGTTAACTCAATCTGTACTTATGCCTCGTCGACGAAAGAGAGCGAGATTTGAACAACTTACAGAGTTTGAACGAGGGAGAATCATCGGCCTTCGTGAAGCTGGATTGTCGTATCGTGCAGTAGCCTCTCGTGTGCAGCGTAACAGCAGCACAGTGATGCGCGTTTGGAAGCAGTGGACGGACGAGTGTCGGACAACTCGGAAATCCGGGAGTGGACCCCGAAATGTGACGTCAGCTCGCGATGATAGACACCTGGTCCGCATGGCGCGGACGGACCGTACAGCTTCCTCTAGACAATTGGCAGCACTGTGGTCAATAGCTACAGGTGTTTCATTGTGTGCTTCATCAATTCGTAGACGTCTGCTGCAGTGTGGACTGCGCGCACGGACTCCTTTATACAGGATCCCCCTAACGCACGACCATCGCCGCCTGCGGCTACAATGGGCCAATCAGCATAGAGACTGGCGTGCTGATTGGCAGCATGTCGTGTTTTCTGACGAATCCCGCTTTAATTTGTGGTACCATGATGGCCGCATTCGTGTCAGACGCTATGCCGGTGAACGCCACCTTCCGGAGTGCATTATCGAACGCCACAGTGGACGAACACCCGGAGTTATGGTCTGGGGCGCCATAGCATATCATAGACGATCTCAATTGCTACGAATTGTGGGCAATCTGAACAGCAACCGGTATATCCGTGAAGTTCTACAGCCCGAAGCTGTTCCCTTCCTTCAAAGCTTGCCAGGCGCTGTATTTCAACAGGACAATGCCCGCCCTCATACTGCTCGGATTGTTAAATCCTTCTTTGCAGCGCAGCAGGTACAGCTTCTTCCTTGGCCTGCGTGTTCCCCGGATATGTCGCCAATTGAACATGTGTGGGATGTCATTGGTCGGCGTCTTGCTCGTGATCCTCGTCCTGTTGCGTCTGCAGACGAACTTTGGGTACGCGTACAAACGATATGGAATGCTCTTCCTCAGTCAGACATTCAAACTTTGTTTGACTCCATGCCACGTCGTGTAGCAGCACTTATTGCGGCGCGTGGTGGCCACACAAAATACTGATTCTGATCTCTTGTTCTTGTTTGTTTGCTTTGAACATTTAATCATTTATTTGTACCACTACCACTCAACTGTGTATTAAATTGCATTCAATTATGACGATTCCTTCTTGGTGTTGCAATTTTCACAAACGTGAGTGTACAATAAAAAATGTAATGACATGCCATGTACAACACCAACGAAGCATCAATCGAATCTAAAATAGCAAAGCAAATTGCAAGGAATCTCTTAAACTGAAAGGTGCTAATTAAAAAAAAAGCTATTAACACTTTTACGAAATTTAGAATGAAATTTAAAAATTG
This sequence comes from Stegodyphus mimosarum, assembly GCA_000611955.2. Taxonomy (NCBI): domain Eukaryota; kingdom Metazoa; phylum Arthropoda; class Arachnida; order Araneae; family Eresidae; genus Stegodyphus; species Stegodyphus mimosarum. The sequence continues at coordinate 10,887 of KK114158.1, read as the reverse complement.
TTGATGAACAATTCAAAACAAACACGGTAAAGCAATTGTTGGTAAAAGATAAAATTCCACAAAGAATGCAATTTCAAAATCTTTTTATACAAAAGGTTTAAAATAAAATGAAAATTACGCTATAGAGACATTAGGTATTTTTGAAGTAGGAGTATTGAAAAATGTGCAACGCCTTCGCCGAGATTCGAACCAACCACCTCTGGAATACGCGTCGAGAGTGCTGACCATTACACCACGAAGGCGTAGAAGGCGGGAGAAATACTTTATTTACTCCCCTTTTAAAGGCTACTGGGGGTTAGAGGATCCAATCACCAAATCCCGGTGGTGGAGAATCATCCTCCACCACCATTTTTATTTCGGGTGCCACTTGTAGAGACATTAGGTATTTTTTAAAGCAAGAGAAAGTGAAAAAAATGAGCAATACCCTCGCCAGGACTCTAAACACGGACCTCTCGAATACGCGTCGAGGTGCTGACCGCTACATCACGAAGACATGCCAAGAACTCGGGAAAATTACTTATATACTCTCCATTTTAAAGGGCGACCGGGGTTCAGGGGGCCCTAGTCGCCAAATCCCGGGGGTGGAGAATCATCATCCACCACCTTTTTTTCATTTCAGGTGCCAGTGTAAAGACATTAGGTATTTTTTAAGTAGGAGTATTGAAAAATGAGCAACGCCTTCGCTGAGACCCTAACCACGGACCTCTGGAATACGGCGCCCAGCGTGCTGACCACTACACTACAAAGGCATGCGAAGAGGGCGGGAGAAATACCTTATACCGTAGGTAGTTTGATTAAAGCCTTAACTTTAATTATTGCTTTAGAACTAATTATTGAATTAACTGTTACTGTATTTTACTAGGTAAGTGACGTTGTTGTGTATTAATTCACTGTGCATAATTAATTTAATACTAGTTCATAAAATATTTAATATTTGTGTACTAATTCTTACTGAATGTTCTGTATTATAATTTAAACACACTTTTATCTTGAGTGTGTTACATTTCTTAAAACAGCTGGAGAAATTTTAGTCTAAAAGCGGGCGATTTTTTTCCGAGGCTACTACCCTCTTGGGCTCATAGGTCGGAGGACAGATGTGGTACCCCTCCCCCTTTAACATTCAAAATTGTGCACGTGTCACCTCCCAGTAGGATGCGAGAAAATTTCGGCTTCGCCTGAAGTGGGAAACTTTCTGATTTTTATCACAACTGATGTCACAGCTCTGACAGAAATACGGCTGAAACATTCTTCGAAGGTTTGCGTGCCACGTTTGGAAAAGCTAGAATTTTTAAAAAAAAAAAGTGGTGTTAAATTATTACCCTTTTCTCGTTGGTTGGAGAGAGTTTAAGAAAATGGTTGGAATGGGTAGATATTATTTCATACCTGAATCGAGACAATGGTGAATTTAGAGACGGTACAATTTTAGAGAAGCCAACGTTTAAAAATTATTGTGCCATAGGCAGGAACGATTTCTCACTTTATTGAACATTACAGAAAAGAGAGAAAGATAAGTTAGACGGGCCTGAGGACAACGCAGTGTGCTAGTCGTATATATATACATATATGTGATGATTAATGAGTAGGAAGAATCAGGGTATTTTAACCGTACTTTCAAGTTTTACCCTTGCGACTTAAATTACACTAACTAAAAGGGCACCAAACCACTTTTATCCGTGGATTTTGATCAGAAGGAAAATAATGGATTTTTAGCCGAAAATTCTGCCCTCCACTTAGGAAACATGTGCAAGTAACTCGACCGCCATCAGCTGTAGCCTGACCAAAAAATACATAGACGTTCTTTGGCCTGACTAAGCAGTTTCCTCTACTCCAAGTTACCATACGCACAACTACACATTTGGCAATAACTTGCTAAACTTGGCTTCTATAGAAAGGTCGAACAACAGTGAAATAACAGTTTATATCAATGTAACAATGTTTAAAATTAGTTATGATTAAAATTAAAAAGGAAGATAAGAAGTAAATTTTTCTCTACTCTTTCAAGCATGAAATTACACGATACTGGTGAAATAAAATTCACATAGATTTGAAGTTGATTAACAATGAAATGTAATTTAAACTTAAATTGTAAACAAAAATCTTTCACACAGATTCACTTAAAACTGAGACACAGCAATAATCTTGCATAGCCTGGCTAATCGGTCCACCATTTAAACAGACTATTTAAAATCGGACTAACTATCAAACGAAATACATAAAAAAAGGATAACAGGTTAAAAAAATCCTTCTCTTCCCTTCCTGTTTTTCAATAAATAAAAACGCAATTTATAAATTCAATATATGAATGAAATATGAAATCTTGCTTGACAGTGTTCTTTCTTTTTTTTTTTTTTGCATCTAGTGCTTTTTCTTTATGAATAAAGATGGGACATGGACATTTTCTATTTTCTCCAAGACTTCAAATATATATAAATATCACATAAATATATTATACCTAAAATATTAATATACACTTTATCTTCATAAATTACATACTGAAAACAGAAATTTTAAGTAAATACCTTCCAGAATTCTAGCCGCATTTTTTTCTTTTTAAGGAACTCGATCTTCTTCGTGTAATCCGCCTACTTCGTGTATCAACAAATTATTTTTGTATTTAATAGAAATAATTAACTCTTCCTTATTGAATGATAATGAAATATCTAAAGCTTTACGACGATTTCTATTTACGGCTTGGCATTGTAGAATTTCTGATTTGAAATCCATTAAAGTATTATGTATTAAATGTATGTTATGTATTAAATAATCTGCAAAATGATTCTTCATAAATCTGCCAAATTCTTTCGCAATATTTTTGTATGATATTCATTTTTATGTTTTTCTATTTCTGGTAGTGCAATGTCTGAAATACATAAACTATTTTGCCGTTATTTAGACAATGTTTTCCTTCTATTATTCCCATGATGTTATTCATTAAGATACATTTCTACAGTATATTCTCAATGTAAAGGGTGTCTGAAAAAGAACGCCGTATTTGAACAGCCCGTTTTTTATTTGGTGTTGTTCGCAACATTATTTCTGCATGTTTAGTTATCACTGATCATTAAGGTTATGTTTTGATACTGTGCTTTTGTTTTCCAGGTTAATGCTTGTGGTGTATAGTCATGAAAAGATACAGTACGGAACAGCGAGTGTTGATTGTGAAAATCACTACAAAAATGGTGAACGTTTCGCGGAAACCGTTCGAAAATTCCGTACGATTATGGGACACAAAATGCACCAAATGAATTCACTGTTCATAGGTTGATCTAAAAATTTGAAAAAAACCGGTTCAAATGCCCGGAACGCCCTCAAAGTGGCCGAAGTGAGGCAAACGTTGCTGCTATGCTTGATTTGGTCACTGTGAGTCGGGGAAAATCATGTCGTGCTCAAAAAATGAACATGTGTCCAGCAACAATGCATAGAATTTTAACGGAAGATCTACAGTTACACCCGTACAGCTCAGATAACGCAGGAACTTAAACCAACGGATGATGGAAAACGACGACAATTTGTGCAAGGGATCCTGGAAAAAGAACGAGAGACACGTTGTTTCACAAAGCGCATTATTTTCTCAAATGAAGCTCACTTTCATTTAAACGGCTTTGTGAATAAACATAGGTGAAGAATATGGAGATCAGAGAATTCACGAGTAATTCACGAAAAAGACATGCATTCTCAGCGAGTTACGGTTTGGTGTGCAGTTTGGAGTGGGGGTTTAATCGGTCCTTATTTTTTTGAAGATGACCAAGGAAGGGTTGTCATGGTGAATGGAGTTCGTTATCGTGCGATGCTCACTAATTTCCTTTGGCCCTGTGGGATCAAATGAACATCGAAACTTTCTGGTTCCAACAAGACTATGAAACTTGCCAAACTTCAGGAGATACAATCGCTTTGCTGCGTGAGAAGTTCCCAGATGGACTAATCTCATTACGAGGAGACCAAACCTATCCACCTCGATCTTGCGACCTGACACTTTGTGACGTTTTCCTATGGAAGTACACCCAGTCACGAGTCTACAGAAGCAAATCCCGTAATCTGTTGGAACTCAAACAAGAAATTCAACGGGGTCTCAACGAAGTTGAATGGGAAATGTGTGATCCAGTGATGGTTAATTTAATGGACAGAACGATTGCTTGTAGGACTAGCAGGGGGGTCATATGCCCGATATTGTATTTCACGTCTAATCTCATCATCTCCTGAAGAGAATGGTGTATTTTGTTTGCTTCTTTCAAATAATTCAATTTATAGTAGATTCAAATCAGGCGTTCTTTTTGAGACACACTTTATATGTTTCTTATGCTGCTTCGATAGTTAATGTCTATTCTAAAAACAATTCCTCCAAAGACCAGATATTTTTTGCCTTTCGTTTATTAATTTGACTTTATTTAACGCGTTGTATGTAATTTTAAATTATTATAGACAATAATGCTATCAAAAAAATTACGTTACTAATACATCAACACAGGAGTCGTAGCGCGAAGATATTTTCGTTAAATTTTAATTATAGTCTTCATAAATAAAACTGGCCCACCAGCGGCCGAGCGGTAAAGACGCTGAACACTGGTAGTTCGGTCCGAGGTTCGAATCCCGCGAACGGGCTGGCTGCATGGGCGTTTTCGTGGTTTTCCCCATGTGTAACGTGTATACGAGCCAGTTTCCCTTAGAAAGTCCTCCACGAAGGCATCCCTCCTCTTAGGCAGATAGCCCTCGTGTGCTTTGCCATAACTGAATAACCTAACCATAAATAAAACTACTGCTTATTAAGAACCGAGCCGCATGCGGCTCCCCAGTTTGCTGGAGCACGATTTTATGAATAAATAATGATTAAAACTTATCAGTGCTTTGCATTTTCCGAAATGATGAAAATTTTAATAAACTTAAAGGCAGTTTTGTAAACATTTCTGTTGCAAAATGTGCAAAAAGATAAGTCGATCTTATCCCTAAGAAACTTATTTTTATTAACTATACTACTCAGTCTTTTGAGTGGCTTTCTCATTTTATTGAATGCTTTGCATAATTAATTAAACGACTGTTTTCTTGTGTATGTGCACACTTACATTTCATATATAATTTATATTTCCCGAGATAAACTACTTCGAATCAAACTTCCAAAGCTTAGTTTTATAAATCTTTTTTATAACTATTTTCAGTGCAAAGCTTTAACAATTCATTAATGCTGAATGCAATATCTCTGCCTAACGTTGAAATATCAAATATGAGATTGAGCTAAAATGACAGAATGCAGCCATTTGCCATACATGTTAAGCTTGTTGATTCATTTCCTTTTTAAATAACAATTAGAAGTCATAGCACATATCAGTGAAACGATTTTCATATTTTCTGCTATGAAATTTAATTTAATTAGATAACCGTAAATTAAAATGAAAGTACCGTCTGCCAATGATAAAATATGAAAGCTTAAATGTATTAGTCTTAGTATAGTTTTTTAAATAGTATGTCTTAGTATAGTCTCAGTATAGTCTTAGTGTAGTCATTAGTCCTAGTATAAGAATATTAATCTAGCAGAACACATGAATTACTTTTAGTACTTATTAAGGAAAGGTGTTTGTCATGATCCTTGACCAATTCATCTTTTCCTGTTCGTTTTCATCCACTTATGATTGTTATTGGTCGACTCTATCCGCAGAAACTAAATTGGCACACTTATGCAGGTTTAACAATAACATGAACTATATTTTATTGAAGTATATATATTATCTTTTCACAAAGTATTTTTTTTCACAATTACATTAAAACGCACAACTATTACATTTCACCTTTCAGTTTTTAATAATGACAGATCAAACTTCAAACTTGGAATACAAAAAAAAATTCAAAAATGTTTCACGTGAGCCTCCGTCTTTTTCGCATCAAGCACGTTTCTTCTTCTCGTAGCCAGATTTTGCTTTCTCTCCGCTTTCAGATAGACAGTTTTTTTTTTCACACGAGCAGGCCGTTGGCTTAACTGTCCTTCCATCAGGGCTTGGTTGGTAGCTTCCTCTTACCGAGCATGTGCATGACACACCCCTGCCCAGAATGAAATTTGTCCTTTCTTTAGGACGTATATCATTAATCAATATCCAAGCAAATTTTCTGTACACTACTTCTACACAATACAAATCTCGTACAATATTAAATAAAACAAAACAGAACAAACAATATAAGATGCAATCATACAGAAAGCAAAGAAAAAAACAAATTATATTACTCATATTATATCTGATCCAGACGTGAGAGAGCATCAGCACTTTGGTGCTGCATCCCTGGCCTATGACTAATTCGCAAGTCCCATTTCTGCAATGCCAAAGCCCAACTCTTCAATTTTGGTCTTCGAGAAGTAGTTTCGTTCAAATATCTGAGAGGATTGTGATCCGTTATAATTTCTATATGAGCCCCATAGATCCATTTATCAAATTTATTCAGGCCAAATAAGACTGCCCAAGCTTCCTTCTCAATGCTTGCCCAATTTTTCTGAGTTTGAGAAAGCTTTTGGCTTGCAAATGCAATAGGACAATAGTTACCACTCTCGTCTCTCTGGGTTAAACAGCAGCCTACCGCCAAATTGGATGCATCACAATGGATCTGAAAGGGCTTTCCAATATTTGATGTGGCCAGAGTATCCTTTAATTTGTTAAAAGCATTCTGTTCGAACTCCCCCCATAGAACAATATTGGCATGCCTCTTCTTAGTCAACTCTGTCAACGGTGCCGATATTTCTGCATAATTAGGAATATAAGATCGATAAAATCCTATTAATCCTAAAACCGATCTCACATCTTTTTTTGTGACTGGCCTGACGAGTTTTCTAATTGCCTTGACCCTTTCTTCATCAGGACATGCTTGCCTCCTCCAATTATATGCCCCAAATATTTGATTTTTTTAGCTGCAAAAGCACATTTGTCCAAACGTACAGAAAATCCTAATTTTTCTAAGGTGTCCAGGACCAGAGAAATGTGTTTCAAGTGTTCCTCAAATGTTTTCGAGAAAATCACCACATCATCTATATATGCCTGAGCATAATCGCTATGACTCTGTAAAGCACGATTCATTTCCCTCTGGAATGTCCCCGAGGCTCCTGATAAACCGAAAGGCATTGTTCTCCACTGGTACACTCCATTAGATGTCGCAAATGCAGTCAAGGGTTTGCTCCTTTCATCCATTCGGATTTGCCAATACCCTTTTCGAAGGTCGATGCTTGTCAGCCAGTTAGCTGCACCCGCCACAAAAACCAACTCCTGCATGTCCTTCATGGGAAATGTTGGAGTTTTTGTAACAGCATTCAATGATCTAAAATCTATACACATTCTAACTGTAGCATCCTTTTTCACCACACAAACTATAGGATGAGCAATTTCTGACTCAGAAGGTTCAATTAATCCTAATTCTAGTAACTCACGTATCTGCCCATCTACTGCTTTGCGATATGCCATAGGTATTCCATAGCAGTGGGGTTTCTTCCTAATAGCAGTAGGAATAAGTTCGATCTTGTGTGTACCTACTCGGGCTGGTTGCACTGGACGTGTAAATAATGTTTGGTATTTCCTCAGTAGCCCTAAAAGTCTACTCCTTTGGACCGAATCTAAATTAGACATTTCTAATCCTTCCAGAGATTCAGAAAAAGTTTTTCCTCCCTTGTTGACAGGTGTAGATTCAATTTCGCCAAACTCTTCTTCTCCCTCCAAGATAACATTTACTGCTTGAGATCTAACTACATAAAGTCTAATCTTATTCTGATGAACATGCCTTTTGGTTCCATCGGGCATTCGTACTACAAAAGAGTGAGGACTTTTCTGTTCCAATATATTTGCAGGACCCTGCCATCTAGCGTAAAGCTTATTATTAGAATCGGGAATCAAGACTATCACCTTATCTCCCACCTTAAACGTTTTTACGGTAGATCTTAAATTATGATAGTGTGCTGTCCTCTCTTGTTGAATTTCAGCTGTGAGCTTTGCCTGCTCCGCTGCCTTCTCAAACCTAGCCTTTAGATTTTGTAAATATGTATAAACAGGAGTTGCATCTAATTGTAAATTTTCATGTTTTCCTGTCCATGATGATTTTAATATCGACAAAGGTCCTTGAGGTGTCCTGCCGTACATTAGTTGAAATGGAGCCACCCCAGTTGTTGAGTTGGGTACTTCTCTATAGGCCCACAACACATAAGGAATTTGCAAATGCCACCCCCTACCTTCTTCTCTGATGACATGATGCAACATTCTTTTTAAAGTACCATTAAATCGTTCAACTAATCCATTAGATTGAGGATACCCAGGGGTCGAAAACTTAGGACTGGCCCCTATTCGTCTCTCAAATTCTTGAGTCAAATCTGCTTTAAAGTTTGTTCCATTGTCACATGCAATTACATTTGGAATACCCGTTCTTGAAAAAATATGTAATAACTCCTCACAAGTCGACTTGGCAGAGAGGCTAGTTAGGGGTATTGCTTCTGCCCATCTGGTATGCTGATCAACTAAGCATAATATATACTTATGCCCCTTAGAGCTGGGAGGATCAATCGGACCTATCACATCAATGTTTACAATTTGGAAGGGCAGATCTGGCCTCGTTACTGGGGTGATTGGTGTCCTATCAACAGTTTTAATTGGTCTAGTCAACTGGCACTCTTTACACGCCTCGCAAAATTTCTGGACGTCTAACCTCAGACCTTCCCAATAGAAAGAGTATCTAATTCTCTCCACAGTCTTCTTTACCCCCATGTGGCCACTAAACACCGAGCAATGTGCTAACTGCAAGACTTCCTCCCTTCGACTCTTAGGTACAACTAATTGTCCCACGCTTTCCCCAAGAATTTTGTCCTTATGAAAGAGAAAGTTATCCACTGTATAATAATTCCCCTTTCCTTTTTGAGCATTCTCCCATGCTCCTACCAGAGATTCACAAGTCTCCTGCTCTCTTCTAAAAACATCCGCTGTACATAGTCTTCCTGACTGAGGTTCTTGGCTTTCACTTGATTCCATCTTTCCTTTCTCATCGAGATTCCTTCCCACACTAGTGTTTCTTTCTAGTTTCCCTCTGTTTACCTTCACAGACTTTTCATTTCTCCTAACCTCTGGGATGTTTGTGGTTTCTTCAGGTAAGTTCTCTACCACCTCACCTGTGTCATGTAACTGACCCCCTAACATGGTGAATACTTCCGGAGGAAGCAACACATCCTCTGCTAGAGATTCTGCAACTGCACACAAAATCTCTTGATGTGTGACACTGGAACTTTCTTCTACAGTGATACCCAGTGGAATGTTTACCAAAGGGCATTTAACAGCTGGACGAAATATACTTTTCAAATATATGCTCGATCCTTCCTCCAGTTGGAGATTTTTGGTTAACTCCTTTTTAACCACCGTAATTTCTGTTCCTGAATCAACGAGGGCCTCCCCTATTGTTCCATTCACACTAATAGGAACCCTTTTCAACTTACACAGCTTATAGTTGTTTACATTCCCTGGCTTCCCCAAAGGATCCACACGAGCTACCACAACTTTGTCCGCTAGGATATCATTATCCTGACCTTTTTTTACCCAGTTTACCCTAGCTTTATCCTTTTCCTCATTTCGGTTATACTGCCTAGAACCTTTAATCTGAGGACAGTTCCTTTTAAAATGCGAAGCTGAACCACATACAAAACATGTTAAACCTTTAACATTCCCTGTGTTTTTCCCTATGGTTTCTGACCCATGCCAACCGCTTCGTCTCTCTTCGACCTTAGGTTTCTCACCTATTGCCTGGTTTAGCATCTTAGTTGCACAAGCTACGCTACGTACGTTGTAGGACTTCCCTTTAGCCGCAAAGAATATTTCACCTTCTTTTCAA
>KK114157.1:101842-134460 GCA_000611955.2 Stegodyphus mimosarum | reverse complement strand
CATGCATACATTTATGCAGATTCATCATTTTTTAAAATTTAATGAAGAGCGATAACATTTAGTGGCAACAATTTGAAAAGTGATACGCCGTTTTTGTGTTTCCGACGCAAAATCGCAAAACGAAAGTAATAGTCCTTCGGGACTAAATCCCTTTGGACTAAAAAAAAAAGAAGGAGAAAATGCATAATTTAAGAATTCAGATGAAAGTTTTTGTAATTTTAGTAAATGTCATTTTGTAATTTAAATAATACACTTGTGTAAATTGTATTCATGTTGCCATACAGAGTAATATAGGTAATATATTGTATTATCATTGAGTCACAGAAGCTTGCTTAATCAAGTTTCTTTTTAAGAATCTGACGTGAGGGGCTACAGTAATAAATCCGTTTTGGCATTAATATTTAAAAAATTCGAATAACAAACATACTGCTGATAGGAACTAATGATGTTCAACTTACTGATTAGTAACTTAAAATATTGTGACGACGACTTGCAAGATTTTTCATTACTTAAAAATGCATGCATGTTTTGTTCTTCTCCATCATGAAATATATGTAGAGTGTATTTTTAGTCAGATGTTTTTTCTCTCGTAAGAATGTTTTATAACATGATACGATACTCGTTTGGATTGATTGTACAGTTATGATCTTGCTTTGTTTTCAGAGAATTTGAAATATTTTTTTGGAGATACTGTAAAATTTATATTCCAATATTTTTGCTTCAAAAATTTTTAGAATCAAACTTTATTTTCAATATATGGATTAAAATTAAGATGTACTCTTAACATATTAAAGAGATTTATGTATTTTACTAAATGATCACTTGTGTATCTATAATTAAAAAGCATCATAGGATCTCAGTTTGAATATTGAAATACAATATAAAAGAAAAGGTATACTAAAAATAAATTTAAAAAAATGAAAACAATAAAAGTCTTTATGAGAATAAAGAAAATAAGCAGATCATTTTGCTTCAATAAAAACATAAGTATAAAGCAACATTGTTGGTTCATTTTACTTTCCTAATAGTTTTCTTTTTATTTTGGAACAAGCCTTTCCTTTACTTTCTCGTGTTCCCACCTACGTTTCCTTGCCAGACTGAGCTTTCAGGATTTCTATTTATGTAAGTGAGGTAAAAACGAGTATTTAAGCTGAAGTCTGTGTCGCTGTATTAGACGAGTGTAGGACAGCGTGTTCTGCCCATTTCGGACACGTTATTGCTGCTAGTTTAAACTTTCTATTATTTGTCTGTATTGTTACGTGTTTGCTAGCATTCGTGATCTTAAATAAGGGCAACGCTGTTAGTTAATTCTCTGCAGCTTCGGCTGGTTTATTTTAGTTAACATTAAATTAGTTTTAGATTTTCTATCTTGATTTAAAGGCTAAGTAAGTGGAGGCTTATTGTAAGCCCGAGAGGGAGCTATCTATGCATTTAGGGTTGGAATAAAGGGTAATTTAAGCCTTCCTTGCATTTCTTATTTACAGAACTCCGTGAATGGTTGCTACTTTCTTACTTACAGAACTCAGTGACTACCCACTACAGCGAATAGTTGATAATCAATATTCTAGCTCTTAAGAAACTCAAATCTAGCTAAGTTATTGCAGTTGTATTAAAATTAATATACTGATATAAGCCTTTATCTCAGAACATTAAGATTTCTCCCCGCGCTAATGGCAATCATTACCCAATGTCATCAGGGTTGCGTAGACTCTAGACCCCTGAGGCGTTTGGGGGTGGAAGAGAAGCAAAAATCCGGGGTAAGCCGTTCTTGCCGTGCCTTTTCATTGTAACAAACAAACAGGAGACAGCCAGTATTCGAAAGTATGTTTAAAGTAACAAATTTCCATAACCGCATCCTAAAGAGGCTACATACAAGAGCGAGAGAATCCAGGAGAAACAGTTTAAGAGTTAATGTTGACTGCCTGCACAAAGTAAAATCATGTTTCATTTGGAAATATGACACGGGGAGAAGATGATATATATCTGTTTTGGATGCAATAGGTATCTTTTACGCTTTCAATTTTTATTAAAGATTATAATGTACGCTAAGCAGGATACAATACACGCCACCTTATATTTTATTTACTATAACAGCGAACTATAAATATACCAGGAATTTATACATTATTTCTGCAAGTTTGACTTTGTTCATTTGTAAACTTCCGAAATTCTGTACTGGAAACTGCAGTACGCATATAGAGTACTATTTAAACATTTCGAGATTAACTGCATAGAGGAAACTTGCTTAATTTAGATCTAGTTTCAATACCATTCTGAATAGTATCCTTAGGATTTAATACACACTGCAAAAGTTTCTGTTAGTTTAGTGGAAATACTTTGTGTTAGAGATGGCTACAGTGAATATAGTCAGCGCGTAGGATACCGATTTTCAGACGGCATCAGCTAAGTTTTCTCATAAGCAACAACGAAATGAAAGTACATTTCGCTTCAAATTATTAATGTAGGATGTCCTCTTTCACGAATGACAGATGGCACTGCATGCTGTCGGATACACATGAAAATTTCTGCTATCTTTTAATGTATCTTATTTCGGTTTGGATTTATATTGGAAGAAAAGAAATCAAGGTACAAAATGAGAGAGTCATTTTTTATTTAAAATCAAGATAATACCACTTATTCATGACATTTTGAGGAACTTCGAAATTTCAGGGCTAAACCCGTAACGCTCGGAGGGATAAAAAACATATACGTCTGTCTTAGACGTCTGTCCAAGCAGGCATTTTGCAGGTTTAGCTTTAAGCCATGGTCACATGAACGGGAGAAAACTTCATGCAAGTGCCTAGTGTGTTCCTCTTCATCCTTGAAGGTTACTGTTATAGTCTAAATAAGGTACACAACAATCTAAATCGGACAAGACTTGGTGAATGTATGGACAAATTCGAATAGGTCACAAATTGTGGTTGTTGCCTTTTTTTTTCAATGTCATCAGGACGCACTGTAATCTGATGAAAGGCCCGGGCAAGGTCCAGAGTCGAAAAGAGCGAGGCGACGGTAATCACTACAGGGGCGCCGCTCATCATTTGCTTTTTTGACCATATGAAAAAGGCTGCCCATGGATTCTTTGATGGCCGAATATGACGAGAGGTGTTCAAATTCTTATTGCGCCGCTTGGAGCATACCAGCGGACAGACGTCTTAGCTTATAAAAACTGGTGCTCCTGTAGTCTCAATAAAATGATAAGCTACAGGGGTTTTAGAGTTTGATTAATTTGCAAAGGATTGGTGAGCTGCGGATACTGAGAGAGAATCTGGGAAAATTTGGAATCCTGAAGAAAGATAGATAATTTAGATGGTATTTGGTTATTATAATTAGAAATTGCCCCACGAGAGGTCAAATGAGTTCTTGGTCGACTAGGCAAGTGTTCCGGCCATCAATTAGTAACTTAAAGTGTTTGATAAATTCATATGATTGGTTGCTTCAGATCAGCCACTACGAAATCCCAAATGTAAAGGCGTCTTAACCGAAAAGAGGGAAAGGCTTTTGCTACTTAAGGTAGAAATTTATTTACAGTTTGTGGCATATAAAACTAGTTTGTCTGACTTTATCAAGTGAGACGAGTATCATTTAGGGAGGACTGAAATGTCGGCGCCGCTACCTCTAAGAAATTGAAACTTGGAATCGGGGTCCAGCGTAGTCAGCGCCTGAACGCCGTTATAGTTTTCCGGCTGTTGATACGTATAGGGAGATAAATTTTCTTGCTTTGTACCCGAATCTATTTTAATAGAAACCGTAATCCTTATTACGCCGCTGAGAGTTATTTCGTGAAGGGTTGCATCCGCAAGGTTTCCTGTTGCGACTCCGAGAACGATTATGATTGTCTCTGAACGGATGTCTTTAGCTCATTAATCTGTTTGGTAAAGTCGGCTATTTTTTATTTCAAGGAAGTATCACTGAAATCTGATGCCCTAACATTGTTTAGGGTAGAGGATGTGGATAATTCATGTATTTTATCTGCCACAGCTGCGAGGTATTCATTTAGAGCCGCCAAAATTGTTTCTGTATTTGTTGGGACTCTGTTAACCTCCTAAAACCGGACCAAAATTCTCATAATATAGCCTTCAGACTAGCGAGATCCCAAACACTTTTTCCCTTGACTTTTGCCTAATTAGAAAAGTCGTTAGGATGGTCATTTGCCCCTCCATGAATGCCTATAGCGACATTTATTATTAATTACAGTCATGGATGGTAGAGTTACAGAACCTGACTATTTAATCGAATCAACGTGAAGGAAATTAATTATTAAAAAAAGTCTTACATATTTAAATTAAATGCGAAAAGAGAATGGAATTTTGGTACTTTATTTCATACTATTTTTGTCAGTACGCGAGTTGCGACATCTAGGTTCAACGTTCTGAAACTTTGCGGTCAGTTTATTTTGATGCATCAGTTCTTTCGCGTGACACATTATAATAATATAATCTTGAAGACTTGCTCGTTTGTTGTGTAAGGTACCGTCGTGTTGGGAAACAGTGTCTGTGTTTTTATCTGGTGTATTTAGTCAAGTTGTGTGTATTAATCTTTGTATAATTAATATATTTATTGCTGTCTTCTACTCTTTAAGCAAATAAAATGTCACGAAAAAAGACAAGGATTGATTTGGAAGATTCTCATGTTGTTAGGAAGTAAGTAACATTTTCATGTAAACTGGTAGGCTTAGCGCTTAAAACTGCCGTAATTTTCGTGTATCAAATTTGGAGATTGCTAAGATGTTTTTGTAGTATTTAATTTTTGAAATGTTTATATTTAAACTAAAGTTATTTGTATTTTGAATACGAAATACCCCAAAATATGAAGTATCTTGATACTACATTAAAATTATTTAAATGTTGATAATTTTGCAATAATCTTGTTCAAATACTAGATGCATTTACTGTTTTATATTTATCTGTTTTCTGTGAAACATGTTTTACTTATAGTGTTGTCATAGATAATTTCATGTTAGATTCAGAATATTAATGACCGTTCGTTGTCGAAATATAAATGTTAAAATAACTTCGAGGAATGGCTATTTTTTACCTAAAGATGGTAAGCTTTCTTTAAATTTCAATTAGTGATCGAAAGTTTTCAGTTCTGTAAAAAATAAAAATATAATTTGAATTTTGATAGTAACGAAAAAGATATATGATTTGAGGCAGAGGGATAATAGTCCGAGAAATTTTAATGAATTAAAAAATATGTATGTAATTTTTTGAACTGAAGATTTTAAGTATGGGATTATAGTTGGTTAGTGCAGGGAGATAACATTTAGTTAATGTGCATGAAATTAAAATATTATGATATACATTCATAAGCATCTTTATGTTAATTGTGAGTGTTCATTTGTTAAAACGCTGCTGTTTCTGTAATTCAGAAAAAAAGTAAATGCTGATGTTCATGAGTTTCACAATTTGTCTCATTCTGGGCTTTCTGTTGATTTTTTTTTTTTAAAGATCTATAGATTCTTGGAAAAAAAAAATATTGGTTACTTTGTTTGCTCTAACCAATTGATTTTAAGATTTGCATTTGCCGTTTGATATTTCCTTTGCAAACACTGTAATATATGTTGAGTTACTGGATAAGATTGAATTATACAAGAATTTTCTCGATCACCAGTGACCAAGTGGTTAAAACTTCTAATTATTGGTAGTTTGTCCTGTCTTTGGGTTCAATCACAGGTGAAAAAGCTGGCTGTATGGTTGATTTTCATGGTTTTTCCCTATGTGTAACATCAATACAAGCCAGTTTGTCAGAAAGTCTTCAACGTGGGCATCACTCATTTTAAGCAGATAGCTTTCGTGGCTTTGCTACATTCAAATAACCTAACTTAACCTAATCTAATCAGGAATTTTCTTAAATCCCACCATCAACAGTGGTAGATGGTTTTATTCTTTTTTTTTTTGGAGGTGATCATCATAGAAAACTTTTGTTATATCCAATTATGTATTTTGTCAGAATTATTGGTGATTGCCAGAGGCAATCAACCTAAGAAGTAGTTGCAGAGGGAGGGTTTACTGTAATTAGGGAACTAAGCATTTTTTTTTTTTATTTTCTGTGTTTGGATCGAGCATCTGTGGAGGTACTTTTAATAACATAATGTTATCGTAAAGTGTAATTAATTTATCTGCAAAATGTTTACAGCAAACTCTTTCATCCTGACTACTTCCCTAAGGCGATCATTTCCGAGGATGATCACTGTTACTGACAACAAAAATAAACATTAGCACTGAAATTACTTTTCTAGGATAATAGCTTTCATAAAAATTGAAAATTGTCTTGCTTGCTGATATGCAGATGTTGAGTGAAAGGGTAAAGTTTACAATTAGGTGCCCCTTTATTTTTTGGCGATTCTTTATTTTCACTTAAGAAAACACGAGACTTGCACAAACTAGGCATTTCGTACTGCCGTAACTTTGTCCGTGTATACATCGCTCTATTTTCACTAAAAAAAATCGGGAAGCTAAAACGAAGTTAAAACTGTCATATTAACCAGAAATGGGGTTTTAATTGCCAAAACTGAATAAAATTTGTGGCTAATCAAAGGGGCACGCAGTTCTACAGTAGAGCCAGTAAAAGTATTCTCACAGAAGAGTACAAGTATTTTTAATCTGCTGTACCTGTAACAAAGATTCGTTTGATACTAGGTAAATTGCAGTTTTATTGTCTCACAGTTCTTGCCCTGCATTAGAGACTTTTCTGAAAATCCACTCGTGGAGTTTTTAGCCCCTTTTTTTTGTGTATATTTGGCAACATTTAATTTTTCAAGAAAGTATTTAATGTTTTTGCAGTGGGTGGGAAGAAGATATATTTCACATAAATAGCTCTGAAGTAGGAAAAAAACTTTGATGCATTGGCAAATTGAATTAACGACTCAGTAAGAAAATGGCAAACTTCAAAGAAAGTTTATTCCTTTGAAAAAGCCTGAACATGTAGCAATTGAAAAAGCATTTTAAGTATGTGGCATGCACATATATATTTCAGTTTTGTCAGTACATTGCTTTCAGGCATTATAGTAACCAAACATGAAAAAAAAAAGTGTTATTTAACTGTTGTTAAATTTTGTAGAAAATATAAAATTTAGTTAGATTCATAAATCTTTGTAAGTTTTTGGGCACAAGCGGCATGCTAATAAATTGAGTAACTGCTGCGACTGTATATAAGTCGTTGCGGAAATTTTGAATTTAAAGTTCGTAGGTTTGTCTTCCTTTCAGCCACTTTGAGGAACGACAGTAAGTATAGTAGATGTACAAGTGACATGTACAATCATAAATATCTGCATTAGCAGATAATATCCATGTCTTACCATGGATACATGAAACTGTGAATGAAATACCATCAGCAAATGCTGCTTGAAATTTATGCAGTAAATACTCATGTAACATAGATTGATAAATTGTACAAGTGATAAGTAAAATATTTTTATTATTTTACTGAACAAAGTTAAATAAAATAATAAAAATGCATTCTCTACCTGCAATACATTATATACTATATGACTAAATAACGTAATGTAAAATATGTTATACATTAGAACAGGAATTCCCAATCTTTTTCTTGCATCAACCCCCTTTAAAAGAATAGTTTTCTTTGTTGACCCTTTATAATATTCTCAATAATATACCACAAAGAATGTAATCATAATACAAAAAAATTGTGCATAAAAACCATTAGACTAATAATATAAAAGTTTTGAAAAAAAAACGTTTATTAAACTAATGTTTTATTATTTTTAATAGACAAGTCTTCAGAAACATAATCACAGATTCTACTTGACAAGTTGTTTGATTTTAATTAATGGGATGGCTATGCTTGATATATTGATGCAGTTTTTTAATACATAGTGTAAAATTATTTAATTCTTAAAAATTGCCTTGTTAAAAAATATTCGGTGAAAATGCGCTTTAGCCCACTGCTTGGCGATGTTTTGAAAATCGCCAATTCGGCGCGTTTCTGCGAAACGTCTTTGCAATTAATTGCAACCTTCCCGACACGCTCCGCGAAAACCTATTGTAAACAAAACATAGAATTCTAAAGCATAAATTAGTATGGAAACTGTTGCCACAAAAAGATAATAAAATAATATGCAAAACGAACATTACGATCATTAAAATATTTGTCAGTTACCTTTAAATTAATTATTTACATTTTATGTTGTAATACTTACACATTTTATGCCGTTACATAACCTTCCCGACACGCTCCGCGAAAACGTAACCAAAATGGCATCCCAGAAAGAAGGAATTTTTTTTAAAAGGGCATTAAAATTACAAACGATACCATGTACACACCGTTCCGTTTTAACTTAAAAAAAACATCTGAGAATTGCACAATGTAGGCAACGTACACAAATAAACAAAATAAGCTAGAATAACGAAAATAAATTACAAGAAAATGCCATGTGCACAGCGTTCCTTTTAAACTTAAAAAAAACTTCAGCGAATTGCACAATGTACGCAACGTGCACAAATGAACAAAATAAGCTAAAATAACGAAAATAAATTACAAGAAAATGCCATGTGCACAGCGTTCCTTTTCAACTTAAAAAAAACTTCAGCGAATTGCACAATGTAGGCAACGTACACAAATCAACAAAATAAGCTAAAATAACGAAAATAAATTACAAGAAAATGCCATGTGCACAGCGTTCCGTTTTAACTTAAAAAAAACATCAGCGAATTGCACAATGTAGGCAATGTGCACAAATCAACAAAATAACCAGCTTTCATACACCAATCAATCACGTTTCCCTTGCACTTCCAATAAAGTAATAAATGTACATGTACATTCACTCACCTCTCTCAGCATCACAGCTAAATCCATAGCGACTTGGTATTTAGCGAAATATACGTACGAAAATAGCAAACACTCAATAGAAAAACACCGCATTCAAAGAATAAAATGAGAACTGAAATAACTACTCAAATTAACACGTAAGCATTTCGAATAAACCGCTACGTCATCTCACATTACCAATAAAACCGTTCTTTATAAAATAGGAAATACGCATGCGCGAAAGCTACATGTTTCCGTAGCTTCAAAATACCCAGTCAGCCATGCTCGCAGATATACGGAGTTACCCATATTGGGGCGTTTATTGCTCATTCAAAAACAATCGCCGCCAAGCAGTGGGCTAAAGCGCATTTGGGCCAAATATTCTACTTATTTTTTATTTTCCGTTATAAATTACTGACTTGAATAAAGCCTGCTTCCATTAAGTAAGAAGAGGAAAAATCAGTGATGTTGGTTCGGTAACAACATTTATTTTTGGATGTTTCAAAACTTAGTATACTCATTCGTTTTGAAGAAGCCTAGGGTATTCAACTTTTCTTTCATCACAATTTTAGTGTATTTTTCCCTTACAGTGGAACCTCACTTAATAAGCACATCGCTTAACTAGTTATTTGCATAATCAGTAAACAAGATGTAAAAAATTACTCCTTTAATGAGCAATGTTTCCTAGGATGTGCGACATAAAGTCATATATAGGATCCTGTCTATATTTTAGCTATCAATCAGTATTTAGTGTTCGTTCAGCTAGTATCTTACTGTCGCTTGTGAAAGTTGTCTTCAGACACATTATTGTCAACCATAGAAGTCAAACTCCAAATCACTGTGAAACGAGAACTAGGTTTGAGCGTAGTTGACCTAGCATGCCTTATTTAATCAATTTACATCAACAATTTACACATCCTGAGAAACAGGGATAAGATTAAGGAGATTGATGCTTCAAAAAGGTGTCACCATAATTGTTATACAACAGCTACATATTCTGGATGATGTTGAAAGATCGCTTCTTGTATGGATTAGTGAGAAACAAATGCAAGGCAGTACTATTAACAAAACGAAATTTGTAAGCAGGTGGAACTAATTTTTGCCAAACTCATGTACCTGGATCATCAACAGAGAAAGAAGAAGCATTCAAGGCATGCTGATGAAGTGGCTCATAAAAGTTTAAGAAAAGAAAGTCTTCTACAGCACTGTGAGACGTGAAGAAGCAGCAGGCTAAGACTTAAAGGCAGCTGAGAACTTCATTGACATATTCAAGAAGCTTTGGAATTCTGAGGCTTATCTGTTGCAACAAATTTTTAATTACGATGATTAAAACTGTTTGATTCAGGTCTTTTCTGAAATAAGATACCAAAGCGAACTTATATTACAGCAGAGGAAAAGGCACTGCCATACCGCTGTAAGTCTATAAAAGGCCATCTAGCTATTCAGTGAAAATGCAAGTGGTGATTTGAAAATTAAACCTCATTACCATGTGGACAATCCATGAACCTTCCAAGAAGTTTAGTCAGAAGAGCACGCTAAATGCCACATAGAGGTCCAACAATAAGGCTTGAGTGATATATGTTTACAGATTGGATCAAGGAAGAGTTCAGTTTGTCTGTAAAAAAAATATCTGCTTGAGATTAATTTTCCACTCCATTGTTATGTGTAAGGCTACTGCCCATCTTTCAGGACTAGAAGTCCTCCTTGAAGAATTTAAATTTGTCAAGATCCAGTTCCTGCCTCCCAACACTACTCCTTTAGGTCCAACAATAAGGCTTGAGTGTCATATGTTTACAGCTTGGATCAAGGAAGAGTTCAGTTTGTCAGTAAAAAAAAAAAAAAATCTGCTTGAGATTAATTTTTTCCTCCGTTGTTATGGGCAAAGCTACTGCCCATCTTTCAGGACTAGAAGTCCTCCTTGAAGAATTTAAATTTGTCAAGATCCAGTACGTGCCTCCCAACACCACTCCTTTACTTCAGCCCATGGAGCAGCAAATCATTTCAAATTTAAAAAAGCTGTAAATTCTAGCATTCTTTTGAGGTAAAGGAACCAGTCTCGTCCTCAGAATTTTGGAAAGGCCACTTTCACATCGTTCCCTGCCTCAAGATGATCAACAATGCATGAGAGAGTGTCTCTAAGAGAACATTTATTTTTGTGAGGAAGAAACAGTGATCTCGAGAACAACTCGATGCTCGCAAATTTGAAAGAGTTGGAATTCTTGAATATAGAATAACGGTGCTCTTTTGGGCTAGTGGTAAAGAAGCATGACTCATAGTAAACAGATTCAGGATCAGATCCCACCTCATGCGATGCAGCACTTCTCACTGGTGTTAATAGATAGTGACATGAGCAACCACCAAGGCTTCACACACCACATGATCGCTAGCTTTGGCTGGACAGCATCGTCAAATATTACTCCAAGAGGGCATGATTTGGAGCCTGTAATCAACGAGATTGTGTCTCTAGGCAAGATTATGGGATTAGAGGTGGATGGCAACAACATTAATAAGCTAGTGGAACATAGACAGGGAGCTGACTACCAAAGAGCTTATGAAGCTGCATTCTGTTTCACAGCAACAGGTTGTGAAAGAGGTTTTGTCAGGGATGGAGGACAAAGCTGTAGAAAACAACTTCCAGGTAAAGTACTGTATTCCGGTGAATAATGTGCACCGGTGTATAACACATATAATTTCAAACTTAATTTTTAGGTGTATTCACTGTATAACATACAACCTTTTCTTTAAAAAAAAAAAAAAAAAAAACGTGAAAGATACACGTGCAATGGTTTTTGGCTTTTGAAGTCATTCATTTGAAGACTTTTCCTAGGCTTTTGAACTAAAATATACTAAATTAACAAGTGATAAGATGAACAGTATGTGCATGGAAGATATGCTTGAGAAAGTAAATAATTCTACAAAGAGGTTGGATTCTATTCAATGTAAGTGTGCAAAGAATGTTATTCAAGGGTTTAAAAAAAAAATTGGGACATAATTTAGGGTAAGAATGCATTTCCAACCCGAATGAATTTAAAGAATTAGTAGTCAGATGTTTTATCATTCCGTAATCATTTGAAACTGTGATTTTAAAGTGAACATCTAAGTCTTTAGTAACTCATATTTGCTGTAGTTGAAATACGTTTGATAAAGTATTCCTCTGAGTAGTAAATATAGCTTCTGAACAAAATGAAACAAACACAGTGCTAGTTTCAAATGCAGAGTTATGTAATTTTCTTAAGAAAATGGAAATTGTGGTGCAGCAGGCTATTTGGTGTTGCTGAAAGCTCCATACGTGAGTGGAAGATAAATGAACTCGTAATAGTTTATATACCAAAGAATATGCTTTTCATAAAGGTGTAACAAACTTATCTACCTCAGAAGAAAGTGTTGTGAAATGGGCTCTAGAAAATCCCCAGAATGGATTAATTGTAATGAGAAATTTGTGTTATTTGCCTTGAAGTGAGCAAAAGAGAATGCAAGTGAAAACTTCATCAACTTTAATTTGGTGTAGTGGATTAGTTGGATATAATGTTCATTACATTTTTCTAAGCAAGACACAATCTTTCTGTATGAATTGTTTCTGAAAATCATGACATTACTTTTTAAAGTTCATACATTGATGGACGTTCTTCACTATGTTTAATGTAATTTGCTTGTCCGTTGGTTGGATAAGGTTTCTTACATTGGGTGGTAGAAACATAGCATTGTAACCTTACATTGCTATGTATATAACACAAATTTAAATGTCAGTTTCCATATTTAAATCTTCAAATTATTAACACATTACACAGGGTGTCTGTAAAAGAATGTTTCAGTTTTAATGGTATATTTAATTTAATTTAGACTCTTTGTAATAAATCGTATGTCAAATTGAAGATAAACTAACCTAGTTTTTCTTACAAACATTCAGTATGTGCACCTTTAGTTATACAGCACACTTCCAGTCTATAGTCCAATTCATCACACACTTTAACAAATCCGGAGTAATAGAAGCAATTGCTTCTGAATTCTGTGTCTCAACTCTTGCAAATCATTAGGTAGTAGCTGCACAGAAAACATTTAATTTTTGGGAATCTCTTTGGTGTTTTACAAGTTCTTAAGAACGTTCTGACCCTCAGTTATGAACATTATGGGTATTTCCCACTCAGATGAAAAGTTGACTTATCATTGAACATCGGAGGATCCAGGAAGTCATCTTCCCGCTCAAACATTTCACTTGTATAGTTAAATCGCACAGCATAGTCATCTGGCTTTAAAGCGTGTATCAACTGTAACTGTTATCAATGCATGTGTAAACATTTTCTTAAAATCTTCTAAACTGTTGTGTCTGACAACTGACAACTCTCTGACAACAATCAACTTCAAGACTTCATTTCCAAACAGATTTCTTAGGACTACAAAGGTAAGATTCTCTGACATAGTTCCGCATCCTCTGCAGACACTTTCGGTCATCTCATGATTTTCCTTTTACAAACACATCCAGTTGTTTTGAATTACCTATACCAACATGGTCAAACCCGCTGGCCGCATGCAGCCCTCTTATTCATTTTGTTGGCATTTGCCCTTCTTACCGGGGGATGTTAGTTAAACATTTAGAAAACAAAAGACCCTTCTTACTGTTTTAAATAATAATAAACAGAATAGATTGTATTTGTGAAAAAAAAAAGCATTGCAAAACAGTCACTAGGATGTGAACCTGCGTTGCAGGGAATACAAAAAAGCAGATTTAGCAGAAAACCACTGACATTGCCAAAGCTTTCCATCAGATGACAGTTTCTTTCATTCCTAAAGATGGCAGCACCTTACAATCTTCATTTCTCCTATAATAGCCACCTTGATAATAAGGCAGTAGCAATATTGAATTATATCTGATTTATCGGGCAATCACGATCGTATCAGCTCTTTTGGAATAATACATTTATTGGCACTTTGCTAGAATTGTGACGATTGTGAGAACGGAAGCAAAAAAGAAAAAAGAGGTAACCATTTGTTACCAGGAGAAAATGTGAAGCAGGGCTGCTCAGCTAGCAGTCAATCTTGAATGATGGATCTTCATGACAGTCAGTTCAGAGTATGCAGGGATACATGTCACATAATTCAGTGTGCCAGTGTGGGAGATCGCACAGAGAAAGCTGGTGGTTTGTGGATTCCAGTGTCGTCTTGCGGATGAAGTTGAGAACAGTCATGTGACTTGATGATAAGCTTCACGCTATGACCGCTATACTCTGTGGCGTACATGCTTCCATTTTTCACTTTCATTCAGTACTACCTAGAATGGCGGAACTAAAGAAATGACGTGTTGAAAATGAGAAATGACAAATTTCAGTCAAAATGGCAGGAAAGTTACTTTTTTGTTGAACATAATGGAAAATCATGGTGTTATCTGTTATCAAGTTTTAAGTGTGTCAAAGGACATTATATCAGAAAAGCAGTGCCAATCATCACATTGATTTCTAGACTGTAAAATAAAGTGATATATTAAACTAGTGATTTATATGTAATCCATTTTCTTTCTGTAATGTTGCTGGCTCTCATTCTTCTATACTAACATTTGATTGGCCCCCGGGTAACTAAAGGTTGGATCACACTTTGGCTTGTACCATCAGCAGATTTCTAATCATGGGGAATCATAGTCCCCATGATTCTCATGGGGAATCATAGTTAAACTTCAAGCGAAACACACATTAAATTGCTTACTCTTAGCAAATTGTAGAAAACAAAATGCTTTATGCTCAAGTACCACCATTTTGCTTATGTGGTGCTGCAAGCACTACTTAGCAGCAAAGTAGTACTCATGTATTTGCTTATCTAAAACTGTTTGAGTCTTAATTATGACCGTGAAGTAACACTTTACAATGTTCACAGTTAATTATAATTTTTAACTGGGATAGTCTTTTATGAACATATTGTATATATTTTTAATCTAATAGGCCTAAGTTTTGAACGCCTACCAGTAGCCGAGTGGTTAATTCGCTGAACACTGGAAGTTCAGTCTTCCAGTGAACAGGCTGTCTGCATGGGCGTTTTGATGGTTTTCTAAATGTGTAACTTGTATATGGACAGGTGTCCGCCGATAACATCACAGCAAAATCATCGCGGAGAAAACAACGCAAGGCAAATGTAGTGATACAAAACATCGTAGGAGAAAATAAAGCAAAGAGAAAACATCAAGGTACAAAACATCGTTGTTAAAAATAAAGTGGTTAAAAAACTTCACAGTTTAAAAACATCGCTGTTGAAAATATGGTGGTAAAAAATAAAATACCTACAAATCATTGCATGATGATAACATCGCAGACATTTGATTTTCAGGCTTTAATAATTGTAAAATTTAATGAGTGTTTAATAATTGTAAAAACTTGCATAATGATTTGTGAGCGCAAGATGGGAAGAAGGATAATTTCACTTTCATATTTTTTATTAACTAATAAATATTTGCTGAAAATGTAAAATGGAAACTTAAGCATAGAAAATTAACACAACTTATAGCACTTAATTTTAAACTAGCATAGTTAACTAACAAAGGTGTTAACTAACAAAGGTCATTAATAAATTTTTTTTTTATAAAGTTTTACTGGTAATTTTTCATGAAAACTATAATCTAAAAAAGAATAGAAAAAGAAAGATAAGTAACTGCATAAACTTATCTATAAAAACATTGCTAAGTTAATTATGATATTATTTTCTTCACTTTTGTTAATCTGATACTCTTACAATGAAAATTATTTCTTGTTTTGTTTAAATTTGTTTTTTAAAAAATTATTAGTTAATAATAAATATGAAAGTAAAAAAATATTATTCTTTCCACCTTGCTGTCATAAATCATTGTGCGAATATCCATGAACAATTATTAAAGCCTGAAAAACGCATGTCTGCGTTGTTATCGTCATACGATGATTTGTAGGTACTTTATTTTTTACCACGATATTTTCGAGGATGATGTTTTTAAAGTCTGAAGTTTTTGAACCGCTTTATTTTCGACGACGCTGTTTTATGTTTTCACCTTGCGTTGTTTTCGTCCACAATGTTTTTGCCGCAATGTTTTCAGTTGTTACAATATGGACCAGTTTCCCTTAGAAAATCTTCCACAAAGGCATCCCTTCCCTTAGGCAGTGGCTCTTGAGTGCTTTGCCGTAGTTAAATAAACCAAAGCAAATCAGCTCAAGTACTGAATTTAAATTTAGACCTTTTGTGAAAGTGCTGTTAATTTCAATAGTACCGGTTAATTTGGATGCTAGTTATGAGACAATTTACTGTACATCTTGTACTATACAGCATTACATACTATTTCGAAGGGTAAACAAGTAAAAAGCATTAATTTTCATAGCACCAACAGCATACTGGCAGTTTCAAAGACCCCCATATCAGTGTTCTTCAATAAAAATTCAAAAGGAAGATTTTAAAGTACTTGCACTAGTTGGCATGTGTTTATTAACTAAAAAATATGAAGATGCATTTAGTTGTAGATTAGTTTTAAAGCTTAACATGTGGTCATCATATGTCAAAGAGAATGACGTATAGTGCTTTGCAAAACTGAACAGTTCTCGAAAGGAAAATAAATTGGTTTTAGATGACGCTAAAAATTATACAATGGAGCATCTCAGTTGAAGGCAACTATAAAAAAGTGTCCCAGAAGAAAAAATTAAGAGTGACTTTATAAAAAAATCAAGTACTTTGATAAATCGGAAGGCTTGCTAGTAAAGGAAAGAGAACAACTTACCTACATATTCACAGATATAGTGATAAAATCTAAATTTAAGAGGAGCTCCTAAATTTTTGATTGTAGATTCATGCAGAATACCTAGATGCATTCGGAACAATGTATTTAAGTCAATGCTTCTCAAACTTTCAATATTTGCAACCTAATTTTCAATCATAGCTTTCTTCGCGCTCCCCCCCATACAGTAACAATATATTGAATGCAGTAATAATGTACTTTGACACTAAAGCTACAATACAACCTTAATTATAAACCATCAAGATAAGTATTAAATTTTGCATACGTTACTAAATTTAATACTATTATAAATAATATATTTAATACGATTATAAATAATATATTTAATACGATTATGAATATAATTTAATACAACTTTTAAATAACAGATTAATAACGTTACTTTTAAATAACAGATATTTTAAGTAAGTTACTTTTAAGTAATAGGATAAGTATTATGTTACTTTCCCTTCTCCACTGTGCATCTGAATACATTGCATGATCCACAGAGAATCTCTGACTTCCAAAGAAATGGTCTGAATATTGTGCCAACGACAGTTGTGACCATATTAAATTATATAAAAATGAAACCCCCCCAAATGAAGAAACTTTTCTGTACTTTGTAAAGACATGGGTGCAGTATATTCATCGTTGCTATTTTATTGCGAGGCAAGATGGTTATCACATGGGAAATTTTGGCAATGTGTTTATAAATCAGAAGATGAAATTGCCACTTTTCTAGGAGAGGAAAACCAACATGAAGCTAAGAAGTTTCAAGATGGTTTATTTGTGATGAAATTGAACTGCTTGGTCAATATATTCGAGAAATTAAGTACCTTGAATCTTCAACTCCGAGGAGCAAATATACATATGTTGGAGACGAGTGATAAAATTAATGCTTTTTGTAGAAAATTGGAATTATGGAGCAGAAATTTAAAGCAAGGAAAACTAGAAAGGTGTGAAAATCTGGATAAATTTACAAGGCTTAAGAGCAACACGTGAAAGTTGTTTTTGAAACCACTGTAAATCATTTAGCCATGCTGGCAAAGAATTTTAAAACGTATTTTCTTGCTGACAACAACTTGGTAGCAAGTTACGAGTGAGTTAGGGATTCATTTCAAAATACTCCAGAAGGGCTCTCAACTGCCGAAGAAAAAATCTTCATAGATTTCACATCTTCATAGATTTCATGTCAAGTGACATAATCAAAAGGCAATTTACTAATTAATCACTCTTTGAATTTTGGGCAGGGATGGATGATGAATTTTCCGCACTGAAGACAAAAGCATTTTGTATAGTATTACTATTTTCAACATCCTAACTTTGTGAAACCGGATTTTCTGTGGTGGCTGAAGACAAAATATAGATCTCAGTTAAACATAGAAAAAGAACTTCAAAAAACAATACACTCTTACGTTTTGTATTGGAGAGTGTTAATTTCTAATATTAAACCTTCCTTTGAATAACTTTGCTCTGCAAGACAAGCCCAGGGAAGTCACTAGTAATTATTAAACTTGTCCTTAATTTATTATTAATAAATTAATTATCAAATACATTGTGCATTTATACATTTGTAAGAAAATTTTATCAGTGTAAATGTGTATTTTATTTTTTATTATATCAGAATGTGTTTTGCTTCTTTTCAATAAATTAATAATTGTTTAAATAATCTTTTATTCTCGACTTTTCAATATGCTCACGCCTTCCACGTAGGGTTATCATGACCCCCAAGTGGGCGCACCCTACAATTTGAGAATCGCTGATTTAAGTGAAAAATTTTTTGAACGAATTGTGATTGCAGATAACATCAACAGAGCTACACTTTGTCAGTTTATGTGAAAAAAAGGCAAGCACGTTCTTGTCACTAAATATAAAACAAGGGTTGGTGACACTTGGAGCACGAATTGATGATATTAATGAGTAAATAACATTGTTATTAAAATTTTTTGATGAAAAATATAATACTTTTCTTTAAAATTATCTTTGCATGAAGTACCTATAACATATTGGTCTACTTTAAATATTATTTTAAGATATATTTTTGTAAATGTGGGATGGGGTTCTCCAAAAAAACTATCATTCTAAGAGTTCCGTGAGTCGGTAATGTTTGAAGACCACTGCCCTATAGCATCATTGTTCTTACGTTTTTTGGCCTCTAAATTAACATGTTGATGAGAACAGAGCAAATTCAGAATGAAAATTTAAAACGCTATAGTTTGGGAATGGAAACAATAACTAACAATAAGTCAGATACTGCATGACGACTGATAACAAGATTCCTTACCACGTTATTTCGTGAACATCAGATTGGAGTTCTGAACTTAAGAGATTTCATGTTATCAGACAATGTATATATAAGATTGTGAGTTTTTTTCATCATGTTTAATCACATCAATCCAAAATAGATGTACATATTGTAAGAAGATATGTATGCATTTCAGTAAGGCTAGCAAATGTTGTCATTTCATTGTTTCAGTTTCATTTCAGAAATGAAACTTTTTTCTCTCTCGTGCTTTGAACTGCAGACAAGTGAAACCATGGATACAGAGGCACGACTTTATATATATATTATATTTTTTGTAAGTTATATCTGAGTAATAAATTAATATGAAGTTTGAATATATATCCTAAAGCAAAGTACCTTTATTTTTAGAGACTATGATGTCCCAAGCAAAAAAGGAAGGCTTGATGTTGATGAAGCTAAAAGGTAAAGTCCTTTATTTATTTTTTGTTTTGCATGTGCTTGTTTAGAAGTAAATACATTTACATGTGCTGTTTTAAAAAAGCTTTGTATCTGAAGCAATTTTGTCAGAATTAAACTTCTGTTCCCATGTTCCTTTTAGTTACTTGTTAAAAAGTACCTTGAAGAGCTTTCTAAAAGACATTAAGGAAGGAATTTGTTTTATCTTGTTATTAAGGTATTTGTTTGATCTTCCTCGCAGATTGAAATTGTAAGAGTTCTGAGAGCATATCAGATGTTCAAACGATGAAACTGTTTAAATACCAAAGGTGATCACATGGGTATGTTTGTGCAGTGTCAGTACAATACTGTACTTCCCATCTGTTCTAATAGATGGTGAAACTAGCAAATAAAATAAATACAAACAAACAAACAAGCTAATTCCTTTATCACTTCTTGAAGACTTAGATGTGATAAGGAGGAACAAAAGTTATTTCTGATATATTTTTTACATTTACATTTGAGAAAAGCTAATAAAATAATAAAAAACAATAGTAATCAAATGGTACGAGAACATAAAAACATGCACACTCTGTAGAAAAATAGGTAAGATGATATAATTTTTTAAAAAAGCAAAACACATACTACTCATTACATTTTTCACTTGTTTTTTGCTGAAGTTTGTTTGATAGTTTTTGATTAAAGATTCATATTTTTTACACTTCAAGCATTACTAACAACTTCTATCTGTTAGCCGTTTCTTTTGTTTGTCATAATGTTATTTAATGCTGAGATTTAAATTCTCAGAAAAATGTATTGAGGAAAAAATTGTTAGGAAGGCCATTGCTAGATTTTTATGCAGCTAAAAGTATTAAGTAACCTGTTCAAACCACTCAAAAGCACACATGAGCACGGTGATCGAATGCATCCATCTGCCAACACTGCACTCAAATGCACCTCAGACAAGTACACCACATGTTGACAATGACATTGCAAGAGACAAATATTTTTATCTTATGCAGTTTTTTTGTCTGTCGATGGCTTTGGAAATGTGTCAGGTATGCCACTTAAAATTGGTTTGTGTGTCACTTACAATATGCGTATTGTAGGTTTGCCATCGCTGGTCTAGTTATTTTACAGCACCACTGTCAGCCGCTTGCTCTAGCCCGCATGAAAACAGAACAGGGAACACAGAACAAATTCTCGAATTTGTACATGAAGTAGCAGATTTGGTGATTTCATACAGGCATAAAAAATATTTACTTCTTCTGTATATGTTAATCAGTAGTTTTAATAGATTTAATGATTTTGTAGATACTCTAATCATGTCATTAAATGAGCCAGAGAAAAAAAGAAAAATGTAGTAACAATTGCAGATTTTATCAATAAGTGGGAAGAGAAATATTTATTCTCTAATTTTAAGAACAAAAGTATTTGATTTATGGTTCAGTGTCAAGTTTCAATTAAAATATGATTTTTTGGCATTTAATTTGCTTTTTGTTGAATTTTAAATAAGTAGTAATATAACGAGCATATGTAACATATTGTATCACAAATTTTTATAGTTTGTATATTGTGTACATTTATAATGGAAATGTCAAATTTGCAATTTATAATTGTGCCTTATCAAAATTTTCTAAATTGGCTCACATCAACTTAAAGGCTGATCACTACTGGATTAATGAATAATTTTTTTATTGACATTATACATTTAATAAAGTATGTGAATATCAACATAAATATATTTATTTTATTTTAATTTTAATATTTTATTCCCTGATTTTACCAAATGATCTGTTTGTTATAGGAAAACCAAAGAATTCGATGATTCTTCTCCTAGGAGGGTAAAGTGAGTATTTTTGCAGATGAATTTTGGAAATTTTATTAAAATTTATTAAAAATTTTTTTTGCTTCCTGTGGTGCATTCTGTATAAAAAAGATTCAATAAATTTGCCCGAGTAATTATACTTTGTAAATCTTCTGCAGAATTTTGTAAAAAATTATGTTATACTATTGCTGCAATTTTTTTTTCAAAAATATTTTTTTAAAGCAAAATAAAAGTTCTCTATAATTATAGTTTTAGGTTTCCATTTCAGAAACATGCATTTTGATATGTTTTATTTCTATTTTCTATTTTCTGATAGCAAAGATATATAAATAGGAATTTTAAGATTTGCTTCAGTGATTACTTTAAAAGTATTTAGGATTGATATGTGATAAATGATCATGATTTTTTTGATTTTTGAATGTATATTTTTATATGCTTTTAAATATTTAATTTGCTTGTAATCTGTGTTTGACTAAAGTAAATCAAAATTCATTTTAATTTAGAGCAACATTCAAAATTTATAGTCCTGAAAGTAATATTTTAAGAAACAAATTAAAGTTAGATTTTTAATCTATTTTTTTTTTGGAAGGCTGGAAAATAATGGTGAGGACATTGAAAGAAAAAAAGACAAAGAAAATGTAATAAATACTCCTTATTTAGAACCAGCAGTAGTAGCTCCAACTACTGGTACAGTGAAGGTAAGTAATTTTATTTTATCTATTTAAGTTGTATATTATAAAAGTTAGTTTGGTATTTATGTATTACTACAGCAGCCTTAGCGCATTGGGCAGCAGCAGCACCACCACAGGTCCAGGGTTCGATCCCCAGGTTGGGCAAGGTTGACTCAGCCTTTCATCCCTTGAGTCGATAAAATGAGTACCAAATTCACTTGGGGACTAAGCACTGAGTGTCCTACAGCATGTTGACCACTTGTCCAGGGCATATGCTCATGCACCCCAGGGCACACGGTCAAGATGCAGACATCAGGGCACTGCACGCCATGGCCCAGTAGGACTGTTGCGTTACTGAGTTTAGTTTTAGTTTACAACAGCCTTTTTGGTACAGTCCGATGATGTTTTAAAGATGAATTGTGACTGGTGATTCAAAATCTTATTTATTTATATATGATTTTTATATTTTAGTGAGGTATTTATCCCAAAACTTAATTAGTAAACTTGCATCTAATTTTAATTGCAATCTAATTTTAATCCTTTTGTTTTGGTAGAAACTTTGGAATGATCACTGATATTGTGTTTCTACATCTATTTTATCTCAGATTCTTCCATTTTTAACAGATTCCACAAATGCATATTTTAAAATAGAATTTTAAACAAAAAGTCACAATTTGTCTGTAAGAGCTATTAGAATTTAAAATACAATAAAACACATGTAAAAAAAGGGCTGTGTTGCTTATTGAAACTGAAAAATTGCTGTGCTCATGATTTTGAGTGTCTGAAAATTTCATGACTTTTGTTAAGATGGTTGTGCTAAAATGTGAGTACATTTAGTTTTTATGGGATTGAAAATTAGCTACTATTTCCTTCCCCTTCCCATAAAAAAGAAAATGATGGTTTTTCATAAAATATTCCATCATTAGTACTTTTATCTGATGATGGACCCGATTTTAACTGATTTCAAGAAAAATCAGTTACATGACTTTGCCCCCTTGCAGACTTCCCAAGGCTGTGGTGGAATCTTAAAGGCATCTTACCTGTTCTGTAAAATACCTTGATACAATCCAACAGAAGTTTGAACTAAATCAGAAAATTTTCAAAGTAATTTAAATTCCACGTTTACAATTTAAAATAAATAATACAATAATATACAATAATAAATAACAATAATACTTTTTACATAATTTTGAATAAGGCATTACGAATTAGTAAGAAATTAATTACATATTAGTCAAAAAA
This sequence comes from Stegodyphus mimosarum, assembly GCA_000611955.2. Taxonomy (NCBI): domain Eukaryota; kingdom Metazoa; phylum Arthropoda; class Arachnida; order Araneae; family Eresidae; genus Stegodyphus; species Stegodyphus mimosarum. Next base: position 111,556 of record KK114157.1, on the reverse strand, counting down.
TTGTGTAAATAAATATTTTACTAAAAATGCTAAAATTTTAAAAAATCTAAAATAAGTAACATTAAAAATTTTTGTTATTTAGGTTAAGTAATTTATATAATAACTACCCTAAAAATAAGGGGAGGATTTTTGTCCTGTTGAAGTCTTGTTCTAAGCAATATCTCTAGAGCATAGATTCCCAACCTTTTCAACGTGCCGCATGCCTAAAAATTGTTCTTATGTTCTTTATGCCCTAAAAGCTTTTTTGTTCCTTTTTATTGGGTAAGAGTTTCAAATCATTGTTAATAGCAGTTTGCATATCTGCTTGTGCTGCATCCATGTGATTTCTGAACTTTGTTTTGGTTGACAAAAGGGCACCAAATCCAGACTTGCATAAGTCAGTTGAAATGTATTTTGTATCATGTAATTTTTAAACACTTATTGAATTTATTTGAAACAAAAATCTTGCACCTCACAGATTGCTACCTGGTTGGAAGAACCCCTGGTGTGGAGGTTCAAAGTTTTTTAATTTGATTTCTATTGGAACCTCTGGTGTGGAGGTTCAAAGTTTTAAAATTTGATTTCTATTTCTGTTTTCATTTTAATAATATGCATTATCTGTATTTCCAGTCTATCAACCAGTTTAATGGTTTGCCGCACACACCTCATTACTATGAGCTTTTCAAAAAAAGGATAACATTGCCAGTATGGGAGTACAAGCCAAAATTTTTCGAAATGCTGAAGAAAAACCAGATTATGGTTCTAGTTGGCGAAACAGGATCTGGGAAAACAACACAGGTACCAAATATGCATTTACTTACCTCTGTTATTAAATAACGAATAATCTGTATGCATGTATATCCTTGCATTGTGTAAAAATGGTAACAGTTACAACCACCAAATATTGAACACACATAGTCCATCTTCAAAGTCTGAATTTTTAATTTGTTTTTATTTTGTATTTTATGTGATTTATTAAACTTCTAATTAAAAATTATATGATTTAAAACTTTGTGTTGCTACTTTACGAAGCTTAAGGTATCTTTCAAAATTAATCAGAAAACTCAGCCATATGAAAGAAGTGTGTTGTAATTTAGCAAAATGCAATAATTGTTTGTACTTCATATTGTAATGGAATCTAACTGTTCAACATCCTGAATAAGAGAAATCAAGAATGAAGTTGGAGTATCCAACCAATTCATAAGAAATATATATATATATTTTAAGGTATACTGATTTTACAAGGAATAACAGTAAAATCTGACATGTTTTACTGGTCTAAAAATAAATTAAGTGAAGCTGTAATTTTTGGGAAATGAGTAGAAATTGTTTCCAATTTATTATGAAGTTTCTGCACCTTTCTGATAATAGTACTTTTGGTTAAAATTCACATCCAAATGCAAAACTCAGAAAAATGTGGCCTGTTTTTTCTGGCTTGATGAAGAAATTTTTCAGTGTTCATGCACCTGAAAAGAGATCTTGGCAGTGATGGAAGCTTGATGCTTTTCAAAGGCAGGCAATCTGTCATGGGTACAATTCGTACCATTGAAAAGAGCTTGCTTTGGTGTAAAAGTATTTGTACTTGTTGAAACAGAATCAGGGTATGTTCGTATTACAATTATGTACACAGGGAATCGAGTCACTATAAAATCAAGGATGATGCTCATTGAACCCTTTTTTGGGAAAAGTTTGAGTTATTGCTGACAATTTCTATTTCCCATCAGAATTAACAGAATTACCCAAATGAAAATTGAAGTATATGAAATTCATCCTAATCAATGTGATTTGCTGAAAAATTTCAACAAATACTTTGTAGAAAGACAAAATTGTCGCTTTCCAGTGAGGCAAAATTACTGTATTGAAGGTGGCATAATTGCTAAACAAGACCTGTGAAATTCCATTAGCTGGATTCATTAAAATCATAACAAAAAAAATTTTTTTATAATAACTAATTTTGGTAGCTGGCCATGCAGTTGGTTAGTAATATAAAGTTCTTATATTTGGGAACTAATTGATGTGATATGTTCTTTGTATTTCTATGTATATAGTCATTAGAAATATATATATATATATTTAACTTGACACTAGGAGAACATATCTCATTCATCTGTTTTTTAAAAAAAATTCAAAGAACATGTTTTGATGACAAAAAATGTTCAAAACATTAAAATTTTTTAAAAATTTTAAAATCAGCATTTGTGTGTCTGACCAGTCTTACATAGTTATGGAATTTGAATGCATTTACATAGTTGCATTTACATAGCAACTCTCCTGGGTTTTTTTCCAATCTTGGAGTTTCTCAGTAGATCACTGATTATCCCCTTTTCTAATGAAATTCTCTGAGAAAAACTACCAAAGAAAATATTTCCTAGCTGTGAATGAAATTTAGTGAATTAATGAAACTTAAATTGTGCAAAGTCCGACCTGCAGCCATAGTGATTTTCGGCGGAAATTTTCATATTAAATTTTATTTAATCTGAATTGTCTTAATCTACTGAAGGAATTTCTAGAACTTGAGTAGATTCAACCAATATTTAATCTTGCTTTGTTTTACTTCAGTAAATGATCCATATCCACACAGTAGAATGGTACATTAATTAGTAGTTCTGTTTTCATCATATTTAAAAGGATTTTAATAAATAAAAGCTTTTCTTCCCTAATCAAGATTTTTTTTTTTTTTTTCAGTACAAAAGTAAGAAAATTACAAAAGCAAATTAACTGAAGTTTGTAAAATTTAGAAAGTCTTCATTAAATATTAATATATTTTACAATCATAATCACAGTACAGGTAATTCAGTATCCTGAATCCAGCACTATAAAGTGAGTTTAAGTCAGTTTAGAGTTCTTTTGAAATGGCATCACTGTGCATCATAAAAAATCTCGTGAAAATTTCTTTTTTCATACTTCAAAGTTGGTAGCTGTTCATTTATGTGCCTTTGGGAACTAGAAGCAGCTGTCAGGATTAATAGCTAAATGGGTATGACGATTCTTTAATGTTTTAGCTGCAAACTTCTAGGTTGCAGTAATTCTAAGATAGTTATTGATTATTGGATAGTATCCTGACGTTGTGATATTTGAGGTACTTGTATAAAACACTGACTTTAGTTCGTCATCATCAGTATTCTTTTTCTCTTGCTTCATGTAGTTTTATTAGTATTTTATTGAAGTTGCATCAAATTGCTGTTATTTGATTCACATGCTTTTCTGCTATTTTCTACCTTGTGAATATTTAAAAAAAATGTTATTTACTTTTTTGAAGAGGTTACATGTTTTACATTGCCTAGCAAATAGTGAAACATAGCAAAATTGGTGTAAAATAAGTATAAATCATTAGGTTTTTTAAGTATGTGAACTTTTTATTCAATGATATTCATTTTGTTTATTTTAAGCTTTGATATTTAAAGACTGTGACAACGTTTTAGCACTTGTTTCGTAATAAAATATCTCCCTCCCTGCAAGGTAGTTTTATGCTGTGTAATTTGTTACAGTTCCCACACAGAAGTTTATATTAAATACATTTTTGTTGCTTTAATATTTTTGGTACTTATGAAAAATCCCGTCGACCACAAGAGACTGCGAAAAAAAAAAAGACTTATTAAGTACAAGAAGAAACTTTCAGCCGTTCAGAGGGCGCTGCTCAGCATACGCATGCGCTACGGATTTGCAATTCTAATCATTTCTTGCAATTTTCACAAACGTGAGTGTAGTTGTAGGAATATACATTCTTCAATTCTTTTAAAAAACAATTTATTACTTTCTTTGATATGGGATTTCTAAGGTACTTATGGAAAATCCCATCGAATACAAGAGACAGTGCCAATTGTGCCAAACCCTCGAACCACATTCCCTTTTGAACTGATACTCACTTCGCACAAGCCTTAACGTTGCAATACCATTGCCTCTCAGTTTTTAAAAAAAGCACAATACCGTGGCCATTAACACATTTTTTTTAGGTCGGTAAGAGTCCATAACTTTGGAAATATTCAACAGCATGTTCTTTTGTAGTAGGCAGGTCCCAAATTTTAATCATTTCCTTTTCAAAAATGCGAGATAGAGGGGAAAAAAGAAGTCTTTACTCAAGAATAATAGCTAACATGTGTAATCAAGGTTACACCAAACCCAGTGTGTTTGAAGAAGACTTTTCCATTTTTGGTGAAAAATAACATAGTTTGGTGTCTTTTCTTTAATAGGCAAAAAATGGTTTTTTATGTAAGTTTCTATTTTTTTAAATCACATAGTTTTAAAATCTGATGTTATTCTATAACATCTTTATTTTTCATTCAATAATTTCAAATTACATTTCTGTAATTTTAGATACCACAGTGGTGTGTTGAATGGTTGCGGGAGAATGGAATTCGGCGAGGTGTTGCTTGCACCCAGCCCCGGAGAGTGGCAGCCATGAGCGTTGCTGCTCGAGTTGCCGAAGAAATGGATGTCATGCTGGGTCAAGAAGTTGGTTATAGTATCCGTTTTGAGGATTGCTCTTCTATGAAAACAATACTAAAGTAAGCAAATACTATGCAGTTTTAATATCCTTTTAATGCTTTTTAAAATTTTAAAGTTTTTTATGTATTTAGTTGTTTTTGGTAATTTAAAAAAAATAATTTTAGGTACATGACTGATGGTATGTTACTGAGGGAGGCTATGAGTGACCCGTTACTAGAAGCCTATGGTGTAGTTCTTCTTGATGAAGCTCATGAACGTACTCTAGCGACAGATATTTTAATGGGTGTGCTAAAGCAAGTTGTATCAAAGCGTTCAGACATGAAAATAGTAGTAATGAGTGCTACTTTGGATGCTGGAAAATTTCAGGTAATTTTTAGTAAGGAAATTAGATATCTAAATTTGCTATGATATGAATTAAGTATTGGAAATTAAATATAAGTAAAAAATAATCTATAATTTAAAAAGTTATTATTTATCTAATGGATTGCTGTGATTGTAAAGGTCAAGAGTTATAGTTTTAAACTTTTGCTGAAGGATGAAAAGAGCTTCTAAAATCTGTTGTTATTGGGTACTGATCATTACACTTGATATTTGAATGATTACACGCTGAGTAAATGTCAAGCATTGATTTTAGTTTTATTTTATGTTTTCACAATTAGTACTGAGGAAAGCATGTTCAAGCCATTTCTGCATACACCAATGAACAGTTGCTTGCTCAAAATAATCTTTATAAATCAAAATGCAGCTGGAAATATTTAATTATATATAGCACATAAAAAGAAGGAAAAATAAAGAACAGCAAAACTCAATTTTTTGAAAATTAAAAGAAGTGAAGTTAAAAAATAGTTCTGTTTAAATTTTTACCTTTTTCTTCTGAGTCAGTGCCGTTACCATCAGCATTATGCTATTTTCAAAGATGTTTTTATAATTAAGGTAGGAAAAGAGTGCATTGGAAGGTCAAGCAAGGAAAACAAAATAATAGGGCTGCTTTTATTTTATCTGTGACATTCATTGAGAAGATACGGAATTCTTTTATGCAGAATCATATTCCAAGTAACATTTCATTGTGTTAATTGAAATGTGTTAAAGTGCATTAAGATTCTGGAGCATCCTCATTTGCCTTTTTTGTCTTAATAATGGAATGTCACACTGTTATTGAAAGTTTTAATCACAAGAATAAAAACAAGCTGAATATTCAGCAATAAAACCTAGTTATGGTGGGAGAAGTATATCTGTTAATTGCAGGAATTCCAAAGTCACACTGACTCGAAGTGTTTTTCTTCTAATCATTTTATACTTTGTCTTTTTTAAGCAGTTTGCTATACATTGTTTTTTTTATGTAGTTGTGAATGAATATCCCCCCCCCCCCTTTTTTTTTACCCCCCCCCCCCACAAATTGAGTCCCTGTATTTTGAGGAAAAATTGAATTTTTGGAAGAGAGGGTGGAAAAAGTGTAAATTAATTTTAAAAAGGAAGGAAATGAATGGAACGAATATTTTTATGTATCTCAGGCTTCTTGTTATCAATCTCAGCAAATATATGTTGATACTTTGAAGGACTTAGGTGTATTATTTTATTTCATTTATATCCTTAAAATATTTTTTTATTAGTAATCTACGATTTTCATTTCATTTGTGGTGAATGCATCTAAAATTATAACTTTTGAGCAAATGTGCGCAGTTATTCTTAAAAAGCGATATGAAACATTAATAGTCACAGAGTGTGTTCAGTAGAGTAAGAAGGGTGAGAAATTTTGTCATATTATTGTGGATCAGATTGTTTTATGCAGCTGCAGTTCGTGTTTAGTGTGTTTATTGAGTAATATTTTTGTTAGAACTTATTATTTTGATATGAATTTTATGCATTTACTGATTTTGCAATATTTTTTCTTTATTTAGAACTATTTTGACAATGCACCATTAATGACTGTCCCAGGCAGAACACATCCTGTTGAAATCTTTTATACCCAAGAGCCAGAAAGAGATTATTTGGAAGCTGCTATTCGAACAGTTATTCAAATACACATGTGTGAGGAAACAGAAGGAGATATCCTTCTTTTTCTTACAGGACAAGAAGTATGAAAATTTATATGCCATTGTTATCATATAATTAAATGCTTTTACGGTTCATTTTTTGGTAAATTTAACAGTCTTGTACCTAAAAAAGATGATTCTGTAATTTATAGTATTTAACATTTGAAAGTATTTTTGTTGCAAATGGCCAATCTGTAATGAATATTCGCGGCTTTAAATTAAGTACAGATAAGACTGTGAATTAAATGGCCTTTCCTTCATTAATATTTGGATAATCTTCACATTTAAAAATGTTTTCCCCTAAACCTTTTTTCAAGTTATGAAAAATCTTAATCTATCTTAATTAAAAATAGTACACTTCTAATCATCTATAAAGATATGTATTATGTGTAAGTTGACACCACTTTTATATATGTTAAATTTTTTTTGTGAAGGAAATTGAAGAGTTCTTTTAGAGAGATATGCAATAAGTAGGAGATGTAAAATGCATTCAACTTTGGCACCAATTTTTAATAATTTATTTGCTTTTTTCAATGAATTTAAGGTATGTATTATTATGTGTAAGTTGACATCAATTTTAATGTTAAATTTTTCTGTGAAGGAAATTGAAGAGGCCTGCAAGAGAATAAAACGAGAAACTGATAGTTTGAGTGCAGAAGTAGGAGACCTGAAATGCATTCCCTTATATTCAACCTTGCCTCCGAACTTGCAGCAGAAGATATTTGAACCCCCTCCACCAAATAAACCAAGTGGTGCCATTGGTCGAAAAGTAGTAGTTTCGACTAACATCGCAGAAACATCTCTGACAATTGACGGTGTTGTATTTGTCATTGATCCTGGCTTTGCCAAACAGAAAGTAAGTTTGTGCTTATATGTTGATAACCATGCAAGTTTATTGTTATATATTTTGGAGTATTTCTGCAGATAAAAAGGTAAGTTAGATATGTACTGTTGACTTGTTCTGTCAGGAATTATTATTATTTTTTTTTAAAGAAATGCTTAACAGAATTGTATGGATATATAAACTGGGCAGACAGACACATATACCTGCAAAAGAATATTCTGTCTTATTAATCATATCCTGTGCCTGAAAACAATAATATCCTGTCTGGTGATTTTACAAGAATTACACCCAGTTATATAGTTAGTACAAAATATTTCTTTTGGTTTTTATGTTTATAGCTTCACTCCCAAAATTAATTGCACTATAATTCCCATTCATTTACTTGTTTGAGGAAAAAATTCTTAAAAGTACAGAGTTTGTTGCTAATGGAGAAAAATGCCATGTCTTTGTTTCAGCAATATGAAATTGCGCTAGCAATAAAGCTATGTGAAAGTGCCCAATATAATATGTTTGGAATCATATCAATAATGTAAATGCTATGATTAAACTCCATTTATCATTAATTTTTCTTTTTCGAGTAATATGCAATTTTATTCTGCAGTTATGTATTTTTAAGACCAAATTCTAACATTTTGGAGATTAAGTCTGTACTGATCACCTATTAAATTAGAGATACAATACAAAGTCTGTAATCCGGAATGATCTATAATCCGGACCTCAAAGCCACAAACTTTTTTTTTCTTGTATGCTTTATGCATACGCATTTGTTTTTTTTCTCTTCCATATTAAAACGTGCAGATTTTAGAAAACAGCCGAGATTGCAATCTTGTTTTTTTCTCTGTCCCTAAGGTATGCAGTAGCAGGTGCAATTTCTCCGAATGCATTGTATCAGTTTACTGCAGGCAGCTTGTCCTAAGAGGTTTCTTATCGTTTGGTTGTTAGTGACATTTCGTTGTTGATTCTATTGTGGTACAGTATGCTTTTAAGCTTTAAACAGCAATAAAAGGGCAGGAAAGCTTTCAATAGCAATAAAGGTCCTATAAAAATAACGGAAGTAAACAAAATCTCAGTCGTGATCATAGCAAAGCCAGAAAGGTGTGTTTGTCTGACCTTCAGAATAGTTTTATAAAGAACTGGGTCAAAGCCTAATGGAATCTTTGTTAGAAAATACAAAGGATGTCATTTGAAATCTTCACACCTATTTTCTGCGTTAATGGACGGGGAGGGGAGGAAATTGCTGTGAAATTGGAAAAGTATTTCGGGCGGTTCGGTATTTTGAGGATACAGAATAGCGAAGGGTCTGGATTTCAAAGAAATAAGCTAGAATAAAATTATCTTTACTGATTCTAATGCATTTCAGTTAGTGTTGCAGATTGCGCTGCTCCTTAATCTTCTAATTGAATCTGGCTTATTATTTTTTGCAGACTGATAGAGCAATTTTATAAAAATTAAGCTTGAACGTTCGATTATGTCAAAAAGAGTTTCCAATTCTGGAGCTGCCAAAGGATCTACAAAGTGAAAACATGTTTCGATGTCCATCAAACAAAAAGTGGAATAGCTGCAAAAAATGGATAAAGACATATCCATCTCAAAATTATGCGAGGAGTATGGCATTTAAAAGTCAACTGTATATGACATAAGCAAAAAGAAAGAGGAATTTTTTGTGGATTCCGACACCCCACTGGCAATGAATAACAAGAAAAAGGTTCATTATGCTAAAAGTGATGATCATGACAAAGTGATGATTGAATGGGTCAGATAGCGTTGCAGCGAGGGCGTGCCACTGACGGGTCCAATGCTAATGGCTCAAGACAAAATAAAGAAATAGACTTAAACACTGAAGAAAGATTCATGAAGAAATAAACTTAAACACTGAGTGTACGTATTCGACAGGTTGGTTAACCAAATTTAAAAATTGTCATGGTATAAGACAATTAAAAATTTTAGGTGAATAAAGCTTCAGCTGATACTGAAGCTGCTGAAGAATTTCTAGATAAATTCATTACTAGTGAACAATTATCTCCAAAACAAATTTACAACGCTGATGAAACTGGTCTTTTTTGGCAATATGTACTGCGAAATACCTTGGCAACCTCTACAGAAAAGGCTCCAACCGGTGTCAAAGATTCCAAAGCAAGACTAACAATTTTAGCGTGCGCAAATGCTGCAGGAACGCACAAGTGCAAACTTTTTGTAATCGGAAAACATGCGAGCATTTAAAGGCGTAGCGATTTCCCCCGTTATATATTGTGCAAACAAAAGAGCATGGATGACACAAGCGTTGATGAATGATTGGTTTGAAAATCATTTTATACCCGAAGCTCGGCGACATTCGAATTCGGTTAGTTTACCTGATGACTCAAAAATAGTCCTGACTGTTGACAACTGTTCGGCGCATAATTCACTTAAAGT
>KK114157.1:82086-101105 GCA_000611955.2 Stegodyphus mimosarum | reverse complement strand
GCTTTTTTTTTTTGTAAAATTTGATACCCTTTAGATCATAATTGCTCTTTATTTCATAAATTACTGTTTCATATTTTTAACTGTATAATTTCTGCATGCCATCTTACCAGATTTAAATTGATGATCTATAATCCGGAAAAACCTCTAATCTAGAATCGCCGAGGTCCCGATGAGTCCGGATTACGGATTGTTTACTAGCATGTACCCTTTTGCTCTGATGGTAGTGTTGATGTATTTTGACATAGACTGGCAAGCTGGTGGAAATATTGGGTAGTCATTACCTTCTGCTGTGCAGCTTTTCACTATACATGAAGATTGGCCAGAATATGTTCTAGTGCATGCATATCTCTCTTGTAGCATCGTGGATATTTCAATGGAGTTAGGTCAGATGTTCTCAGGACACAGCTAAGCACCTTTACTGAGTATTCCTGAAATAATTCAGGAGTGATGAGCTGGCACGTTGTTTTGTTATAGGTAAAGATCTGGAAGGTGCTGTATAGCTGAACAAATGTGTACAAATGATCCGATTTGCAATTTTCCTAAAGAATGAAATTCATTTCAGCATGCTTAGGCTGAACAAAAAGTCTACGATCAAGATTGTTATCTGAGGATTACCTGAAAACACTAACATTGAAGACATTAAAATAGAATTCTGTGATGATGGACACCCCATTATCAAATCCTCACAGTTTATCAAGAAATCCCAAGAAACGAAAATGAAGTTTTCAGTATTTTTCACATCTTGGATGAGAAATGATTTCTGAAGAAACATCTATAAAAAGACTATTCTTGATTTGCAAGTTAGTATCCAAAGATTTAGGTCTATCTGAAATACTATGATGTGCTTCCACTGTGAAAGGTTTGGTCATGGACAATTTTTATAACAATTCTCTGAGGTGCCTGAAGAGTAATAAAAATCATTTGACGTACAGTTGTGATTTTTCAAAACATAAGAAACTGACCTGCATTAGATGCAACCAAAATCAGGTGGGTTCCTTTAAGAGTTACTAGCTTTACCCAAAAATTCACAAAAGAAACCCTAATGAAAAGCTAGTGCTGAAGTTGCCTATGAAATAGGCCAAAGATTAGCTCTTGCATAAGAAGAAACTTGCTGACTTGGAATTTCCAGGCCAAGTTATTACTGAGCCAGCTACAATGTTGGAATTAGGATCTGTAATGGACGAATTCATAAAATTCTTTAGCAGTCTACTGAAAATTGGTGAGAATTTTAGGGTGGTGACAGAAAGAAAGCTGCAACTGGCACTTCTTATCATGGAACTTTTTGACAGAGCACAGTTATAAATTTCCAAAATCCTCCTGTATGATAAATAGATTAACCACTTCTGGACACAATAGATGGTGCCACAAGTCTGTGGAGTGCTTCTCTTAACCCTTTGAAGGGCACCGGTATAAAAAATATACCGGATGTTTGTCAATTTTTTAACCTTCTAAAAAATGATAATTTTTCTGCACCAAAAGTTCTAATCTTGAGTTTCTAGTGTTTTCTTTTGATTCTAAATGGCAGCACTACCCTATGATTGCTCAATATTTTGCAATTATGAAATTAATATATCTCGTTTTAAGGTATCATGTTTGAAGATTAATATATTCTATTGAAGGGGGAGAAAGAATACAAAATCTGCAAATGTATGACGTACAAATGCTAAATATTATATGTTTGCTGCATTTAAATGAAAACTGTTAATTAAAAGAAGATTATTTATACAATTTTGAAACCGGTATATAAAATATACCGGCGCTCATACAAACGGTACAATGCCAATAGATGACAGCACCAGGCATTTCTGTATTCTGTGGGATGACACAAATTACTTTATGTTATAATTGTTTATGATGTAATAATTAGTTATTTGTGATTAATTTACCTGTTGTTTTGGATTAAGTATTATGTTCATGGGTGGATGGGGATTTTACTGACCCTGTGCTAAGTACGAATAAAAGTATCTTAGTTTCTTTTTATCCTTAGTTTACTCCAGCTAAAATTTTAATTTCACCACTTTAGTCTTTCCCTCGAGAAAAACTTCGATTTCAAAACTGTCATCTGTTGTCAAAACATCATACAATTATAGGGGTTAAATGTGGTATGTTAGTCTTGAAAGACACCCATTGCTTCATGTGTTCCAAAACGTTAGAATGCAGAGAAAATGAAAAGAGATGATTGATAGCTAATTTGGTAGTATGGGGTCAAGCTCTCTCCACAATGGGGCAGTGATGAGATCAGACAAAAGGAAATTTCACTTACAAACACCGGAAAAAGGAATGCACTTTTGCACCTGCTAGAGAAATGGAAAAAATGTTGATTTGAAAGCTTGCTTTTATGCGTTACGGTATCCATGTCTTTGTTAATTTCAGAAGGAGACTAGGGAACACAAGAGAAACTTTTTCCCAGGGTTAGAATATAAGTAAGAGGTTTTCGAAATAAGTCTTCATTGTTGGTGAAAGGAGTGAATACACTTGAGGGTCAGTTTCAGATGCAAACATTTATCTTTGGCAGTTAAAAAGGCAGTTTCAGCTTATCATATTATACTAGTTCAGTTACAGCATGATGTGGTTTATGCATGCAGTGATATATATGCTATTTTTTTTCATTAAATGATAATATTGAATTTAAATAACTTTTAAAAGCTTTTTACCCGTTTTTTACATAAGTATGTTCAGCTGGGTAGCATCATCAAAATTCTTAAAAATATAAATTTTATTTTAAAAATTTCTGGTGAAATTTTAAAAGTTTTTGACTTAAGATATACTTAACTATAACCAAGCACTAATGTTTATAGACACACCTCAAAAGTATGCAGTAATAGATTTAAAACACTAAAATTAACTCTTGGTAGCTCTATGGAAAAAAAAAAAAATGTCGGGGTATAAAGGTTGAGGGGCAGTGGTATAAAATATATACCGGCTCTCAAAATTCAAGATTTCACTCTAGATTTTTTTTAAGCCTTAATTTTGTGTTCTTAGGGTCCATAAGATACAATTCATGCAAAATTTTACCACAAATTAAATTTTTTTATATACCACTCCTCAAAGGCTTAAGTGTAAGTTTTTGGACTTCTCTCCGAGGTTTATTTCCCATGCCTGCGGTATACTGGATCCCCATTTTTTCTCCTGTTATTGCCTCTTTTGAGTTACCGTTATCAGCAAACTTTTACGTGATGTGTCAAGATTTATTGAGCCAAACACGCTGTATTTTTGTGTAGTATTCATGGTAAGATCAGTTAGTCAGTTTTTAGCTAGACGTATTGAGTTCAGATATCAACATGTGAGCTTTTGTGTTTTGATGAGTTTTACATTGTCTTGTGTTCAATATTCCTAATAGTTTAAAGTGGTAATTACTGGTTATGCCTTTTTCATGCTGAGAAGAGCTGTATGAGTACTTTAGTGTGAAAAGTTCCAAAACTGTGAAGTGTTTTTTTGGAAAATAAATTACGTCAAGCTTTCATCGGTTCTGTTTGCATTCAAACCATTACGAACCAGTATGCGTGTAACAATAAAAAATTCTATTCTATTTGTTGTTAATACAAAAAATAAATATCTTTTTAATTTGGAATACAAATTGTGTATAAAGCCACATTTTAAAATGAGAATTTAGTTTTTATGTTTAGTGTTTTATTGCTAGTAAATAAATGACAAAGTGCAGCTGCATTGTGGCTTGTTTAATGCTAATTAAAATTAGTGACTGTTAGTCTAAATTTTAAATAAGAGGTTTATCTTAGTGAAATTCTACACTATTTTAGTGTTATATACTTGTTGAATTAGTTTAATTAAAAACTAACTTTTTAAAAAGGAGTTTTAAGTATAATCATTGCTTTCTAATTATCCTTACCTCTTTCCAAAAGTCGCCAATGAGTTGGCGACTAATTTTTCTATCTAATAAGTAAAAGACAATAGCAATTTTCAAAATAGCGGCATACTACAAATTCTATGAAAGAGCTACCAGTCAGTAAAGTGAAGAAAATCTAGAAACATCCGTACTAAAATATTTATGCTTTTTTCGAGAAATCCTTGTGTAAATATTTTTCTTTGGGTGGTATTCTTCCCATGTATGTAGCAATCTGTTTTTGCTTAAAACAAAATCAAAGAATTTCACAATTTTGCCATTGCGATGCTATTTTCCCCCCATGTATGCAATGATTTGTTTTTAACTTGAACTCAAATATGTTGTAGTGCATGGTTTTGTTTTCCATCTGTGCATAGTGATCTGTTTTCACTGCTTAATGAAAGAACAGAAATTTGTACAAATTCATATCGTGCACAAACTTGGCAATGTGCGCTGGTCATTATCACAATTATCCAAGCATAATTCATATAATAGTCCTGAGCTGCATGGGTACTGTGCTGAATAATTTTAGTTCTTCTTCACTGATGTATATTCTTTTATCCAACAATAAACGAACATGTTGTAAACAAGATATGGCAATCTTTACTCCAGTTTCCAACCTGCATACTAACACTTTATGTGAGTTTTTTTATACTACATTTCCACAAACTTCTGTCATTTAAGTACAGGTTCATGGAATGTAAATTGTTGCATTTTGTTCTGTTGGGCAAAATGTCATATTTATGTAGAAATGCAACACTTTCTTTTTCATTAGCCAGCAAACTCTATAATACTGTAATGATTCCTTACCCCCAAAAAAAGTACTTGTTTCAAAAACAAATGCTAATCAGGAAATATATTTTTAGTGTATGTACCTTCCTAGTACATATATCATCATAATATTATATGTTAAGGATTTTGTGTGCATCATACATAAATCAAATACATAAATCAGTTTCAACAAAAGTAAACAGGTGAGCAATATTCAACTATATCTGATGAGCTCAAAACAAAATAACAATATTGAAAAAATTTTCATTGTGTGAAGAGATAACACAGTTAATAGTCCAATCTAAAGTAAACAATTTGTGTGGTAATAAACTACTAAATGAACAGGTGTGTGTTTAAAAATCTCATTTATTTTAGAATTGGGAAATTAAATTTTGCATTTCATAGGTTACAGTATGAGGATTCACAGGTGGCAGAATTTACATTTCAAATAAAAGATAAAACAAATTATTAACATACCTGGTATACATTAGGGAGTGGCCACCAAATAATATGAACATTTACTTTCAACATGTAATTTTTAGAAAAAGTTACTGAGATACTACTTATACATTCAAGCCTAGAACCAGTGCAGAAGTAATTAGTTATATCAAAATAATTTTATAAAATTTATAAATACCAATTATCAGTGTTTATACATACTATAAAATTGAAAACCTGATAGATCAATTCTATCATTAAGAAACTCTACATATTTTACTGTTTTACAAAACTATTAAAGTCAGTTTAACTCTAGGTGATTATTAAGGTTTCTTGTTACCGATAAATATTTGCACTGTCTAAAATAAAATTTTTTCTTTAAAAAAAAATTAAACTAAGACAAAAAATTTGACTGGTTAAGCTGAGATAGTAAGACTTCCGTCCGTTTAACCAGTATCATGTTATTTCAAATATCTTTTTACATGCTTTGTAAATTTCAACCATAGTGCTGGTTTTAACTGAGAAGAGAACAAGTTTAAACCAAATACTCTGTTAATCAGTTAGTAGTAACAGATATACTTGAGTGGCCATTTAGGGCTGGAGCCATTTTTCCCCTCTTCTTGCAGGGGCAGATCCATAACAAGGAACTAAGAATGGAATCTCTAAAAAGGAAAAGGCAGGAATTAAATTTTTATATAACTCAAATTAGAGGGTTTAATCCTATCTTCCACCAAGACCACAATATTAAAATGGTCGCATCTCTCCTGGTAATCGATGAGCAACTCCAGCCCCTTCTGACTGCTTCTTGACGATGACCTGAATCTTCTCTGGTGAGGAAACCGCCACTTTACGATAAAGAATATCCAAAGGGCTCGCTGTCTTCTCCATCAAAAAGGGGTCTACTAGATTTAGCTGCAATCTCCTCCTCTTCTCTCCCATAAAACCAAGGCCTCCAAAGACAGCAACTTGAGGTGAAAAAACTCTGCACGTCATGTAGGCAAGCTTGTCTCAAAGCTCAGCGAGAAAAATAAAATTCCAACTGTTAGCGTCCCCATCACTCCCCTTTTCCGTACTAACATGCTGGAATTCCCAAATGTTGGCCCCTATCCTTCTGTGTTTTTCAGGGTAAACTTGTACAAATTTTAGCCTCACTACCAGCCCCTGTTTGCCCAATAGTCACAAGATAATCCAGCCCTTTGAACCACTAAGCCAAGCAATATAAATGATGATAAGAACATTCCAGACAATTTCTGGAACATGGGCACTCTTCCCCCCTCCTCTCCAGAATATTTTTGCATTTTCTTATTTAAATGCCTAATTTTTTACTAGAATTTCTTTTATCGCCGTGACAAGTTGTTGAAAATACCAGACAGTCAGAAATAAGAATTCAGAAATTTACAGGAAAGGAGGGAAAAAATTGAAGGGAAAAAAATCAGATTAGCAAAAAATTAAGTTAAGCACCATTAGGGTAAAGTAAATATTAATCATACTAATCCCTTTTACCAAACCAGATCAAACATCAATTATTTAAAAGAAAAACACCAAACAAATTTTAAAAGTTTTTTTCCAAAAAGAAAATTAAATTCAAAGGATAAATTAATACCAATTTAAATCAGAAGCCACTTAAAAATTAATTACTTACAAAATGAAGTAGTTTAAATAGCTTACAAGTTACACAACAGAAATTATTGTTAAATTTGGAAGGCGGATATTCGAGCTCGTCTGCTGCACATGCATGCATAACTAGGTTGCAGCATAAATATATTTTGGTGATGTCATGGGTTGCATGTTTTGGCCATACAATGCATTGCCTTTTGAATACTTTTCAGGGGTGTAGGGTAATCAGAAACAGCGATACATTTCTTAGCTGTGCCTCTAACATACTTTTGCTGATTAGCTGATAATTTTATACTGTTGCATAAATAAAAATTATAAAAATATCAGATGGGTTAAGTTTTATAATATATAGATGTAAGCAATATTGTAATTTTGTACTTAAGTTTTTAACTGAAATTATTACTGTATGCAAATCATCCTTGAAAATTGTAAAAAAATGGAGAATTATTGTTGTTTCCATTTTCTCTCCATGTATTGTATTTTATTTGCCATATGGCAAAATAATTTGTTACTTTAAAATCATCAGAAGCAGATGGGAACTACATTCAAGTTTTAAAGTCTTCATAATTAATTTGCAAAGCACATATTCAAGCTAGAAAGCAAAAATTGCTATGTCTTCTTAATGTAGTCGTTCTGCGAATAAATTCATTTTCCCCTGTGGTGTTAACATGATTACTTGACTGCAAGTATTTGGTATGCCCATGTAACAACAAACTTAAAGAACTGTTAAAGGTATTTTCTAATTATAAAACAGAATTACTGCGAGATTCAAAATTAATTTCCTGTTTGCAGTGTTATCATTAAATGGGAAAACTTTTTAAATAAGAGTACCTTTTAACAGTAAATGTTTTGCAATACTACATAGTAAAAAAATGCTTTATTTTCACTGCATCCTCATATCATTACTGGCTACAAGTTTATTGATGTCTGTTAATATATTCACTCCCGATAAACAAGAAAAAATTGGCCACTTATTACAAATAATAGTGACAAAGAGCAAAATAAATGGCTGCAGATAGCTCAAGTGGAATATGGATATTAAACAGTTACTCCTAAGCATGTGAGAAATATTTCTAAATTCTCAAAATCACTCACTGTGTAAACTCTAAAATGCAATTCAGCTAATTCTTACAATTTAAGTGAGTCTAGCTCTTTGAACTGTCTTTATATAGTGTGGCATGGGTATCCATCTATCTATATTTTGAACTCTCGGGCTTCTGAAAGCTTTGAAAAAAGTTGACCATAGGACTTTGAAAATGTGTTTTCCTAGATCTTTTAAAAAGTTGGAAAGTCAGCAAAATTACCAAATTGGTGACAATTGTTGTCACCAGAGTTGGTCAGGTGCATATTTGCCCATATCTGGCTTTCTAATTGAGGTATTTTTACAATTTAAATGCTATTGGACTCAGAATTGAAAGCTATACAATTCTGTATTGGAAATAAGCACTTATTATTCTCTAGATGGCACTACAGAAATGCTATTTTAAAATTAGAATGTGTGATGAAATGGAGGAAAAAAGAAACGATTATGACAACAACCAGTTTCAACCATCTAAAAAATAACCAACTAACAAAAGTAATAAGATTGTGTTCTATATCATAATCAACAATTATATGCCAATGTGTGGCCATAAATTCACTTACAAATAAAATAAATCCTAAAAATATTATCCTAAAAGCAACAAGTAACTAAATAAAATAATACACAATATTTTAATAATAAATAAAGACAGCAGTGCAGTCAGTGAATTTAATTATTTCCTGAAATTTACAACATCATTCGTTTTTTTTTTTTTTAAGGTATACAATCCAAGAATAAGAGTTGAATCCCTACTCGTATCACCAATAAGTAAAGCTAGTGCACAGCAGAGAGCTGGTCGTGCTGGAAGGACTCGGCCAGGGAAGTGTTTCCGATTGTACACCGAAAAAGCATACAAGGTAGAAATGCAAGATCAAACTTATCCTGAAATTTTACGATCAAATCTTGGGACTGTTGTGTTACAACTTAAAAAACTTGGAATTGATGACCTGGTGCATTTTGATTTTATGGACCCTCCAGGTATGTGTTTTTTTCCCTTTTTAGTTTCTGGTGATTTAATGTGTGAGAGGATATGTAATGTTAAGAAATAGTCCCTTCTATTTATTAAAAAAAAAAAAAAAACAACAACTTATTAGTTTATGTAGAGCTAGCTGTCCACCCTTCCAGTAAAACCATGAGACTCCAGATTTTCCATCACATTCAGTAAATCTCCCAGCTTTTAATTATGTGAAGATTAATTTAGATTATCTCTTTCAAATTCAGATTTAGAAAAACAGTTATCACTAAGGAAGAAAAATTTTGATGACAGTCTGTTTACAAACTACACATATAAACTATAGTAATGGCATTGTTGTCTCTTGATGAAACTTAAATTGTAAAAATTCTACCTACCTTATGGTTTTCAGCAAATTTTTTCTGGTTAATTTCTATTTCATCTGGTTGTTTATATCCCCTAATTTTTTTCCGTGTTCTTAATTGGATTTTCATCCATATAAAAATTTGTGAAAACTACAAGTAATATCAGCAAGAATCACAGCTTAGTAGTTAATTCATTATCCTACATTTAAGTACAAGTTTATTATTAACTACAAGTTTTATTATTATTGTATGGATTGTAATAAAAATGTAATATATAAAATTAACAATGTTTTTAATTGTAAATTAAATGAAAACAAATTATTTAATAAATTTTAAATTGATTTAATTTTTTGGAGGCTTTCTGATGCTACATTTCATTTGATGTATTTGCTTTTTTGCATTCATGTTAACTTTTGCTTTTTGTTGAGACATTTTAAGAAGCCAGGTTGAAGACAGTTTTTGATTTATTTGTCTTCTATTTTCAAAATTTTAATTAAATATACAAGGTGTGGGCATTAATTTCTAGGACTGATCTTTGTCCAGAAAGTATCAATGAAATATGTACCCATTTACTATGTTCCAAAATAATTCCTGTCTTATGTAGCACATTTCTGTGCTCAGTTGCACAAGTTTTGGAAATAACTTTTAAAGTCCTTTTTTCGGAATGGTCTTTAATATGGATGTCACTTTTTTTGTGATGGCTTGTTCCCTTCCACAAATGTTTCAGTTTTGGAAACAAAAGGTCCGCTGGTGCTAAGTTCAGAGAGTATGGAGAATGCTGCATCTCCATGACCTTATGCTGGGTCAAAAATTGCTTCACACTTAAAACAATGTGAGGCCAGGCGTTTTCATGAAAAAGCAGTTAACTCCGATTGTGTTGAAAATGAGCCACACAAAATGTGGCCGTTCAGTGTGCACATTATCTTCGACACTTTAGTGGCCATCCCGAAAATGGCTAAACCATTCAAAAGTGTATGAACGAAATAATGTTTCCTCTGCAATCATTCATTTCAACATTTCATGGGTTTCTGTCCATGAAAGTAGAATTTAATGTTAATTCTCTGCTCCATATCCATTTCGTCAATAAAAATTTAGCAGCTATGCTTTAATATGTGTTTCAAGGACAAGCTTCCAAATGGCACTAACTACTTTGGACATGTGCACGTAAATGACCTTCCAAGTACAAAGATTACTGCATTCTGATGATTTATGGTTCTTGTACTGTTACATTAGTTCTGGAAATTAATGGCCACTTTTTGTATTTTCTAGATAATAAACATAATTTTATATTTGTAAATAAGTATCTAAAAGGTTTTCATAGTTTCTAATTTTAATGCATGTCTGTGCGTATAAAAATAATTCAGAAGTAGATTCTTGGTAAGAAAACTGGATTTAAAAGCTTAACATAATTGAGACATAAAGACATAAAATAATTGAGTAAGAAGTTGTGGGTTTTATTTCATGAAATTTCGATATTGTAATTTGCACGTAATTAAAATTCCTTAAACAAGATGCAGAAGTATAATGAACTAATACTATGGAAGAGATTTTTTGCATGGCTGTTGTAAGAAAAAAAAAAAAAATTCCAGTGGAGCTGAAGCATTATGCTTTTTATTTAGTTAGAAAGATTCCTTCATGTGCTTTATACCCATAAAATGTTTTCCTAGGAGGCAACTGTAAACTTAACAATAGGTAATTTTTTTACATGAGATGGGAGTATAACAAACCCTCATATGGCAATACCTCCCTTAAATTGTTGTCCATATAAAGTGGCCAATATTTTTTAAGGTGAGAACATTTGGATCTGGTATTGAACATTATCTAAGACAACCGTCTTCATGAAAGGCTAGAATTTTGTAAAACCGTGCATGGTCATTTTAGAAAGGGTTTGTTACGTTAAAGGTCAAAACAAGCAACTTTTAATCTGTAGTTTCTTCATAAATTAGTTGTTAAAATATATCAATAAAATTCAATTACATGAGTATTTTACTAATTGTAATTTTTACTCTGTCAACATTATTTAGAAAACTTAGTCAATACATTCTGATCATATGCACGCTCCTCTAAAAAGTTGCCAAGTTGTTGCCAACTTAAGAAAACATCTGCAAATTCGTTGGTGACTAATTTTTTACTAAGCTTATGTGTGAAAGGCAGCAGCCATTTTCAGAATTGTCATACTGAGAATTTCATACAAGCACAATCAATAAGTCAAATTTAAGAAAGAAACAAAATTAGTTATAAAACACTTCCCCCCCCTAAGAAATCGTTTTTTTGCGCTATTATCTTTCGCATGTACATGGCGATCTGTTTTCACTTAAAGAACATCAGAGTTTTATAAACTCAGCATCTGTACAAGTAGGCATTGCTTGCTGTCTGAAAGGGACATGTCCTACATCTGTACCTATATTGCCATATATAAATTTTGGCCACATCGAGGAATTTGGTGACATATTTCTTTGTCTCATGAATATGTTTTCATGACTTTTCCCTGGGCGTGTAGATAATCAGAAAGCAGAGCTTAATTTTTTGCTTCCCAAGACTAACTCCCCTCAATTTTTTAAAAATATTCTTTTAGTTTTAAGAAGCTTTGCAGTTAGTAACTTGAGCTATGTTTTCTGAATGTTTTATATATTGTTATTGATACTTTTGCGTAGCTGCATTAAAAAAAGCGGATTTTATTAAAATATTTTATAGTTTTAAAACTTGCATTTATGAACATAATGTCAAGCAACCATGTGATTCTGTGACCATTTCTTCAAACAATCATGACAGAATATTTTTCAGTTTCAGCAAGCAAAGACACCAATTTTAAATGCATTCCATTTGTTCTATTCCAAGTTTCAATGTTTTTTATAGACAAATCATAATATTTTTCAATTTTAAAATACGTGTTTGTGGATTTTGTGTACAACGGAAGAAACTATTTCTGCAGGAATACCGTATTTTGTTGCAGTATTTCCGAAAAAAACCTTTTTGCTCTTAGCAGCCGCATGAAAGTTCAATCGAAACTAAAGAAACAAAAGCTTGCTTTTAAGATTTATTTATTGAGGGTAAAGATAAATATCTAATTAGTACACAGAATATGTAATTAATAATTTTTTGCTGTAATAAGTCATCTACTGTAAAAAATTGTCACACTGCATAAATGAGATTGCATTAATATGTATACAGTATAAAAATAAACTGGCTGTTAAAAGTATTATATTTTTTAATATTTGATTTGTAATGTAATTGTCATACATTTATGCATTTCAGCTCCAGAAACTTTAATGAGAGCATTAGAACTTTTAAATTATTTACAAAGCTTGAATGATGAAGGAGACATTACAGATCTTGGAGCAGTGATGGCAGAATTTCCTTTGGACCCTCAGTTGGCAAAAATGCTGATTTCTTCTTGTGACTACAACTGTTCGAATGAAATACTCTCAATAACAGCTATGTTATCAGGTATTGTAGACTATAAGTTTGCCGCAATTTATTTTAAATCTTTAATAAGGTAGTATTTTCTACTGATCGAAATTTTACAGTTTATTTTAAAGATTATGGAATTATTTATGGGATTACTGGAGAAAAATAATTTTGCAGTTTTCATTCTGGAAATTATTTGATTGTGGCTGTCATTATTTTAATGCTGCATTTTAGTTTAAAATTATAAAATTTGTCATAATAAATGGCTGTAGGTAATGCGGATAGTCTTGAGGATTGTTTGTCTGTATGATGATGAAGGTGGCTTCTTTTTATTTAAAGAATCAGCTAGCTGACCAGCATATTTTTGATAATATTGATAGTAAGCATTGAAGTTGGTTATAGCTGCAAAGGTTTGCAATTTTTGTCATTTGTAAAAGCTGTAAATTTAATTAGCAGCATGCATCAGCTCATAAATTCATAGTATGCATAATCATGCTGTTGAGTGTGAAATTTTTAAAATCATTTCATTTGGCAGGTGCTTCTTACTCTCTTGCGGTTTATAAAATTTCTAGTAATGTGTAAAATATGAAATTAGTCATTGTTTATTAGATAGTTTACTTTTGGAAATTATTATATTTTTAATATTAACTATATTGCATTCATATTAGCAAACTGGTTATAAGTAGAATCTTTCCATTTGAATCCACTTTTTTGAACTATAGGCAGAATAATTTTCTTTCTAAAAGATTAATAATTCTCTTTCTGTCCAGGAAATTATGGTTAAAATTCCATTTCTGCTGTGTTTTCCAGAAATCTAGAATAATTTCTTCGCTTGATTCTGTTTTGTAGCTGAGTCATTGCTAAACATTCTGTTATCTAAACATTTATTTATTTTATGACCACATTTTGTGGCTTTTTTGAATTGTAATATTTTCTGATCTGAATTTAAAATTTGTCTTATTGCAGTAATATGTCTGCTTAACTTTGTAAAGAAATTTAAATTGTCAAACAGTTCTGTTTGGAAGTGCGATTTGCCATTCAGCAACAATTAACAATAATAGTTTATAACTATTTTTAGGAAGTTTTGCTTTGTTTAGCCATCAGATTTTTATTATACAGGAGACTTTGTATTGTAGAATCTTATATTTGATATTACTTTTTTTATTTTTGTATAATTATTAAAAAATTAATAATAGGAGTAATTAATAATAAAGAATTTTTTAGATAATTCTTTTCTCAAAATGTTTCATTAAAACTAGCAAATTTTAAGTGTATCTTAAGTTGCATATGTCTGCATTTTGCAAGGAGTAATCTCTTTTAGAAAATTATGAATTGAATTAATTTTTTTTCTCTTTCTTTCATGTTAAGTTCCTTATGCTTTTGTTCCTGAAGTCATTTCAAAGTAACGAAATTCAGATCTAATTTTTATAACTGTTTTGTAGCTAGACACTGTCATATAGATATTTTGCATCTTTTGCCATTGATTTACTATGTTAAACCTCTTGATACTGATCGTTATATCCCTTGTTTGATTGCTTGTGAAATACGTTAGCTACATAAGGCGACAGAAACATAATTTTTTTCATGCATTAAGAGAGTAGCCATTTTCCCTTAGAAATTCCTTCTCTCCGTTTAAGCTTCCCTCCTTAGGCAGACAGGCATTCTGTTAATATCCATTATTACTTATTTGTCAGTTTCCATATAAACATTTTATTTTGACTATTATATACATTTGCATAATTTTTAAGTAAGCAAAATAAAGAAATACACAGTTTTTAATGATAGTATTTTCTTATTTGATTTTTTTCTTCGATGTACTTTATATTTACGCACTTTTTAAGCAGTAATTATGCAAGACTCAAAGGGACTAATTATGTAATAAAAACTTTAATAATAGCATATTTATATTTTGTGATATACAAGCTAGTTCTGCAAATTTCTGTAGCATTATTTTGTATACTAGGTTTCTAACATTGACTTTTTATAATCTTGATAACATATCCTCATCGACATTCTAAGTTCAGTTTGGTTTGGGATTCACCTTAAAAATGTAAGGTATTTTTAAAATTATTTCTATAAGTACTTCCATTTATCTATGTAGAAGATTCTTATAGTAGATGTATAACATATATGTAGGTAAAAATTGTTTTTCATTTGTTTGTTTGGTGATTAAGAGCATATTTTTTTTGTAATATTTTATTGTAATTCATTGCTTTGCTTTTTTAAATGTTGTACAACTCAAGTAGGTGAAAAATAATACTTATAGGTTTTATGAAATTTACAACCAAATTTATATGTAAGAATTCACTTAAAATAGTCTCATTAGAGTTTAATGCTTTTTTCTATAGTCTATTTTTTAACACTTTGAGTTGGTACCTTTGAATTTCTATCCAAATATAAATGATGTGCCAATCTATCCAAATATGAACGATGTGCTAAGCCTTGCAGGCAGTACGATTCAGATCATGTAATAACACTTTGAATTCAATAGTATAAAAGATACATTCGTGGGAGGTTGAATTATCTCCTTCCTGTGGACAAAAGTCAATTATTATTTTTTATGGTTTTGATTTTCTTACTATTATTGTAGCGATGAGCTTGAAGTAATTAAATCAAAAGTAATTTTGGGTATAAAGTATTATGTTTTGCAGAATGTAACACTAATGGGAAACATAATTATAAACAATAAATATAATTTTGTTGTTTTGTTAAACCTTAAAAAAATGAATAACATGAAAATGTTACTATAGTGAAAATTACTTTAAGTAGTTGGAGACAAATTAAATTGTAGCTTCATTTTAAACAGTTTATTTTTAATCAAAATTATTCCTTGGTAAGCTTGAGGAGATTTATTTTTGGTTTAAACAAAATATTATAATTGAACAAAGTATTTTAATTGTTTATTATGTGGGTATTATTTAAATTAAGTATTATAATAATGCAATTAACAGTTGGATAGTTATTTTGGGGCTGTTTAAAGTGTGCATCGTGTAAACAATTTATAGTTCCTGTTCTCATTCGTGATACTCGGAAGAGAAATATTTATTTTCAATTTGAAGATTTAAAAGTTTATTTAGTTTAGGCAATTTTTAGTAGTGAATATTTTTTATGCTTTTAAATATTTATATTGGACATAGACATAACCATTTTGTAGTGGTGATAAATCCATAATTGCAAATTTTTATGATTTTTTTAGTATATTACAATACCAACTAGATAGGTTGCATAATATTTCAAATGAACAAAAATCGAGGAATTTGAAAGGGGGAAAATCGAACATTTTTTATTTTATTTTGAACCAGATGTGTAAAATGCATCTTTTTCTACAAATCTTAAGCAAGCATGAGCTTGTTTAAGATTATTTTAATTTGCATTCACATTAAGTTTAGTGGATGTGGGGTTGCTGATATTTTTGCGGCCCCCCCACCCAACACTATTTAGTTCCACAGTGCTTTGTGAGGCCTAATGAAGCAAAGAAAGCAGCAGATGATGCAAAGATGAGGTTTGCCCACATCGATGGTGATCACTTGACCTTGCTTAATGTATACCACGCCTTCAAGCAGAGTAAGTACATGCATCATATATTTTTCAAAATTAATTACTATTGCTCATTTTTGTTAGTTATTGCCCATGTCTATAATTTATATTCTATTTTAAATGATTTTATGTAGTGATTAACATAGAACATATATGTAAATTTTGAAGAATGTAAAGAAATTTGTTATAGCACTTAATGCTGGAACTTTCAAAAGAATAAATGTTGCAAGTGCCAGATAAACTGGATGCAGTCAATCATTGCTATAAATGGTATTATCTGTAAATTATGTACATTTAGAAATGATATACGGTAATTCTGAGATTTTTGTTGCTAATAAGCAACTTTGTATTATGCTGTTATTGTACCTTTTTCCGAGATGAATCATTCTGTTTGGAGATGGACAATTTAGATTTACACATTATTTACGAATTTTAATGTATATTGAAGCTTTGGAAAATTAGGAAAAAACCTGTGCTATTTAATACTGTTGTGGTATTCAGAATGTACTGTTTGCATTTAAGAATTAGTAAGTAAACTTTCAGATATTGATTAGTAATGGTTTGAAGTTAATTCATTGTTAAAAATATATTTTTATCATTTGAAAGTATTTTTGTCGGTGAAAATAGATCTTCCGATTTATGAAAAAGTTTTCCCAATTTTTGAATGTCGTAGGTTGGCAAGTATGCATTATGATTAGCAGACAGTTGGGTAACTAACTACAAGTTTAAAGAGAAAAAATCATATGAGGCAATGAACATGAAACAATTCAGTTTGGCAATAGCATGATTGCAGTAATACCAGATGTTTTTAACTGCCACACATTTAGAATGTTGTATATTTCTGCATATGTCTCTGATTAGTGGTTGTAATCATTGTTTGGAACCATGTTATTTTAATGGATTAATATTGGTCAGACGTGATAACAGTCAAGAAAATTTATTGAAGATATTATGACTAATGTCGTTGTTGGATTTAAACCCAATTAAATATATATGACACACTTGAATGTGCATCAGTCACTACAGGAGAATAGGATGAAATTGTAGGACATTTTTTATTACACATGGTGTATGCAGTATTTGAGAAAACTCATGAAATGTATGCTGTGTTGCTGCATTTATCTGATCAAGAGGAGGATGTATTTGGCAGTAGGGAGGTACCTTTTCTTGGGGGGGGGGAAGGGGTGCATAGAGTGCTGATCTCTTCTCTCGTTTCGTAATTGTGTATGACTTAGAAATAACTGTCAAAGTTGAAATTTAACACGTTTTTTGTTACAGAATTTTCTAAAATTGAAACTTATTTCAAATCTGGTTGCAAATTATTTTTGAGTAATTACCTTTTTCATTTTTACAAAAATACCATTATTTTACATGTGTGGCTTGTGCAACTATTTTACAAAAAACCATTACAGTTAGTGGTAATCATCTTAAACTGCATTGTATTTCTGATTTTGAGACACACCTGTCAATTTCAGTGCTTCCTTCAAAGAGATTAAATTCTAAGAAAATAAAGTGAATGAAGTAAAACATCAAAATAATGCAAGGAATTTTTTTTTTAAATCATCATCTTTGAATTTTCAACAAGAACAGTTTTCCTTCTAGTAATTTTTAAACGAATGTTATTTTGTAATACATAACTTATTAATTTAAAGAGAATGCATATTAATTTAAAGAAAGGAGGTAAAAAGGCACTTCTAAGGTGTGTCCACTTTTTCTTATGTTTTTAAGTTAAAAGAAGTGTGTTTTATAGGTTAGATGAAATATGGTAATTCTAATAGATCTTTTTTATATTTTGTTTCCAGTACATCTTTTTATTTTTATTTTTTTAATCCAGTATTTTTCAATTGAGCCTCTATTTCCTTTAGGGTTTTCATGTTACATATTCCTGACTGAAAGTTTGGCATGCTCTTTACATATGGGTTATCACTCGTCTGAGAAAAATATTTGATTAGATTTTAGGAAATGAATCTTATTTGGCATATTAGACCTAAGCGTTTTATAATTTTGTAGAGTTTTAACCCCTTGAAGACCAGCGCACAGAGCCACGGGACTGAACCTCCGGAAATGGAACCTCGCCACTGGTCCACACATTTTCAGCAGTTAAGCCTACTTTTAGAAAAACATTCATATAAAAGTAGCATTTGATGAAAATTAGCATATAATGACCTCAATTTTTGAAGTTACGTCTTAATATACTAATTAATAATATGTACTAATATAAAGAATATCACATTAATAGAAATAAATGAAGCATACGAAATACTAAAATTATAACTAAAGCATGAAAACAAATACTATACATGTGAAGATAAAATTACAAATACGAAATGTAAAAGAAAATTAAACAATAATTATCTGTATGTAAATGAAATTCCAGTTTAATAATTCTGCTGTGTGTGGAATAATTCAAAGTGAGAATCGACACACAGGACAATGACAGCTTTTTTCGCCGAACAAATAAGATGCATCACCCATTGGGAAAGACGATATCTTTCCCCCTCTTTAATAATGTAAAGTTACTTTTCAATTAAACAAAAAAGTCTATATTAAGTTTTAAAATAAATATAAAAAAAGACAACTGCTCTGAGTTTTTACATCATGGAAGTTTGGTGACGTTACCACACTATAGTCAGCTAGAAGCGTTTTTCCAACATTCTCAAAAAAAAAAAAAAAAAAAAACTGGATGCATTTTCCGGCATTCTAATAATGAAAAACACAAAGAATAAAAATGAAATTCTTAACAAAATAAACAAACACGCCGGTGTCCCTTTAACTTAAAGAGCCTTGATTTCCATTTTGCTTACTCCAATAAATATATCAAAACCAGAAGCACAGAACATAAACTGATGCTCATACGTGAAGGTCAAAAGTCACATGACTTAACCGATGTGAAAACTGTTACCATTTAGTACCATCTACTGGCATTTAAAAATAATAATAATAAAAAAAATCGTTCCGTTTTCAAGTTACATATATGTGACACTGGGCCGAGGACATCGATCGTAGCTA
>KK114157.1:61713-74271 GCA_000611955.2 Stegodyphus mimosarum | reverse complement strand
ACCCAAACAAGCACTAGCTACGCTATACTTTTAACAATTTCAAATCCACTATTCACAATGATGCTATATGTCCGCAATCTTTCCATATGCAATCAATAATACTAGAATTCGCGACAAAAGAAAAGACCGCTGGCTGGAGCTTAAAATGCGCAGTATGCCAAATGTGAGGTCTGATTCACTTATATTGAATTCTCATACTTCTCCCCGAAAAACAGATAACGATTCTTAAGCCGATCTACAGCATAACTACCAAAGTACTTCCGCGTTTAACACTTTACTGATTGAAAGGTGTTTGTACTTGCTATTTCCATCGATTTATGTTTTGTAAAACAAAAATAGGGACGGTAAAAAGATCATCAATAATTTGAACAAAAGGAAGGAAAAAAGTAATATTTAAACAAAGTAGAAAAGGAGATGGAGATATAATATTTAAATATATATTTCTTTTAATTTGCCTTGGACCGGCAAATTAAGATTCTATCTGCGGGCCGAATACAGTCTTCCAAGGGGCCGGATTTGGCCCGCGGGCCGTAGTTTGCCCATCCCTGTTTTAGACACTATAACGATTAATTTATGTGCCTATGTTATCACAGGTAAATACAGTCCCTGAAATTTTAGATCTTTTATGTATGTGCTAATAAAATATATCATTAAAAGTAAGAATTTAATGTAGCTAATATGCCCCCTCCCCCATGGAAGTAATTTTTTATTATTAAATGATTCTTTTGTACCATTAAATTTTAAACATACATTTTGATGTAGAATGATATCAGACTTTGTGTTTAGTATTGCATATCAATTTATAATAAAAGTGCCATATGAACATTAACAATATCTGTAGAGTTTTCTCCTTTTATTCTTTACAATGTTCTGTGGAGTTATTGAACTTTTAATGTGTCAGCTTGCATAATAGTGTAATTTCTAGTACGAATACTTTTGAAATGATGTTTTTCTTAAGTCAAATATTTCTGCTGTTATTTACAATACTATTTAAAGATTTAGTTTACAATTTTAAAAAATGGGCTGCACTTCAGAAAAATTTAGGGAATAGCATATATTTTTAAATAATTTATTTTAATCTTCATATATAATTTCAGACTAATTATATGAAGTAATTTCATGAATGTGTGCAATAAGAAAACATAAATGCTTGAAAAGGTGATTATAATGTAACAATGTAATACCTAAATTTACAGCATTTTGACCGTCTGTTTGTATACGTTATAGTTTTTATTTTTTAGAATAAATGTATATTTTTGAACATGTGAAGTATCTTTTTTAGATCATGAAGATCCTCAGTGGTGCTACGACAACTTTGTGAACTATCGATCTTTGAAGAGTGCAGATAATGTACGGCAACAACTATCTAGGATCATGGACAGGTTCAGTCTTAAGAGAACCTCTACAGAATTCAGTAGTAAAGACTATTACATTAATATTAGGAAAGCATTGGTAGCTGGATTCTTTATGCAGGTGAATATTTTTGAAAATTGTTGAGATCTTTAAAATATTTATCATATTATGTAGGTTAACATTTAATGTAAGGTTTATCACAAGGACAAAAATGTTGCAAGAGAATTCAATCATAGTTTGGCAATGGTTTCAAATTAAAGGATTTTTGTGTATCTTTTAAGACCCAGAATATTTAATTAGTATAATCTTTTCTCTAGGTTGCTCATTTGGAACGTACTGGACATTATCTAACCATTAAAGATAATCAAGTTGTACAGCTTCATCCTTCGACATGTTTAGACCATAAGCCTGAATGGGTTGTTTACAATGAATTTGTATTGACAACCAAAAACTACATTCGAACTGTCACAGATATTAAACCCGAGTGGTAAGTATATAAAGAGTGTTTGTATACCTATTTAATATACATAAAATATACAGTTAATTATTTTCACATTAAGTGTGAGCTATGAGATGAACATAAAGTGCATAGGATTGCAGATTATTATCCATTATACAAAGTTTTTTTTTAAAAAATAAATAAAGTTTGATAATAAAAATCAATAGAAAATTGACTTCCCCCTATTATTATAAAAAATCTAAATATTCTTTCTCAAATAGTTTTGAATCATATTAGTGGGCTTTTATTTCAGTGATGTAAAACTGTTGAGCATAGTGCATGCTCTATTTTCTCATTTGAATTTCTGTAATCCTAAAAATTTTGTCAAAGGCTAAATATTTGGTACTTACAGTAATAGTAATGTACTTTCCAGCTGAGACTGTTCATAATGGAATTTTCTCTCTGTTGCATAGTGTTGGATATTTTCATGGAAGACAATTAATCTTTGTACTGTTTTACTCTTTTTACTCCCTTATTAAAATTAGAATCGTTTTTACCTTCTTACTTCTGCATGTAATAATAATTTTTGTATTGTCTTTACAGAGATTTGAATATAAACAACCGTTAGAGCATAGCTTTTAGTAAAGTTTATAATTTTGATAGAATCCAGAAGCACATTAAGCTACAGGGGCCTATCAATGAATCAGACAGTGTAAAAGTTGCATGATAATTAGTAGTAGCTTTCACAAATGATTTAAAACAATATTTTGACCCATCATCACACTTTTGCACATACTCAAATGCAATTTTTCTGTTCTAAATCTTTAGTTTTAAAAAATTCTTAAATTTTACTATACTTGTCTTAAGTCTAATAATAAGTTATTTGATTTGGCCATTGCTAATTTCAGAATTTCTATTAACGACAATGCTGTCTGACAAAGACATTTTCTGAATTTCATTGCCATATGTGTTTCCATATTTCTACTGTTTTCATAGCATGGTATACTCCAGTGCTGTATGAATTCTTATTTTAGCAATCAGATATGAAACTTCATATGACACTAGGAAATATCTTTCAGTAAATCATAAATTTCTCAAAATCTTGTTTTGAGGACATTTGTTGGAAATATTATTTTGATTTGTTGATGTACAAAGGATGCTTGGGTTCAAGTTGCTTCTTTAATTATGATGATTTCTTACATTGCATAGCCAAAGCATTATTGAAAATTGAACAAAAAGGTTGTTCATTCCATCACAATTGATGAAAATAAAGTTAAATTGCAGAAATGTGTCATGATATTTCCTTTTCACATCTTATATGTCTCTTTCTGATTACCAGATCCTTTTTGAAGAGACTTTGTAGTACTGCTATCTATATCATTACCTTTTTACTCAAATTTAATTATTTATCCATAGGAAAAAATATTTTTATCCTAAAATATGAGTAAAATAACATCTCTCATAATAATAATAGAAATAAATAACCAACCTTAGTGTAGTAAAATAAAATGCACTTATTGTTCTTCTGATGGAAAGCGTTATCACTACACTAATCACAGTGTGCCGATCTCGCATGTGTGTGGGGCACAAGATGTAACATACTGTGTTTGCAGTGTATTTTGAATCTGAAATGACTTATATGCTGAAATTGCAAGATGGCACTTCTGTTAAGATGCACTTAGTTGTATTTTTCACTATGTAAAGAGCTTAGTTTTGCCAGTATTATGATTTTATAATTGTGCTGTACAGAAATGTAATATAGTAAATTAATAATATTGAAGGGATTGCGGCTAATGTTTTCAGTAAATTCTGAATTAAATTTTCTCGACCCCAAAATTTCTCTTTGTGACCCCCATTTGGGGATATGACTCAGTTTAAGAAACGCTGCTCTAATTCGTTGCAAGAACATTGTCTGAAACAAAAAACCATATTACATGTTATGGTACTAAGATGGTCAAGTATGGACTTGGGAAATGCGAAGTGAACGTTACATACCAAAATGCATTGTTCCCATTGTGAAATATGGTAAGATGAGTTATGGTAGGAACCTGTTTATTGAAGTTAGTTGTTTATTGAAGTTCAATAAACAGGTAGGAACCTGTTTATTGAAGTTTCTGAATGTTGAAACCTAAGTGGCTATACTGGACAGTTTTATATTAAAATTGTAGGAATAATTTAGAACAGATTCAACATAATTCTCTTGTTCATAACAAGAAAGCCATAATCAAGTATGTTGAAGAATTGAGAACAAATGAACTTAACTGACTGGTTGGTGCAAAGCCACTTGAACATATTTAGGGTGAATTTGATCAGCATTTGAGAGTGATACCAAATTGCCTTCCATTTGTCATAGAATTATTAGACATTTAGTGAAAATTAAGTAAAGTCCTCCCTTGGGTAGAATCTGCAATAGTGGTGAATGGCAGATCTGTATAATTCTCATATCAAGCTTCAGTTAAGCAAATTCCTTGTATCAGCTTCAGTTCAGCAAATTCCCGAGTGCCCCATTGTTAAAGACAACAATAATTATCTTACCTTATTTTCACATTTAACTCCTTTCTAATTATTTAAAATTCTGTTTATAAATATTTGTAGACATTTCATTACATGATGCTTGAAAGGTGTTTCACTATAAAATTTAATAAAATTCCATGTTTTCTTTCCCCCTTTTTTTGGGGGGGGTTGCAGTTTAAAAAGCAATTTACTGGCTTTCACTTTTATGAAGTAATTTATAACCATCATAGAATTTATGGAACATATCAAAATATAATATTTCATCTTCATTCCCTGTTTGTGGAAAAATTTATTAAATCTAATTAAAATTATTTATACCAGTATTTTCACATTGGTGTTATAAATTTATTACTACTTCTTTGATATAAGTGATCTGACTGCAATAGCCCTCTTAATGATTGTGATGATATTTTCTAATTGTTCTTACTTATTTTATAATATAATAATTTAACAAGAAGCTGCTGTAGTTTTAAGTTTTTTTTGGGGGGGGGGAAGAGGCTTAAAATCTGTATAGGCTGCATAATTCAGCTCTGTGTTCTTTTAATATTGTATAGTTACTGAATTACATAAAATCTTTTTTTGCTTTGTTTCAGGCTATTGAAAATTGCAACAAACTATTATGACATTAGTAATTTCCCAGCCTGTGAAGCGAAGAGGCAGTTAGAATTTCTTGCAAATAAAATGCAGTCTCGTCAATATCAAGAAGGGTTTTAGATTAAAATTCTGCTTGAGTACTTTTTTAAACATTATTCATAAATAACATACATATGATTGTAGAATCATGTATTTCTTTGTATATTATCACACCCAGCATATTTTGGATTTGTATGAATATTGGGAACATATTGTTCTTCATAATAAACATCAGTACATTGCATGTCTAATGAGTTATTTTAATCATATAATATCAGTAAGTGAACTATTTTGACACATACAGCAGTGATTGCATTCAGAAGCAGTATGTCCGTAGCTATTGTAAAACGGGGATCTTTTGTAAGTCAGCCTTAAGTTAGAAGCAGCCATCACATAAATACAAGGAAGTAAGTAGACACACTTTATTGTTTATATTTGTTGAATATGATAATTTATATTTAATAAGCACAATGAATCTTTCTTCAGTCATCTTGTAAAGTGACATGTATTTCTGTCCATCTCCACAAAAGACCACATGGGTTGGTTTACACACAGTTTACTGAATTTATTAAATGAAATAAACCACGAATTTTTTGTATACTTAAGTAATTCAATTAGACGAGCAGGCATGGGTAAGAATTTAAAACCATCACTACAAATTTCAGTAAATTATCAACTTCTTTGGCAACTGCAGAAACCCTGTCATCAATTTGTTGTTTGATTTGGTGTTGTACGACAGAGACCCTTTCTTGAATTCGTTACTCGCAGCAGAAACTCTTTCTTCAATGTGTTCAACAGCGTCAACTCTGCCTTCCATAGCTTCGAATTTGTTTTCTATTACGCAGGTAATTTCCCTTTTCACTTCATCTTGACCTGTTTCAAATCTTGTCTTGAACAGCTTTTCTTTCTTCCTTAACAGATTCTTGCATCTTTTCTTTAATGGAAACTCGGCCCAATTTCATCTCTTCTTTAAACGCAGCAAAGGCTGCCATAAATTGCCTTAATTGTTATTCCATCCCTCTCGTGATTGTCATTCAAACCCCACTTCTGACACTAAAAATTGTTGCGTGTGTATGGGTTTGTAATGAATTGAAGCACAAGTCGAAAACGTTAATAAAATAAAATTTATTCTTTTCACAAGAAATAAAACAAAATACTCAAAAATATTTGCTCAGAGATATTTGTACAGTTTCTCAAATGACAGAACTCAATTCAAAACAGAGAAAGTTAATCCAATCTCAAAGCGAATTCCCTACAATCAAAAACAGCACGCTAAGTAAACATACTTAGCTTAAAAGAACAACAACTGAGCTGAGGTGTTTTATATTGGCTTTTCTAATCTTTTTAATTATTCAAGAACATATTTTCTGGATGGTAACTGCAATTATGAGATATTTATTTATTAAATATTAAATGCACATGCTCTTGTATTTTTACTTTTCCGATGTAACTTTCTCTTCAAATTCGTCTGCGTTGCATGAGAAAATAAAACAATTTTAATTACAATTCTAAATAAATA
The DNA here is from genome assembly GCA_000611955.2 of Stegodyphus mimosarum. NCBI lineage: Eukaryota > Metazoa > Arthropoda > Arachnida > Araneae > Eresidae > Stegodyphus > Stegodyphus mimosarum. The sequence continues at coordinate 67,813 of KK114157.1, read as the reverse complement.
CATATCAATATGTATGTTTCTTGCATTGCTAAAGAACGGTACCATCAAACTTTGAATAATGTAGTCCTCCATCTAAATATGGGCACTCGGAAACCAAAATTTGTTTTATTGTGTATTTCATACTTTAATGAATTTTTGATTAACAAATTCAAAGATTTCAAATTAAGCAGTGGGAACAAACACTGTATGGAAAAGATTTTTATCTCCAGTACTCGAGAACGTCTATGAGAAATTCTAAAGATATGCTATTTTTAAATATTTTTACCACCCAAATGTTCTCGAAACATGTACGAGTGAAATGAAAGAAGAAAATAAATAAAAAGGCCCCTTGGGCATAATATAAAATCTGAAAGCTTCCAGATTTTTATTTATTGACAGATGTATTTTAAAGGCATTGCAACTGTTTTCTGCTTGGCGGATTTTCTCTTGTTACTAATGATTAAGTGTTAGAAACAGTACATACCTTGAGTTTTCTTTCAATGTAGAATTAATGACTGATTTTTCCCTTTCTGATTAATAATGCTGCTTATTTTGCACTTCGAATTTTAATGCCATGCATTTTACAACGTTTTTGAATTACAGAATATGACTATTTTCTTCAGAAAGTGCAAAAATGTATCCTTCAATCCACAGCTTGTTTGCATACGAGATTTAAAAATAGACTGTATTTCTCATTTTAAATAATAAGCTGTTGTAAAAAATTTTTATTCCAAAATATTTGTTTTTAAAATTCTTTTTATTTGCTCTTAAATGTCTTATCTATTTGCTTAAAAAAATCAAAATCGCATATGTGATTGTGTCAGATAATGTATTGTTGTGTGAGGTCTAACATAATCAATGTAGAAGATAATATTCCTCTGTGGAACCAAACATCTTAGTTTTGACCTGCTGCCACAATGCAAGTCTTTTCTTGACTTGCATTGTGGCAGCAGTCTCGAATCGGCAGTCTTTAATCAGTAGTCAATATGCTGTTGACAGAACCATATTTACATGTGCTGCACTTTATTCCTCAATTAGGTGCAAACTTTTTGATAATGTAAGCAGATATTACACAGACAATACCATGACTCACAGTAACTAGTTTGTCTTGTATGATCTTTGCCTATTGACTGTACATAAACTATCTTGATTTTTGGTGCAATTTTGATGATCTTGCTTTTACATCAATCCGTAAAAATTGCTGACTTAGTCTCTAACATCTTGTTCCTGGTATCTTTATAAATAATGTTGAAACAGCTTTCATTAACTCTTCAGGGGTTATGTTCCTTTCTTCCCAAATACCTGCAACATCTGTCTGTCATAAATTTGTAATGCGAGCTGAGCTTTCTGACAAGCATAAAAAAGTTTTGTTCTGTCTTGAAAGAATCTCATTAGCTCCACCAAACAATGCATAACAGCTGCCTAATGTGGCCTCTAGAAGAGCATGCTGATATACAAAGTCATCACATCACTTTCCTTGTAGAGGTTTCTGACAAGTTTGACTGTTACATCAAATACTAAACATTCTAGTATTTAGGAATAACTTATGCTGCTCAAGGTGATGTTGTAAAATAGAGGGTTAAGTCATTTAAGAAAGTCTTAAATTAACTTGATATATACACTGCTCGACATTGAAAATGCAACACCAAGAAGGAGTGATCAGAAAGTTATGCAAAATTTAAAGTAGAGGCACGTCACTGAGTTATGCGAATGATGTGAAATGCGCAGCTCTCCGCCACACATGAAGCAAGATGTAAGGGAAGGAACGAGTCATGAGAATGAGTCATGGTTCTGTTTATCCAGTGACAGTCACCGCATACGTGTGTGGTGTTGACGTGGAGACAGATCTAAATCCGGCAGTAACTGTGGGAACGCCTCACCGTGGCAAAGATTTGTGGTTCTATTATTGCCTACGATTCCAGGCCACTATGGCGGCCCATATGATACTTCGAAAATGTACTGCAGCACGTCGCAATCCTCTCCTTCAGGGGCTGCCTAATGCTATTTTTTTGCCCTTTATCAGCAGGATAACACCCTACCACACAGTGCTGCATTTGCCAACATGCTCTGCAAGGTATACAGATGCTTCCCTGGTCACAGTACTCTCACAAACTGTCACCAATCGATGTGATTGGACGCCGTTTTTGCAGACTCTGCCCCTGCCTCTTTCATAAGACGAACTGTGGCAAATGGTTGAAAGAGAATGGAGAGCCATCCCTCAGGACACCATCCGCACTCTTACTGACTATGCCTAGACACATTTCTTCGTGCATCGCTGTCTGCGGTGGTCCTACATCCTACCGAGCCGACGCCATTCTCACTCATATTGCTGCTTGCTGTCTTTTTTCCAAATTTCATCACTTTCTGACCACTCCTTTTTGGTGTTGCATTCTCAATGTCGAGCAATGCATTTGAAAATAGATATCAATACTTTCCATATATGTTAATAGGTGGCAGAACCATTTAATTCATGATTATTATTTTGCTAGTTACTAAATACCAGTTGTACATGAGTACTTTAAAAATGCTGATGGACTTGATTGTCCAAGAGAAGCAGCATGGTATTATCTTTTTTTGGGGGGGGAGGGGGCAAAGGACTTTGTGTGAATGATGTTCATAATGGAATGTTTCCTGTTTATGGAAAGAATTGTTTGTCATGTAAAGACATGCACAAGTGGAGCAAGAAATTTTCTCAGGGCTGCTTCAAAGTTTGGGATGAAAACCAAAGTGGATGTCCCATTCAGATTGAAACAAGACTTAACAGTAGAGGATGGAGGAATTGATTCAAGAAATGTACTATACAGGATAACATTACCTATTTGGTCTACTAAAGAAACATCTTAGAAACAAAAGGTCCAGATGATAATGACATTCTCAAGATGTAGCTAAGACAGCAATTAAAGAATTTTATGCAGTTGGTGTTGAAGCATTGACAAAATAATAAGAGATGTGTATACATAATTATGAAGATTATGTTGAAAAATAAAAAAAAAATTAGGTGAGAATTTTATTAGAGTATTTTGAAATTTATTTACTGACTTACCCTCATATTTTCTTAACTACAGCATTTCTACAGAATTATTTAAAGATACATTTTCAACTTCTATACTTACACTTAACTAATAACTGACATTATAAAAATGTACAATCAGCCAAAGAGTTTTGTATAAGCTCATGAAAGTTTCAAACATAGTATCTTGAGGAAAGTCACAAGATCATTCTCCTAATGCTGCATTACTTGCTTTAGAATCTGAAATAGCTGCAAACATTGTGCAACACATATCTAGATATCCAAGCATGGGTCATGCAACTCCTCCAGATTTCAAGAAGGTGGATATTAAATGTTGAGCTCATACTCCACAATGTGCCTAGGATTAATATCTCATGAGATAGAAGGCAGAACATCAACTAGAATTTATCAGTATATTTCCTATCCTTGCAGTTCAACTCTAATGTTTTGACAAGGAGCTCTGGTCTGAAAGTCCATTTCCAGTGGGAAAAGAAGAAGCCATAAATGGATTAACCTGTCACCCCAGGCTTGCTTTTATTCAACAGTAGAAGTATTGTTTACTACTCACTTAAAAGATGGCATCCTGATGTAGCCACTGATGTGATGTAAAGGAAACTGACTTATTTAATGAGGCATTTTTCTTCAATCAATATATTCACTGGCCTACTGTAATTGCCAACAATGCTGGATTAACATAGGTACATATCCAATACAACCTATTAAATTGTGTGCTCAGATACATTTGTACTTAAAACTTCCACTGTATTTGGCTTCAACTGAGCCAGCCACCTTTAAATGGCTTTACTGAACTGGACAAAATGTGACAACAACACGTTAGACAACTAAGGCCTCAGCATTAGCTAATTTTTTCACCATCCACTTCTGTAAGGTATTAACAGCAGCAGTTCAAGAGGACCTGATAAGAAGCACAGCTTCAAAAATAATTCCAAACTTTTGAGACACTTCATCACAGTCGGTTAAATCAACAGCATTCCTTAATTGCAGCTATTAAATAATATTCCCATTTTGTCACATCTGACCTTAAAAATAACACAATTTTGAATATTTTTATATAAAAAAAAAAAACTTAAAATTTTGTAATATATTCAGACATATAAAATTGATGAAAAGAAATACGACATATCAGAGAATTTAAAAAAAAAAAAAAAAAGATTTCAGTAGGATGTTTAAAAAACAATTTATTACACAAATATTACACATACATGAAAATTTAAAGTTATGCTTGACCAATTTCTGAAACCATTTTTCCATACATTTCATCATATTTACAAGCAGGTATGAGCATCACTCTTCGCTTTCGACGACCTTCATTTCCTTCATCATTCCATGCACCAGAATCGTTTTCATTGGAAACAGGGTAATCAAATGACATCATTGCCGACTGCAATAATCAAATTGATATATTAAAACCTATTAATTTAGAAGCATATGAAATAACACAATCCACTAAAACTCATAGAGCACTTTTTTTACACAAATGATAAAAGATAATAGGATGGTATCTATCATGGGTATGGGATAGTATTGATATTTATCAATTTTGGATCCTATAAAAACATTTGTTTTAACATAACATACTGTCAAACTGAGACAATGATTATTCCTGCTTTTACAATTTGTAAGATCCTTCAGTTTTTAATGTCTATTTACTATAACATTTTATATTTGACTTGCATTAAAACTCTTAACAAAATATTTAAAAGCAAAGATTATGAATATTTTTATTTTTTAAACTGTTACCAACTTCCCTGCTATTGATTAAAAATAACTGTATACTAATTTGTCTACATAAGTGATTTACAACTAATATACTTATCAATATTTAAATTTTTAAGTCACAGCAAAAATTATATTTTGAATGTAAAAGGGCATTTACTTTGGGAGACTGAATTGAATTTTGTCATTTCCTTTTGGAAAGAAACCATGAAAGAGTAACTGGTCACGAACAATATCCACATAGTCCACAGTACTCATGGTGCATTATACAAACATTATCAACATACTATAAATTTTTTCCATAGAAAATGACATATCTTGATATGACCATCAACATTATGCAAAAGAAATCACGTTTCCTTCAAGCAATTCTTTTCACTGTCCAATCATGACGCTCACTGACCCGCTGTGGTAATAAGTATTGATGATGCTGCAATTAATAGAAACACATGAAAGAGATGCTTGCTCCAGAATCTCACAAAAAATATAAATCACATAAAAATGTCTGGAACATAGGAAAATGTTAAACATTGTTCTGACTCTGATAAGATTAATATTTATTTACATTTTTCGCATATCGAATAACATAGACAGAAAATCATTGTTCTTTTGATTTTCGGTGGCTTAATGTTGCCACTCTGGCAAAAGAAAAAACGCACGCTAAGAATTTCACAGATGGCGTTTCAGTAACACAAATGATGTCACCACACCCCCTCTTCCCAGTGATAGCATTATAATACCTCATAATCTTTCAGGTAATTTCTAGGATGAATGTCTTTGGAAGGATCATTATCACTAGGAAATGTGGATAAGATTTTGGAATTATTAACTTCATATGTCTGATGATTTTGCTTCCAATTTGCATACTTGTGACACCACAAATTATTTGCATGTCCTTTCATGATTATCCATCAGTGAAATTTTCAGATGGGTATCTTCCTAGAAATTTTACTGTTACTTGGCAAAGCAAAAGAGCCTTATGCAAAATGTCTGTGATTAAAGGAAGATGATATTATAGATGAATGTGTGTGAAAAATTTGCAGAGTCCTTATGCATGAAAACTGGTTTTTGGATTTGACTTTGCAATTTTTGTATAAAATCTGAATGCAAGAAAGTTGGGGAGTTACTGAAAAATTCTCCAGGCAAATAGATTCGTGTGCCATACCTAAGTTCAGCAGAAGAACAATGCAAATCTTCTTTAACGGCGGATCGAATGCCAAGAAGAATTAAAGGTATTACATCAGTCCATGAATTTGACATTTACAGATGGGATTTCCTATCCTTGCACTATTCAAAGTTCGATGAAACCATTAGATTGTGGATGATAAGCCATGGTGCTGTTAAATTGAAACCTAGGTATCCCCTCAAGGATCG
>KK114157.1:43483-61676 GCA_000611955.2 Stegodyphus mimosarum | reverse complement strand
TCAAACCGTCGATCTTAGTCAGATGTTACCTTAACCTCAAGTTGCGATGAGGGCATTTGTGATGGAATCTGCAGATTGGTCTTCCAAAGAAACAGCTTCAATTCTTCAAGTGAATCTATTGATGATGGTAAGCAGAATATCTAAAACATTTGCAAAGGGCCAACAATATCAATGTTAAGGCCTTTGAAACATTGATTGAGAACTTTGAATTCAGCAGCTGGAGCATGGGTATGTTTGTGAACTTTGGCTCAATGGCACTGCAAGCATGCCCTAGACCACAGCTGACAGTCTTTGCTTATGCCAGGACAAATGAATCTTTTTGTCACCAGCTTCATTCATTGTTGCACAAATTCCAGGATGGGATAAGTTAGGTAAAACTACTTTTTCACAATTCTTTAGGAATATATGGCTGATTAGTGAAGGTATCAAAGTAAATATTCTTATTGCTATCCAGGATACGAATTTGTACTATTTTGAAACTGCAATTTGATTTAAGAATCTTGAGGTTTTCATTCTCGATAGCATGTCTACTATGATGTTTTCTTCTCCAGAAATGTAGCACATCTCTGTAGTGAATTCCGCAATGTAGTTCAACTGCCGGACTTGTCTTGGAGAGGCTTTATCTAAATTCTGGTGGAAGGAGAAGGTGATAGTGTTATAAAATTAACGATGCTTGATTCTCAACAGATAGGTTTATGATCAGTGAAGACAGTAAATGACTGTCCTTCCAGAATTTATTTAAAATGCTTTACTGCTATGTAGATTGCAAGTAGTTCTCGGCTGATGTGTTGAACGATAGGGATCGGGAGAAAAAGCTTAGTGGTTGTTTTTCATTATTGTATAGTTGATGGATGACAGCACTCATGGCAGAATCAGATGCATCTGTAGTTATGGTGATTTATGCCATCTGATTGGGGTGAACTAACACTGCAGAGTTGCACAGTGAGTCTTTGATATCAATGAAAACCTTCTGCACATCTTTGGTCCAAATTAAAGGTTTTTCACTGTTTTTCTTTACTCCTTTACGCAAGATTGTCAGTGGTGATTGTAGTTTGGCACCATTTGGTATAAAGCGATGGTAAAAATTCATCAATCCCAAAATCCTGCAATTCTTGTTAAGGATTCTGGTTTAAGATATTGTTTAACTGTTTCAACTTTCGATGGAAGAGTTCCGATTCCTTCTGTTGATATTTCATAACCTAAAATTCAACTTTGTTCAGACCAAATTTGCATTTTGCAATGCTTAAGCACTGAATAGCAAAATACAAAGTCTAGGCCGCTAAGCAATGTGTTCATAAACCTCGGGAAGATTTAAGAGGTGTTACGCAGGCCAAATGTCACAAAGAAATTAAAAAAGTCCGAAAGGTGTTATGATGGTGGTCTTCGGAATATCAGCTTTATGAATATGAATCTGTTGGTAGGCTCTTATCAAATCTGTGGTTGAAAAAAATCATTTTTTCCATGCAGAATATGTGTACAATTCGTTGGAAATGGTAGTGGGTAAAATCACACGCGAACTTTCACAGATGGCACTTCAGTATCGCAAATGATGTCGCCACATCACATTCAACAGAATTTGATAAAGTGTGCTGATATACACTTGAATTTGCATTATATTCAGCAATCAGCTGAGATACCAGCAGCTACCTTTTTGTCTTTACTTAGAACAAAATATCTAGATATTTTGTTCTCCTGATGAGGAGGGACCTGTAGCTGCCCTCGAAATCGATTGAGTGTTTTTAGTGAATGTACGCCAAATACAAGGTTGTTTTAGCAAATTTGAGTTGTTTATATCTTTAAGTTTACCCCATCAATTTACAAGATGAAATGTCTATCAGCAATTGTTCTTAAGTTACACAATGCTAGATATTATACATGCTACTAAAAACAGATATCAAAATAGAAAGTTCTGCAACCAATGAAATTTCTGTTAATTTGTAACAGGGTTGCCACTCAAGCAGGAGAATGAAATTCCCTGACTTTTCCGGATGTGTTTTAAGAAAATTCTAGTCTATCTGCGTAGTGCACATTGGCTGTGCAGACGGTAAACTAATTATGGTATCGCTTAAAAACACAAAAATCTGCCAGTTACATAAGACTTATAATACTATATGTGTGTGTGTATACCGGGTGTGTCATAAATTCGTAATAAAAGAAGGAATGCATTTAAAATTTTTCTGTTTGTTCCAATGTGGTCAGGAAGACATTGGATTTTTTACCATGTAAAAAAAAAAAAAAAATGTTGCCAAAAGTAACCGACAGAGGACATTCACACGTCACACTAAGATGTTTTATGCAAATCAGGCTATCAATAAAACACTTCGCTGGAAACGGATCCATCATTCGAAGCTGGCAGCATGCTTTCTTTGCCAGAACGGGCGTTGGTGGTTTAACTGTTCTACAAGAATGGTGAATCCACAAGTGAAAGTTTCGCATGGATAAAGGACTGAAGGCGCAAAAAAGCCCTATTTCATTGAATGGAATTTAGTACGACGTTTTGAGGAAACTAGTTGTGGAGGATCGTCAATGAAGTGGAAGACCACCCTTGAGAATGGACCGTGTCCATGTGGTACAAAGTGTCATGAAAGATATGGCAGCCGAGACATCAATGGTGCCTATTACCTTGTGGTGGTGGTAATTTCGAACATCTGTTACTATAAAAAAATGCATAGTGTCATGTTATTGTGATCTGTTTGATTGTCTGTTTTTGTTTACGTCGTTTGAATAAAACGTCTCAGTATGACGTGTCGGTTACTTTTGGAATTTTTTTTTTTTTACATGGAAAGAAATCCATTGTCTTTCTGACTATATTGGGGCAAACAAAAAATTTTTCCGTGCATTCCTTCTTTTATTACGAATTTTTGAACTTTGCAAGAAATTATGACGCACTCGGTATAATGTTCTCCTCAATAACTTCCAAATTAAGTTTTTGTTAAACTAAGAAAACTTGATATTTGCATAGTGTACCACCATTCTCCTCAACAATCATCAGATACATTACAAAATTAGTTAAGTCCAAATAAATGCCCTCTATTATATGAAAAGAATTATGTAATATCAGAAGTGATTTTTAGTGCATTTGAAATATTTGCAGTCGCTGACATTGAAATATATTTATAATAAAATGTCAGTACAAATATAATTAAAAGTAAAATTTAATTTTACATGCCATAAAGGCATACAATTACATCAGAAATTAAATACTTACAATAATATATTCCATGTAAGTAATAAACAAAATCAGAAATGAAATTCATTGATTTTTCAATGCAATGTATGAACTTTTTAAACATTGGATTTTTCCCACCATTAATTGTGATAAAATTATATCATGAAAGGCAACTTTATTGTTTTAAAAAGTATTAAGGATAAATTCTGGAATAAAAGTTATTATTTACATAATGGGAGACAAGTTCCAACATATCTATCCAACGCTGACATGAAAAATAGATTTTTTTTGGATTATGAAATTCCGACTTTACCCAGTTTTCCAGGTAGTGTGGCAGCCCTGGTGTAATATATAACAAACAAATCAGCATTTCTTCATATGGCATGAACTCTACTTCTTGGAAGCAACACCAGCATTACTGAATGCACTTTATATGTAAAATACTGCATTAATTCAGCAATAACATACTAAACAGGATGAAAATTTAAATATAAAGTAAGGAAGATTGTACTTTCTAATTCAACGCTCATTTTACTTAATTTATAAATTAATTAATCAAGCAAAATGGCCAATATTATACGGTACACTTGAAGCAGATTACAGACACATAAGCTGACCAAACATCAAAAGCTAGTAGTAGAATAAATTTCAATAGTACAATATGTAAAATAATTAATATTTGGGTTTGTGGTTGAAACCTTTCGAAAATAAAGCAGTTTATACATACCTCAGCAATAAGTTCTTCTTCAGGATTTGTGTAACGCACACGATCTTCCGCTGGGCCATCGTCATATACAACAAGTTTACTTATTATGATAAAATAAGCAAAATCAAACGGTTGTCCTATTGCTTTATATTTTTCAATATCATGGCTAAAAAGAAAAACATTTTATTACATGAGAATTGTAAAATTAATGATGAACATATAATAACAGCCATAGCTTTCATCTCACCAGATATGACTAAATGCTACCAAAAAAATATTTATGTCATAATTGCCAATCTTGAGATCTGAAAAACCAAGTTTTCATGTTGCACTACTAAGTGTTTTCAAGAGAATGCCAAACTGATATTAATTCACTTTATAATGCATGATTCAGGTTACTGAACTATTTGTAATGCTATTCTAATACATTAAGTAAATATCAATCCTTAATTAGTGACTAAGTTTTTGATAAAAAAAGACATAATATTGAAGAATACTCAAGATTAGAAGTTTGCAATCTATGGTAATATAGCACCATCCTAATTCACTATTAAAAAGTAGGCTATTATGTTTAGACAGGGAAAAATAAACTTGGAAGATTATCCTCAAGCAGGTTGTAATGTGGATTGTGAGATGAACTTTGTTACTAGAAACAAATATGAATAAATATGAAGAATCTGCCCAACAAAGTGCTCAGAACCCAGAAACCTCCTAAGAAGATTTTAGGCAATATTTTTGGGCAAAATAATTGTTTATTGATTAGATACCACATATCACAGTAACAGATATTTATTATGCTAATTTGTTGACAGAACTTTGATGAAATATAAAGGTAAAACACTGGCAAATCGAGCAGAAAAGTGTTTACCAATAAGGTATCAGTATACATAGTTCAGATTTTCGAGACTAATTTTAGTAAGTTGAGATTTCAATTCCAATTATTGATCATACTGACTTTAAGGCCCATATCACACATTCATATGAACAACTGTTTCAGACAATTTTTTCTGCATGGTTCACTACTGAAAGAAAGACGTGCAATTTCTTCCTTCCTTTCGAAAAAATTGCAAGTTGTTTGATTTCAACCAATCAGCTATCAGCTTGTTTGTCATGGAGAACCAGTTTTCCCTTTACGTGTTAACCACCAAAGTGATCTGTGGTGATTGGCTGTTGTGACAAAATAGAAAAATTGTTCCAAGCAGTTGTTCTTCCGAAACAAATGGACGTGTGATAGCAGCCCAAGTGATTTTACTTAGTTTCGAAAACTAAGAAATATTTGCATGGTTTAGAATACAGCAATGATAAGGAATACTGTTCAGAAATGGCTTGACAGCTACGACTCCCCCACAAAAAATCTGATGGTACAACTAACATATAATGCTGCTATTTGCATTGTTCTTCTTTCTACAGGGTTATTAATCAGAGATTTTTAACCTCTTGGCATCACTGGTACATATGAATGAATTGATCATTTATGCCCAACTGACAGACAAGTATCTATACATTTTTATCATGGTTATTTGACACTTGAAGCTAATTTTAAAGCATGTGAATCCAATGGGTAACTCACAAGCAGTGTCAAAACTACATAAAATGCACGTATTTGAAAAATAAGGAACAAAAGGTGAGGATAAAATTTTAAGTAAAATTCACATTGCTTAAATTTTTTGCTAAAGAGTAAGTGTCAACGGCCCATTGGTACTGCAGGGAAATATGAGATCTAAATACTGCAGGGAAATATGAGATCTAAATTTAAATCCAACTTCTGCCAATGCCCTCCCTTTTTTTAAAAAAAAAAATTTACTATAAATTCTTTCAAGTGCTCCAATTTACTGTGTTTCCTAAAAATTTATTTGTTACTGATAGATGATACTTATTATAGAACATTCACAATATAAAATACTGGTATCAAACATACTGAATAAATAATAGAGATGGTGAAACAAAAATACAATAGAAGAAAACATGGATCCATTTACGTTGTAAATGATATACAGGAAATCTTTATAAAAGCTTAATGGAAAGACACTTTTCCTCTGAAATTTTTAAGAAAAATTATTCTGAAGAAAATTTCAACATCGAAAGATAATTTATTAATTATGCCAGGTATCAATAAGTTTTTATTATAAATTTTTTTAATGATAAATACCATATATTAACCATAAATAAATTTGCAGAAAAATACTTTAAATTAGGATTAAATAAATAATAATAATAATAAAAAGCTTTTCCTATGAAAATTTTTGCAGCCATTTCCATTTAAAACTATTTTTTAAGAAATAATTTTTTCCCCCCCAAAATAAAACATTTCAGGAATCAAGACAGAAGAGAAATATACCATAAATAAATGATAAAAGTGAAGCAAAAACCTGTGATACACAGATGAGTTTCTATGCTAAAAAATCTATACCTATCACAGGTTGTTGCTTCACTTTTATGAACATTACAGGAATTAATAATATTGATTAAAAAAGGTTGGCAAACTGAGGACTTCTCGTTAGTCCAATTTCATACTTCCAAGGATATTGCTGCTTGCTGTCGAGAGAGAAATTCAAACTATATGAATATTAAATTAACCCTCTGACCGGTCAGGGTTTTCGCTAAGAAAGCACAAATTTCCCAAAACTACTACCAGAAAAATTTATTTTCTTGATTTAATGTAAAAATTCTCCTGTTATTTTATACCTGGATTTATGTACTTTTAATATATTGTCTTAATTTCTTTGACATATTTTAATTTGCACATATATATACGCTCTTACAAATATATACAATATACGGCCTTGCCGGTTAGAGGGTTAAAGTAAAAATAACATGGGAGATAGCAATTACTATCAGTTTTCATAAATTTGCAGAACTAGTTTCAAGTCTGAATTTTCTTCAGCTGCATGAGTGAAATGAAGAATTGGTATCATGTGAGCAATGGTTTCTCCTCCATCACTTTCATTTCTGTAAACTAGTCCTGCAAATTTATGAAATTACTGCTGATTCTTGTTGCTTCAGCATCTCAAATAATATGAATGTTATTCAGAAATTTAGTCTCGATATCTTTTTTAGTTTGTTTATTATTAATAGATGCACATTCTCTCTTAGCATATATATTTATTTTGTAACCACTACCACATGAGGTGGTATCAAAAAGTTTCTAGATTAGCTCTGTTTATAAGAATCTACATTATTTATCAATATTATACACTACCATCTTCAAAATGGTCACATTGTACAGCAATACAGCACTCCCAGCATTTCTGCCACAGCTGGAATGTGTCCTAGAAGTCTTCTTTTTAAAGTGCGTCTGCAGTGGGGTCAAAATGGCAAACTTTGAGCTGGACCTTCAGCTTCGGAAAAATGGTGAAGTCCAGAGAAGCCAAATATGGCGAGTACGGTGGGTGCAGAAGTGCAATCATCTTGTTTCTGGTGAAAAACTCATGGATGAGGAAAGAAAATTGTTATAAAAATTTATTTAAATAAAAAAATATCTATTTAAATAAAAAAATTGTTATCATGCAGTAGCCATTCTCACTGAATGTCCTCCTTCACAAAACTCAAAACCTAGAAGCAGAACTGGCTTTGATGGTCTCAGCTCTGGGGATGAATTCGTGATGCACTATGCCAACGAATGTAGAAAAAGGCGATAAGCAGGAACTTATTTGAGTTATGGACCTGCCTCAGTCATGATGATGGGTTCTTCCATTATGAAGACTGTTGCTTTGTCTCAGGGCCATACCCATACACCCACGTTTTGTCACCAGTAATGATTCTTGACATGAAAAACGACTCACCCACAGCACATTGACAGGGTTCTTGGCAGACTTCGATGCAGCATTCGTTCTGCTTCTGGATCAGCAGCCTGAAGATAAACCAACAAGGTGCATGTTTAAATCACACACGAGGATTGCGTGCACATTCCATATGACACACTGACAATGGCAGCAATACTGTGGATTGGTCTTTGATGATCCTCACGTACAAGTTGTCAAGTGGTTTCGCCATTTTTAGGTGTTGTACTCGTTGAAGGTCATCTAAATCTCTCATCATTTTCCAATGATGTTCTTCTGCTTTTGAAGTGCACATGCTACTCAAAACACCTTGAATAACTCATTATATCATTGCTGACATCATTACATCACACCTGAATCCTGTTCAGCCTCTCTATGGTGGATTTGCCAAGTTTAACACAGAATTTCATGTTTACTCATTGTACCAACTTGCTGTCCATCATGATATCATAATTGTAGTAATGCACATGGTCAGAACAGCATCAGCTGCACAGTTCTAGATGTACATAAGATGACGTTTCTTGGCACACTGACTCATGAAAGTTGGTGCTCCTTGTGCCTGCACATGCAGCCTTGTGCTACCATCTTTTGGTGTATTACAGAACTAGTCTCAAAATACCACTTGCTGTATCCTTGTCCTAGAGTTAAATGTCACATTTGTCTCTCACAGCCTTTGTTTAGGACTCTAAGAAAAGTGAGGGTGAAGATAAAAGAAAAACAGCATGAAGGTGTTTTTCCTTAGGGATGGTATGCAATTTTTTTGTTAAAATCTTGCAGAAATTTTAGAAAAACATGAAACACACAAAAAAGTTTTAATTAAAGGATATCCATACAGTTTGTTACATCCAATTTTCCTAGTTGAGGTTTACTATTACAGTATAAAATAACATTAAGAGTATAAAAACTAGACAGGCCCAAAAAGTCCATTTTTTGTAGTAATGTTTGACTGCAATTATAATTTGAAAAGATATTTTTTACTTTCCAGATGCTTAATAATGCTAAAAATCAACTGAATTAATAGCTGAAAAAAATGTTCTTAATTATTTCAGTAACAATTTCTTATATACTTTTTTGGCAAAACAAGGTCTCACATTTTCCACTAGTTTTGAATATACTGAAAAGACAGACAGAAATTTAGATTTACTAAGAAAGTGGCAATAATTAATTTTCAGATATAATAAATATTTTTCTATGATAAGGCCAGCCTAACAAATGACTAACGGCAGAATATATACACCAAAATGAAAATGACAGTTCACAGAGAGGGACAGATACAGTTGTGGAAGGCATAACATTAGCCCTTTCTTGTCGATGTCATGTATATGTGCCGGCTAGAAACTAACTCATTTCACGGCTGGCACACTGGCGTGTTAGAGCGTTTCCTCATTCTTCCCAGCTGTCATATATTTGTGCCAGTATCCTGAAACATTTTAAGACCACTAGATGACATCCTATGTCCATAACATTTGAACTGAACATAGTTTTTAGGATTCTAACCTCCATTTTGATCACATTCTGCGCAAAGATAATGACAGTTGTTGTGGATGAGGAAGGAAAGTATAATGTAAACAAACAGACCTCGTCTGTAACTCACCAAGTGATATAAACGTTTGCATTTCTGATATCCCTAAGAATCCTTTTTTTGCTAGTATGTAAGGCCTTTTAGGATTACTATGTAGGGATCTATTATGCTTTGCATTGCTACGATTTCTTATACTTCATGTACTTCCCCCCCCCTGTAAGGCTCATCTTCAGTTTATTAATTGGGAGCAAGTGTTATTTATTAGACGAAGGATATACTCATATGGTAAATGAGCCAATTAGTGGCACAATAAGGGTGATGATTATTTTTCCTAAACAGTTAGAAAGCAAATTTCCAGTGATTCCCATGTAGACATTTCGTGGGAGACTGAGCTCACTGAGGATCTGCCTCCCAGTTCACATGAAAGATTTTGTTCTTGTACAAAGTCTTTATTGCACTTTTTTATTAATTTAACAGTTTACTAATATTACAACTTCAGAATAATTAGAATAGCACTTCCGAAAATTATTTCTCAAAGTAAGCAATTTTTTTTATACATTTTCATGTACAGTAAAGGAAAAAGATTATTAAATGATAATTTTAACATGTATGATAGCATAAGTAATAATCTAAAATAGTACCAAAAATTACGACATTAAAAAAAAAATATTGGTGCATTTTTTTTTTTTTCCTTCTCTAAAAATTGGCTCAGCGGTCGCAAAACCTCTGTCTTGTGATACAATTAATTTTGAATCCCATTCATGCAGAGGAGATGTCTTAAACAAAGATGCGCTGTCTTGAAAGGGTTAATGATCATTTCTTACCACATACTCTTAGGCACATCAATATAGAATTTATAACCAGCAGAAGCAACTTAAATAATACCTTAATCCAGCATACAGTGGTACTGCTATTTGTGCTGGAATGTTGATCAGGCGTTCATTGATTATGAGGCCAACATGTTTTTCCATATCGTCAAGGATGTTTTTAAAGGTTCCATAGTCACTCTCAGCACAGACTTCCTTGCATTTTTCTAACAGCAATGAACGTATTTGCCTAATACACTCCATATTCTAAAATTGCAAAAAATTATAAGAATTATATATTTTTAAATTAAAAAATACAAAGCATTTTTAACATATCAGCATAAAGTGATGATGATTGACAAAATTAAAATTAACATTGTGGGATTAATGTTTAAGCTTTAGTAACAAAAAGCTATTTAATTTACTTCTTTTGTTTGTCTGTTTTTGCCACGAGGTTTGCCGATTCCCAAATATATGTAGATTTGAGTGGTATGCAGTTTTACTACAAACAGATAGAGAGAAATTAAGGATTCAAGTGTAAAAGTTTGGTCTGTGGAGAGGTGATTTGCAGATTAAAGCAAAGTCTTATTTGTCTTGTACGGAGTATACTAGGAGTTGGATCCTGTCTTGATAAATGTGTGAATTTCTGTCATGGTCTAGCCAAGTTTGTAGTCTCTAGTCAAATTAGATTTAAACTGTTAAATTTATATCCAATCTGAAAGGACACTTTGAGTTTAAACTAGATCCAGGTTGGTTGGTAAATCTAGGTTTGTATATTTTAATCACAAGTGGTGAGGCAATATCTACATGAAATGTTTTAATTCTCTGCCTGTCTGATGGTGTTAATTTAACTCACTTAATATAAATAACACCCCATTGTTGATATTGACAAAGCTAGGTTAATTTGGAACCCACAACAGGTGTTACAACTATGCCAAAAGTAGCAGATTAGGAGAAAAGTTATTGCAAAGTTTTGAAAGAAATTTAGTTCTGTGTAAAAGTGAATTTAGTGGTGTAGATAGTTGTGATGTGGTAATGGCACAAAGACTAGGTGAAGGTGCAATATTAGATAGAGGTGCATTGACCCCAGGCAAGGAACTGGCACATTAGAAGGACTTGGCTGGTTACAAGATGCATTCAGCTAATGGCCAAGCTAAATGTCACATTTGAAGGAATAGGATTGGTATTACAGTTTTTAGAAGAAATTGTGACATGTTTTGTATGCTGTACTAGATTCGTAGAAGGTACTTGTTGATAACAAAGCCTTAAAAATTTATTACAGAATTAAGAAGCATGCTACAACCATACTTGCCAACCTACGACACTCAAAAATCAGGAGATTTTTTTAGAAATCGGGAGATTTATTTTCAACAACAAAAATATTTTCAAATGATAAAAATATATTTTTTAATAATGAATTATGTTCAGATTGTTACTAATTAATATCTGAAAGTTCAGTTACTAATTCTTAAATGCAAACAGTACATTCTGCATTAATAACTTTTTGGTCCTTTGTTTTCATAGAAAAAATTAACTTTTTTTTTTTTTTTCAATAGAACTCATGTTGTCCTTGTTTATGTGTATGAACATGTTTGAGAACATTGGCCTTTCTACTGTGTGAAATCGAAAAATCAAATGACCAATGGTACACATTGCAAATGCTCCATTTCCTTGAGGAAATATTAGAAGGAAAGTCGTCTGTGCAGGACTGTCTAGTTGTCAGTCTGCGATTTTTTAAAAGTACCTGAGTATTTTACCTTTTTCACAGACATAACTAATACGAAATACTGTAATTTCTTAAACTATTTCTCGAAAGCACATACGTTCACCCAGGTTAGTGACAAGATAAACGAAGTAACAACCTCGATCATGCTTTGTGCTCGTTGACTAATGTAAGCCAGATGACATGTAGTAGCACTCGATGCTCATTGGAGAAGTGGACATGATGCTTTCAGGCATGTGCTGCCACTCACAAAGCAGAAGCGCACCATAATTTCTCACTGATGAAGCTACTTTGGTTTTCTACGGAGTCTAGAGAAAAACCAGATGCTTTCAGACATCCTAAATCACTTTTTTGGGGATGAAAATAATGAAGTATTAAGCCAAGGTATATAAAAATCGCGAGAAATTTTAAGAATACGAGAAAGTTGCGAAAAATATATTTCAAATCAGATTGGCGGGAGAACAGTCGAAAATCGGGAGAGTTGGCAACTCTGTACATCTCAACTTCATAAGATTTGTTTTACTGAAGACTTTCAAAAGACGGATGAAAGAGCAATTGCTTGTTTAAGCAGTGGAAAACATGTACTCAAGTTTAAGACTAATTTTGGAATTTCTTGGCAAACGTTCAAGTCTTTATATTCGCATGCATACTACATGCAGATGTCAAAAATGCAAATACTCCACAGTACCCCACCACACCTGCCAAAGGTACGAGGGGTCAGAGATACATAGGGAATTTGACTCTTCTGCTGGAACGAGTAGTCCACACTGGAGGTAGTGTCATTCGGTTTTATTATAGGAGTCTGCTAAGGAACAGCAACTGATGCTACAGTATCTGAAACTAAAAATGCTGGTTTCAAGCGATCAATGCTGATCACAGATCCTTTTCCTTTAATAAGAATGGTAAAACTTTTATTAGTTTATTATTTTAAATGATCAATCATACGGATGATCAGGAGCATTTTTATTGCATTGTCTCACAAATACATGAGTACATGATTCTAAAGCTGGGTGCACAAAATACTTATTATTAACATGGGTTTATGTAGGTACTGGTGATATCTCTCATTCCCTCATACAACTTCTGTAAAAATGAAATTGGATCAGAAGAATTAGAAACTTGGGTGGGCTGCAAAAAATATGCAGGGAGATGAACAGTTGTTCCACAAACCATTTCCAAGCATGTTCCTCCAAGATCTTCTTTGTACATTGTCCGAAGGCCAAAGAGTACAACTGGAAGATTCATTGTCCATTGGATATTATCATGGCACATTAACACTTGTTTTAGTGCACAATGAAATCTCTCAATTAATCCATTAGTTGCATGGTGGTATGGAGAAGTTCAAATTCACTAAACACCAAGAATTTTATTGAGAGTAATGGATAAGTATGACTCTTCTGGCAGAATAATTCACTAAGATCTGCCTTGATCAATACTCATGATAGCAGGAACACTAAACCTAGCATTCCAATGGGTAAGAAACGCTTGAGTGTCAGTTTCCAACAAAATTCCTTTATAGGTATTGCTTCAGGCCATCAGGAAAAATCGGTCAATATGGTTTAAAAAGGTAGGGATATCCTTCTGAAGGTGGCAAGGGCCTGACTATATCTAAATGCACATGTTCAAAACATTGAATAGCTACAGCAAAGGACTGCAATGTTCTGTGAGCAGGCCGTATGACTTCGGACTCCTGGCAGTCGATGCAAGCAAGAGTTCAAGCAACACAATCCCTTGACACAGGAGGCCATACAAAACAAGAGAGAATTAGTCCTTTTGCCGATTGTATAAATGGATGAGAAAGTTCATGGAGAGAATGAAACACTGCTTTTTGCAAATGGTTAGGAATGAAAGGACGGATCTTTTCACTACCAACATCACAGTATATAGTTAAACCAGGGGAAAGCTCCATCTTCTGTAATTTTAAATGAGCTACTTAAATGACTCAGTTCAGAATCAAACTGTTGAGACTCGGAAATTTTTGCAAAACTTGCTACATCCAGCTGACTGATAGCAGTAATTTGAAACAATGCATTTACCATGATATTTTCTGATCCAAGAATGTGTTGTATGCAGTATGGAATTGGGCAATATAATTCATATGTCTTATCTGCCTAGGGGATGGAGAACATTGCCGTTTCTAGCAGCGGTGCAGTTCATAAAAGTATGCGTGATACCATGCCTTAATATTTTAAATTCATTGTTAAGTACTTGTCATATATAAGTACTTTTTATACAATTTGTCATATGTAAGTACTTTGTGAGTATGTAACAAAAATTTTATTAATCACTGAGCTTTTTTTTTTTTTTAAAATTTGGGGGTGGCAATCTTAGCACACAGGCAGCTGATGGCCTAGGAATGGCTCTGATGCAGAGAATTTTTTTAAATAAAAATATTACAGGGTGATGATCTGTGTATATTGTAAAATGTTGTCCCTTGAGATGTGTTGAAAAGGCTTTACAGTGCAGTAAATTGGAAGTAATTCTCTATCATATGTGCTTACTTAGTTTTCAGAAGTGTAAAAAAAGGTAGTAGTTGAAGATGTTTATCACATAGCAAATGCAAAACAGTTCCAACAGCCCCATCTGAAGTGTCAACCATTAATGACAACAGCTGACCAGGGACCAAGTGTGTTTTATATTTTTCATAGGCCGTTGTTGTTTCCGTTGTCTAGAGAATAGGATATTTATCATTTTTCTTAGAACTTTCAAGTGAGAATGAAGCTGTGCTTGAGTAGTTGCGGCCTTAGGCAAAAATTGCTGATAAAAATTCAACACTGCCAAAAATCTCTTTAGTTCTGACACTATTATAGTTTAGGGAAGTTAGAAATTACTGTAATTTTTTCTGGAATGGGCAATTAAGTAACCAAGAATTCAATTTTAACCCATACTTCTTCAGTCCATCAAATAAGTGAAGATGGTTTTCATGCTTGTTTTCATCTGCTGAAGCCACAAGTCGATCATAGAAATAGGGAATACGAAAATCTAAACCAGAAAGTACTTTATGAATAAATCTTTAAAATGTTTGACCTGCATTTCGTAAACCAGACGACATTTTAAGAAACTCAAATAATTCCCACTGGGTGACAGCCGTTTTAGGCACACCCTCTGGATTAACAGGAATTAGATGGTTATGCCCTAGCCAAATCGAGTGTTGAGAAAATATTTTTTCCAAAAAATATTTGTGTACAATCTTGAATATGCGGTATAGGATACTGCTGAGGAATAATCACAGCATTCAGACGGCAATAAACACTGCAAGGGCGCCAATCACCATTAGCTTTACCAACCATGTGAAGAGGGCTGGCCCAAGGGCTTTTGGAAGGTTGAATGATTCCTTGACATAAGGAGCTCAAACTCTTCTCTTGCCGCCAAGAATAAATCCACTGATAAATGACAAGGTTTAGGGAACACGGAAGGACTTTTGTCTCAATATAATGGAAAATTGTTGAATTCTGATTATTACTGATTGTGTAAGGATTAATGAGTTCGGAATACTCAGCTAGTAATCTATCAAATTTAGAATCACCAAGAAGTACGGATATGCCTGAATCAAAAGAATTCCCAAGCAATTTACCACATGATAATTAGTTTTAAAATAAATAAGGCAATTATTAGCAACATTAACAAATATTCCACATTTCTTCAGGAAATCTACACCTGTAATTGGGGGATTTACATCTGCAACGACAAATAACCAAATAAAGGTATGGCAGAAGTTTAAATTCAAAGTAAGGTATCTAGTGCCAAATGTGGGAATTTTTAGGTTCATTGGCAGCAAATAAAACTAAATTCTGGGAAGGCTTAGAATGCAGAGCATACTTTTATGTTAGTACCGACACATCCAAACCAATACCAATTAAATATTTTATTTTTGAAGAGGGGTTGGCCGAGAGTATACAAATTACCTGGTGGTAGCTATTTTGGCAAAACGAACACAGAGACAGACATTTCATTGCCTGTTCCCCAAACTTACATGATAAAAGCAAAGCAAGTTTGTTCGCTCTTTAGAACAGTTAGTATATTAGCGTGACCTGCTGTGCCGGTACAAATGACAAAAATTACACTTAGCACTGCGAGAATTATGTCCCAAGGTAGAATCAGCTCTGTTACTTGGGAGTTCCCAATGACCAGCAGCAGATTCACCTGGCTCTGGGGTCACAACGATGCATGCTCAGTAATCAATTTACTCAAATCATCTTCACCAAGAGCAGCTAAAATAGACCGTGGACTTAGGAAGCCTTGCAAGCCTTAAAGAACTTAGCAAGGATTTACCTATGGTATCACCTGCCAAAGACCACATATGAGACAATAACTGAGAAGGGTGTTGGTCGTCAAGCTCTAAACTTCACAAGACAGAAATTTTTGACAATTTGCTCTCACAATGCACTAAAATCAATCTTTTTTTAGGGCATCATATTTTTCAGTAGTGGGAGGTTTTAAAATGATATGACCAACAGAATTAAGTATATCAGAGTCTACAGTAGCAATGACATGGTTAAATCAGAAGTCATGTTGAACTGGGAAAACTGCGATTCCAATCCGACAAACTATAAGGCAGGATTTAGAAAAACTATCACACATCTGTACCTATTAGGGACACACATTGGAATGAAAATGCATGTCAACAAAAATATAAAATATTTATTAAATAAAAGAATACTGTACACATTAATATGGAAGAAAAAATCAACTCCTGTGACCCAGTCTTACCTACACTCCAAAATACACGATAAGCTGTGAGAAAAATTATCCAATATCAGCACTGACATACTAAGTATTTTCACTGAAATACTCCTGATTTGCAGCTCCACAATATAATTGTTTGCACAGATACTTTTACCATGGAATCTCAATACTAAGCTTCCTCGAGCACTTCACTCTGGTCACGCATAACTGCAGAATTCTTCTTGGATCAGCAAATGTGGTAATGGTTTATGTCACAAGACTCCAAGCTTGTCAGAAGGTTTAATAAAGGAAGGTTGAAAATTTTTGGCAGAACATAAAATTAATTTTATTTAAAAGTAAAAGGTAAAATACGAAACTAAATACATGATGATAAACCTACACTGAGTATCGAGCATGATCAAGCAGGAACAGTGAAATACAGGTGCAAGAGTCTCTAGGCAAAGCGTTCAAGCATTTACACTCACACTATAGCGAATGCGCAAGAGTACAGTGCAGCAAATACGGATACTGCACGCAAATGTCAAAAATGCAACTACTCCACCATAGATGTTTCAGTGGAGCTCTACAAACATTTAACTGAATTTGTAAGCCCTGGAAACAGGGTCTTTAAATGTCATACAATGACTGATTGAAAGATAGATAAAACCTTCGTTTTGCAGACATAGAAACCATATAATATGGTTTCTAGTAATCTGAGGCAGTTACAGAACCCTGCGTTATTGTTTTCTTA
This sequence comes from Stegodyphus mimosarum, assembly GCA_000611955.2. NCBI lineage: Eukaryota > Metazoa > Arthropoda > Arachnida > Araneae > Eresidae > Stegodyphus > Stegodyphus mimosarum. The sequence continues at coordinate 44,555 of KK114157.1, read as the reverse complement.
ATAATTTGAGAAGAGTTGTCTTCATTCTTTCATTTACTCAACAAACTAGGGGGGCGGGATAAATAAATCATCATACTGTCAGACTTCTTTTCAGTTTGTCCAAATACCCAGGTTCCATTCACTCTTTTATCACAACTGTACTTTTGCTTTCATTAATCACATTACCTTCATACACACACATTTCTGCAGCTTGAAATTAAGTGCTTTTAAGGACCCTCAGTGGAAAACATTAAGGACTCGCCAGCAAATGAGAATTGAGAATAAATTAAAGCAATTATGTATGTCTGAACTTTACTTTTCAAATACCATTTTAAAAGAATGAAATACTATAAGTAAGACTCATAACTATTAAAAATAATCCAATATTTAACATAATTTATAAAACAGTCAAAAAATAAACATCGTAAAATTTATATAGTAATTAGCATTCAATTACAAAATTTCTTGAAATATTTATATTTTGTACTTATAGCAGTCCCACACATTTTAAAGAAGATTGCTGACATTTTATTTATTAAGTTTTATTACAGTTAGCTTTATGTTGATTCTTTCTTTTATGCTTCCTCTTATCATGTAGTCACTCATTCAGAGGTTTTGGTCAATATCATGCCAAGTGGCATAGGTTCAAATGAGAAGTAAAATCATAATTATCATAATTCATAATAGAAGCTTGGGTGTTGCTAATGTAACTGCTTACCTAAACTAACTAGAACTACTGAACAGAACAGATGTGAATGCCTAATGTTATCACGGTTAACAAGTGCTGATATTTCATTTCACTTTACCAGTATTGTAGCTTCACGTAAAGCTGCAGGAGTCATCACCTAGTTAATATACTGTACAAAGTTTCAATAAGCAACTGAAGCACAAGAGGTAATAAGTTGCTTTATATCGTTTTAAATCTCACTAGCTGTAAGGAATACAGTTTAATGTTAATTTCATATTTTTGTTTTGTACCTTACACATTAATTTCAAAATAATGAGGCAGCTTTTTTTTTGCATTAGCTAAGAAATATTTACAAAAATGTGCTCTACAGCATTTATTATCTTATTTACTTTTCAAGGAAAAAAT
>KK114157.1:0-43448 GCA_000611955.2 Stegodyphus mimosarum | reverse complement strand
CAGCAGGAAAATATTTCTTAGTCAAAATGAATGTTAGTTCTTAAATATCGTTTTATCTTACCATCATCATTTTTATGATATTTATCAATGTTATTTTGTTGATAAAAAATATCTTTTAGAAATTTATCTTTAAATTGCCCAAATGCCAACAGGTCACCAAATTTAGCCTCATATAACAAAATTCATTCCCCCGAAAGAGAAAAGCTGATTTTGATGAAACAATGGAAAATCAAATAATTTTGAAACATTTACATTTCAACTCAGCTGCAGCCTCATACTCGGAAACTTAAGTATTGTACTGTTTATAACAGAGGTAGAAATGAATTCAAATGATAACTCACTAGACACATGTGTCAACGAAATGCTAAAAATATTCCTCAAAAATGCTAATTTACACTCAAAATGGAGGTCGTAAAAAACAGACACAAATGTCAGATAAATAAAACTAAGGATCTCTTGGCAATTTTGACATTCTATTTTCAACTACACAATATCTTACAGGTGTTAAGTTAAAGAAAGAAATAATAATAAAAAAAGAAACTACATACTTTTTTGGCTGTTAAATTCACAATTGAAAAAACTCCATAAGATACATCATCCACCTCTACGTCTTCATGTTCAAACTCCTCAGACACCTACATAAAATATTTAAAACATAAGCCCTGTTGAAAAAATGAACACTGAAAATGTGAAAAATGTAAAATTATTAACATTCTGAGCAACATGACCATTTTAAGCCGCTATATTGCTCCTCTGCATAAAGAATGGTTCAAAGGTCTTAGGTATTTTATAGGTAGGTCAAAAATATAAAAATAAACCACTACCATATTACAACATAAGTGAAACGTCATTTCATCCAGGGCAATACATGCTTCGCAACACAAAAGCATAGATCACAAAATTTATTCTTAAATGCCAGACATCTCAAAGATGGTTTCAAATAACTTACGGAAATTACAGGCTACAGAAACAAAGATAACAATAACAATATGTATCGAGGTGCTAAATGCAACCCCTTTGTATTAGTAATTCACAATCTTTATTTAACATCAGTAAATAATGTAAATTTAGATAATAAACCGATTTCCTTTTCAGCTATTAATAAATTTCATGACTGATCTAAGCCTTTAATGTATGGAAAATTTAAGCATTAATTTCTAATTACAAACAGGGACAAATTTTCTGGTTATTTTTACATTAGAAATATCATCTTTGAAGTAAGCAAAATGGTTTATTTGATAAGCATTGTTAACTTGGCATAAACCAAACTAGAAAAATCAGGACAAGTATTTCAGCAACTAAAATAATTTTTAAATAAAAACGTACATTGGGGGGGGGGGAATAATAAGCTAATGCTAAATAGTATTTAATTAATAAATAAAAGTGCAGTCTCTAATTCTTAAATACGATTTTTTAAAAGTACATGCACATATTACTTTTAACTTGCACACATACTGAGAAAAAAGGCTGCAGATACTTAAATCATTTCTTGCAGCATGTAAACTCAACTGTGTTATGATAAAAAATGCAAAATATATCTTGAATCTTATTTTACACTCATAAGCTAAAATATACTGCTAAATGACTGCCAACTGCAATCAATGTTCATTGGAGAAAAATCATAAGAAATTTAAAAATAAGCCAAAATTGGGAGAAATATGTTTCCAGTTGGCACGGTTGAAAATTAGAAGTCTGACCTGAACGATTTCAGGGTGGTTTACTGAATGTTTAAAATGCAAAAAGTACTTTTTCAAATGTTCGATCTCATAGCCTTTTTTCTGAACTGCAAGACCACATCAAAATCTACACAACAGAAGAGCTTTTCATAAAATTTCCAGGGGCATTTATTTCCAAAATTCATGAACTGTAGGTTTGCACTTAGAGTTCTTTTGAAGACACCAAAGGCACAAGAGTCCATAGGTGAAACATCAGGGGACTTTTTATGAATAAAAAGATATGTATGCAGCATCTGTATCAATTTCCCTTTTCTATATATGACTTGTCTTGATGAAGTTTAACTCTTTTAAAATCTTTGAGATAAAGAAATGGGAAATTTTTCTGTAAATATTGGACCTAAAACATTGTTGATAGTACGCTGAGTAGGTTTTAAAATTTTTAGCCCTGTTCTTATTTTCAATTTCCTAATACAATAGAATCCTGTCATAATCATAAAAACTCTTACTGAAACTTTCTTTGTATCAATGGAACCAAATTTGCTCATTTTTTACTTCCTTGTATGAAGTAAAAAGGAAGTACTGTAATTGCAAAAAATTTTAGGTATCTCATTTCAACGAAAATATCCATTTTGACTGCTTTCGAATGCAATTTAATGATGTTTTTGAGCGATATCTGTACGTAAGGAAAGAAGAAAGAATTCTCCCCCCCCCAAAAAAAATTATAAAACTGATTTAAATGGATTCTGAAGACTTTTTTTTTTGTGTCTGTGCATACATATGTATGTACGTATGCATTTCGCATAACTCAAAAACATGTAGCCTTAGAACGTTGAAATTTTGTATGTGGGACTGCTATAACATGTAGATGTGCACCTCCTATTTTGGTTGCAATCAGCCTAATCAAAAGTATATAAATATATGTATATATAATATCCACTCTGGTACTCCACTCAGTGAGCTCAGTTTTTTCATTCTTATATGTTGATAAATTGTGCATTTTTTCCCTTAAAAATGATTGAATTATGTTGTTCTTATCTTCCGGTTAAGGTTTTTATGCCTTTCGTAAATCTGCAGGCATGATTTGTAGAATTATCAACAATTTAAAAGTAGTTTAAGTGCGGCCAAACCTAATCATTTTTCATATGGCAGCCATATTTGTTTACATTTGAACTTAGCAGAATAGTGGATTTGTTGCTAATCTAGAGAAACTAAGCTTCACAGCAACAAAAATAACTTGTTTTATTATTGCGAATTAAATCATTTTTTGCCTTGTCGTGAAGTCAGAACTGAATTAATTGAATGAAAAATACTGAATAGTCTGTGAAAAACTGTTTCTTTCCTTTTTTTTTTTGTTTGTTCAATTTTTTTTATACATCCTTTTACATTTATCATAGTATTTGAATAGAACATGTAGCAATGATTAGATAATTCTTCAGATGATATACATGATTTTTGTGCATTCCGAGTTATAAAATGAATGAGACGTAACACTGTTAAGTGAGCCTAGCACCATAGTTTCGCTATGGTAAACAAATACAGTGAATTTATTCTATTGTGGCTTATGCACAATTGACGAAGTAGATTTAATGTCATCCAATAAGTATAAATGAAATGCAAAATGCGTATAATTTAGAATTTCGTACAAGGAAGTCGCATGGTTTACACATCAGATTTTTTTTTTCCCTTTTCATTTTCAATGAGTTTTTTTTTTTGGTTGCACACATTTAGGTAAATCTATAACTACATCAAAAGTCCCAATTCATTTCCATTTATTTCCTGCTAGTTTTTATATACGGTTCTATACTTTGTTCTGTGTTGAGGAACATGCCTCAGCAAAAGCTGGTAAACATTTAGTTGTAAATCTTGGTTTATGATTTATTATTATTGTTGCAGATGTATTTAAAGACTTTGCAATGGATTTCTGTGTCAACGGATTTTCTCTTTTTGCTAACAATTTGATTTTAGAAACAGTACAAACTTTTTTTTGGCTATTTGCTTTTAATCATCTTTCCATACGTAACAACTGACAGTTTTTCCTTTTCCTGTTACTAATATAGCTTATTTCGCACTTCAGAACTTTAATACCACACATTTCACAATGTTTTTGAAATATGAAATAGAAAAATTATGCTGCAAAAATTGTAAAAAATATATCCTTCAATCCACAGTTTGTTTATGTTCTGACATTTTGAAAGAAAAATAAATTTAAAAGTAGAAGACAATATTTCTCATTTTAAATAATAATCTCTTGCCAGAAATTTTTTTTTAAAGTACGGTTTTAAAATTTTTTATCAAAATCGCTCTAAAAACATGTATACATCCTCTGCATTTTCTGAGTTACTCAGAGGCACAGGTGCTAACATAGTTTTACAACCTTACTATGGAACTGAAAATAATCACACGAAGCTTCTAAATGGCTTTGCGAACCCCAACAAATGATGATTAACAGCAATGAGAATAATCTAGCTATTGACGATCTGTGCATGAAAAAGCTGGGGTTACATGCCCTGTAGTACTAGACATGAAAATAATTCCACTGCTTCTGAATTCACAATTTCCAATTCTCGAAGAAGAGTACCAAAATTCTCTCAAATGTAATTAAGAATTTCGATTCTTTCAGATTATTTGCAACCTTCTGAAAAGTATTCACAAGGTCACTATGTCCCTAAAATAAGCAACTTAGGACATCACCAAAGTGCATATCTGGGTTGCCTCATGAATGCATTTTGGTGATGCCCTAAGTTGCTTATTTTAGGGACATAGGGTGTTGCCTTGTGAATACTTTTCAGAGGTCATTTTCCTAAATAGTGTTTGTTTTCTCATTCAGTACACTCTTTTCTACCTTGCAAAGAACTGTAATTGGACTGTGGAGTTTGTCAGCTGATAGAAAAGATAGCATTGTATTTCTTCATAAATACAGCATTTTATCCAATAATAGAGAAATCAGGAATTCACATTTGATGGAGTTGTACTTCTTATATGATCAAAATTTATGCAAATTGCAGAATTTGTACCATTCTCCAATGTCTTCTTAAGCAAAAACTAATTACTGTGAACATGGGGAAAAGAGGTGCGTAAAAAAAAATTACATATGGATTTCTTGAAAAAGGGAAGTGTTTTATTAAAGATGTTTCTTGCTTTTTAAATTTTACTGAGTCACTGCTCTTTTATGAAATTCGTATGACGAAAATTAACGAACTGATGACGTTGTTTTGTTGATGAGTGATGATAATCAAAAAGAAAAAAAAAATTCTAAGCATTCTCGAAAGGATTAACGACAAAGATTTTCAATGTTAAAATGGTCACTGACATTATTTAATATATGCATTAATTGCTCTAACACTCAGAGGAAACTCACCAATTAAATGAAATTAATATTCTTTTAATACATCCAGATGTCACCTCATGAAAAAGGCATTAAAATTGTAATGTGGGAATCTCCCAGCTGATGCTGTCATTATGGAGTTATACCATTAACTTTTTTATAGAAAATTCTGGGTTAAAAGAATATATAATTTTATAAGAGCAGAATTGAGACAAGCTAAACTTTAACATTCTTATTCTGCCTTTACTGATACATTGAAGAATCAATCTTTCCCACAAAGCTTCCAATTAACATATCTTCAACGTTTTAAGTGTAAAGATAACAACTTCAAATACTGTAAGAAAGACAATAAGGTATGCAAGCTGTCAAAAATATCACAAGGCTAAAAGGAAGTGTTTTCTGCTTTTTTTTTAAATTCCAAGAAAGCTATACAGAATAAAGTGATAATATCTTTTCCTTCAGGTATGAAGCTAAGACAAACAATGCTCCTACAAAACAAAACAGATACAGCAAAGCAAATAGTTCTGGAGATTAAAACCTTGATATCTGAAATTAAAGACTCCGAGCTATTTGGATTAAAAATAAATAAATAAAAAATACACATTAACATTCAATAAAATCAAATTAAGCCAAATCACTTACAGATAAAATCCTCAAAAGGTGAGTACCTGTGCTACTCATGCTTTGGAATGCATGCATCATTTTTAATAACTTGAGGGAATTTTATAATATTTTAGACAAAAGGATATTGAGCCTTATTACAGAAATTCAATAGTAAGTATCCCAAACTTCTGCAGTAATAGATATTATAGATCAGTCATTTGAAAAGAGATGTAATTAAGTATAAAAATATCTCTGCTGCAGCCTCATATAATCTACTAGACAATAGTTTCACAATTCATACCACCAACACTTTATATACAATTTTTTAATAAAATTAAAAAAAAAGGAGGGAGGGGGCTAAGCTACATTCATCAAAGCTGACATTTTCAGAAATTCTGTATTTGTTTAGGTGACTGACTTCCCTAATTCAAGTTTGGGTTAAAATGCGCTTTAGCCCACTGCTTGGCGATGTTTTGAAAATCGCCAATTCGGCGCGTTTCTGCGAAACGTCTTTGCAATTAATTGTAACCTTCCCGACACGCTCCGCAAAAACCTATTGTAAACAAAACATAGAATTCTAAAGCATAAATTAGTATGGAAACTGTTGCCACAAAAAGATAATAAAATAATATGCAAAACGAACATTACGATCATTAAAATATTTGTCAGTTAGGTTTAAATTAATTATTTACATTTTATGTTGTAATACTTACACATTTTATGCCGTTACATAACTTTCCCGACACGCTCCGCGAAAAAGTAACCAAAATGGCATCCAAGAAAGAAGGAATTTTTTTTAAAAGGGCATTAAAATTACAAACGATACCATGTACACACCGTTCCGTTTTAAGTTAAAAAAAAACTTCAGCGAATTGCACAATGTAGGCAACGTACACAAATCAACAAATTAAGCTAAAATAACGAAAATAAATTACAAGAAAATGCCAACACTTACAACAAACAAAATATGTAGCAATTAAACCAGCTTTCATACACCAATCAAACACCGCACGTTTCCCTTGCACTTCCAATAAAGTAATAAATGTACATGTACATTCACTCACCTCTCTCAGCATCACAGCTAAATCCATAGCGACTTGGTATTTAGCGAAATATACGTACGAAAATAGCAAACACTGAATAGAAAAACACCGCATTCAAAGAATAAAACGAGAACTGAAATAACTACTCAAATTAACACGTAAGAATTTCGAATAAACCGCTACGTCATCTCACATTACCAATAAAACCGTTCTTTATAAAATAGGAAATACGCATGCGCGAAAACTACATCTTTCCGTAGCTTCAAAATACCCAGTCAGCCATGTTGGCGGATATACGGAGTTACCCATGTTGGCGCATTTATTGCTCATTCAAAAACAATCGCCGCCAAGCAGTGGGGTAAAGCACATTCCAACCCAAGTTTGGATTATATAAAGTTCACATAAAAGAGTGACTACTTACTTCATTTTAAACTTACTATTTAACCCTTTAATCCATTAAACTATATATATATATGCAAAACTATTAAGTTCACAAACATGCATTTTAAAATGTGCCCAGATAATTGAAGTAGCATATATATTGGATGAAAAGCAGTCAAGGCATATCTTGGCTGTGTCATTCTGGGTTTATAATCCAGAAAATGTCTATTATTCATGAACTTTAGGAGTTTTAGAAATTTGAGGCCAACTGAAGAGTTAATATACTAACTCAGACAATTACTTTAAGTGACATTTGAATTTGAAAAATATTTAAGTACTCAGGAAAACTAAACAACTTACTTTGATGACTGAAGTAATACCTTGCTGAATCAACAAATCAGATAATTCACCAATATTAACACATACTCTGAAAAACAGCTGCAAAAGAAAAAATAGAAATATGATTTGTAGCTTCTTAAATAAATTTAAAACTGGAGTGATTATAAAGCAATGAAAAAACATGTATTTTTACGGTATAGTATGATTGATTCATTGACTGGCAGGCAGAGAGATGATGAAGAAAAGAGGGGCTATAAAAGACGTGCATTTAAACCATGGCAGCCCGTACCTTTACACAAAGCATATGGTGGTTCATTTTCACTTACCATTAATAGTACATCGTTTAGGTACATATTTGTCCTATTACTAGGTGGACAACCTTCACAGAAATTCTGCTGCCTAATCAACTCATACTTTGGTTCTACCTTACATGCGCTCAGTTCAAATTTTAAACATACACTAAAGAAACAGAGGAAGGTGAAGCGCCCTCTATAGGCACTTTGCAACAGCGCCAAAGACTTTCAACCCAAATGTTACATAAGCAATAAAATAAGTCTGATTTATGCTTGCATATTTAGGTTACGCTAAGTAGGATACTAGATTTCCAGAGCCTGAATACTACTTAGGCTTACAAGGCCAAGACTAGGATCCCTAAATCCTCCTAACTTTTTATAATCCTATGAAAGCAAGCACTGGGGATCCTGAAAGAACTCTATGCCTGCAGTCCCAGACTGTTTTAATGAGGTTTTGAATATTTCCCCACATTATTGTCATTCTTGCTTAGTACATATACGCAGTACATTTATCACATAAATTATTTATTTCTTAAATTAAAAAAAAGGAGGTAATAAATCATGGGTAATTGAAACACAAGATACTGAAAGCTAAATGCTCTTTAGGCAGTTTCTTTCAGAAGATATTTTAACCACTATAATTTTTTTTAAATACATGGGTATATTCTTTATAAAATAACAAACAAAATGAGTAGAGTAATAAAACTTATATGCATGGCTAATTCTGTAGCAAACATCTGTACTAGATCTCGCAAGCCTGGCGGTGTCTTTTTCAAAATGAAACCTTTCATTATCATTAAATACATTTTTACTTCATTAAATACTTTTTAAAGTAAAATTAACAAATTTATCCTACCATGTCCCATCAGAGGCCTAAATATCCGGCATTTATGTGTGATGATTTGCTATGTTTACTAAAACAAAGGATCAATGCTTTTATTTCTAGCAACGTATGACAAGTATCTTAATCTCTCTGGAAACAATACACAGTTACTTTTCTCAATATAGATGTCTGTATAATCAACAATTATAAATAATAATTACTAAGAATATTATTATTATTATAACTATTACTAAGAATGTGGCCCAAATCAAAATAAGAATACATATTTTTTTTCTTTCCAACATTTTCTGAATTTTATAGGTAAATTACGTGAAAACATTCTTTCAATTTTATTTTTTTGTTATATTACATGGTACAATCTTTTCCTGCACAAAATTTACCAGATTTCACCAAAAATTATAAACATTCTAAAACAAACAGGAAATATCAGGTTAATTTTATTTGCTAATTACAGTAAGATGATATATACCAAGCATAGCCCAAACTTAATGTCAGTTACAGCTTCATGTTGAAACTCGGGAAAGACCAAGAGCTGCAAATAGATTTCCTAAAACCCACAAGTCCATATTTACATCATTTAAAAAATAATACTAACTTTGTAAAAAGAAAAGATATAAATGAATTTCTCTTAAACATTGAGTAGTTTTAGATAACCATATTTTATTTGCATAAGAGGCCACTCATCTCGCGAGCCACGCTATCGCCACTCATGATACACAGTGTAACGTCTTCAGCTAAAGACCACCTCGAAGTTCTTGGAAGGTGTGTTATTCTGTAACGACACTGCCTCACAGAAGCTGAATGTGAGCTACAGTCACGTACCACTCACATGTCTTTGTTTCCTCCATAAGGGTTTGAAGGACAGACATTGTGTCGTTTTCTGAAAGATCTGCAATCTGGAATGCTTTCTCCAAAATGCACTTACTTCGATTGATCGGTGCTTTAGTCTTCTCACGGACCACCCGGCTTGAGCTAATCTTAACCAGAGTTTTTTCACGGAATTTTTCACAGGCCTGTCATCGTGTCTGCAGAGAATCAAGAGTGCTCTCGCCAATCGAGAGACTCTCTGGAAATTTTCCAGCAAATGAAGAGCTAGGAAATCATCCTGACGCGTCCAGGGCATTCTAGACAAAACTGGAATCGCAGCAGCCAAAAATCAGTTAGTCACTCAGTTAGTTACTTAGTTTTAGCTAGTTAGTTAGCTAGGGAGAGAAAACCTTCTCTCTTGTAGTTGCAGCTCTGTCAAGAGCAATTTTCGTTCGCTCTGCCAAGAGCAATTTTAGTTTGCTCTGCCAAGAGCAATTCTACCTTTACTCTATCAAGAGTATTATTTCTCTGTATTACGAGCAGTCCGCTCAAAATCATCCAGCTGAGGAAACAACAAGGTTTACTGCATCAAATGACTCCACCCGAACTCCATCCTGCATAAGAAAAAGACCAAAGACCTTTTGCGAACTGTTCACCCAAGAAAACCTGTACATCTATTAACATTGTTTATATTTTGTTTCCCTTTCTCTCGTTTGGACGAGAAATTAATTTAAAGCTAGTGTTTTACATATAGCCTTTTATAAATAAACGAATGAGTTTAAATACGCTACCGTCTTATTGTGTTAACTCGCTACAACAAACACACTTTTTAGGTTAAAATAGCACAGCCAATAACGATTACTGGAGAAGTCAAACAATAAGAATACTTAATACCAATAAAAATTACAAGTAAATTAAGGAATTAGCCATGGGAAGCCCTCTTAATCCTATCCTTGCTGATATCTACATACATTATTATACATCAAAATTATTTGAAACTTTAAACTTCCCGGTATCCGGTATGGTTCTACTACATAGATGATACTTTTACCCTGTTTGACAGTAATAAAGTTCTTTCAATAATGAATTCCATTGGTCCTGCTATTCAGTTCACTTTTGAACTCGAAATATCCAATTCTCTTCTGTTCCTCAACATTTTGGTCACATGTAACATATCCAACTTCAATACTACTGCTTATCATAAACCTTCATCAGTTTGCCTTCCATCACACTTCAAATCATGTTATTCCACTACAGAGACGTTTGCTTCTGATGAAGAGAGGAATGCTGAGGAATGTGACAGGGGCTTTTCACCTAGCATGATTTACCAAGCAGTTAAAAAATTCTCATCTCAACATATCAAAAGGCCCACTGACATTTTAGGAGATTCTTAAGAATTCTATTGTAATTCCTTTCTTTCCATGGATTAGCTATAAAATTGCACACATTTTAAAAAAATTTAACTTTCAGGTCATTTTTCGCCCTATCAATAATATTTACAGTTCTATACTTAAAGACCCCATTCTCGATTCCTGGGGTATTTACAGGATTCCTTGCTAGTATGGTTTAATTTACATTGGTCAAACTAAGACAGCCTTAGAATTTCACGTTAAACATGAGACATATGTTAGGAAAAAAGGAACACAGAAATCCTCTGTTGCCCAGCATTATTGGTCAGAAAATCACACTTTCCATTTTTCTGCAGCCAAAATTACTCAAAAAACATCTTTCATTGGTTTCCGTTGGTGGACTAAAATTTTCTTCTTTTCCCATTCAAAAAAATCTTTCCGTTCTAGTTAACAACCTTAATTCCAATTAATCGTTACCTTCAGCCTATAAGGAACTTATGTTTCATTTTCTTGTTTCATCAATAGATGGCACCAGTAGCTCAACTTCTTTCCAGCCATTCTTATTACCATATCTTACGTGTTCATTTGCACTTAGGCAGCTGGTTCTATACTTAGTCCTGCAAAATTTACAAATATTACATTGATACTTGTTTGGCTTCTCCAATAATACATACACACTGTTTTTCTTTGCAGTTCCCTGCCACAGCAGTACACTTGTTTGAATGTCTGTGGAGGTTCTTAATTCCAGCAGATAATTTTTTTGACTACATATTGACCCGGTCTTGCATAGTACCAATAACTTCTTTATTAAGGCTTAAAACTTTTTTTTTTCCTAAAAATTCTAAAAAAAAAAAAAAAATCAGTATGTGAGATTCACATACTCTAAGCTGAGAGAAACATTCAATTCTAAACATATTTTATCCCAAGTGGGCTCATTAAGCTGTTCATATGACTTCTTTCTTTTCCACAATTTTTATTTACCGATTCTTTCATCAAACAGATTTTCAGCCAATAATGTCTGTAAGCATTTCATCTCCAAAGATAAAACAGCGATATATTTTTCTCAAGAACACTGATTGCATACAGGTTAAAATTATTATGTAAGGATGCATACCGAGTTTAAAAGGGCAAATAATTTTTATTTAATAGAAAAGCTCTCAAAATTTTAAATTCAACTACTGTATAACATTGTGCCTTAAATAGCAGTTACTGATATACTTAACAATTTTTTATTAGAAGTTGAATCAACTAAAAGTAATGATGAGAGAATTTATTAGGCATGTGGTGACACCAGATGCTAAATGTTAAGATATCAACAGGAAAACATTAATCATATTCCAAATTCTTAGAAACATTTCCTTTGAAGTTTACAGAGAATAATAATATGGTAACTGAATATTTTAATGCTTATTAATTAACAATTACATAACGTGAATAATACATAATACGAGTTCATATATATACAGGGTGTCCATAATTAAACTTGAAATTTATGGGCAGTCTGTAGCAAACACTACACAGCGGAATTGCATGAAAATTGGGTAATAGCAGAATGAAATGACGGGAACTTTATCGACGGGAAGAAAAAAAAATAAGTTTCAAAAACCACCCCTAGGTGGCACATCATATTGTTATTGAGAACATAAATAATCTACAAAAGTTTACAAAACATGCTCGATATGATGTCCACTATTGTCTGCTACCATCTGGAAGCGTAAAATCGCATATTCGACTGTTGAAAGCAGCATGAACTGGGGAATGTTACGCACATGGCGTGGTATGCTTTCTTTAAGGTTGGATAGAGACGTGATGAGATCATGGTAGACATTGGCCTTGAGGTATCCCCACAGCTAGAAGTCACAAGGATTCAAGTCGGGAGATCTAGGAGGCCAAGCTTTAGGAAATTGCCGGCTGATGAATTTGTCATCACCGAAATGGCGGCAGAGCACTTGTTTGACACAACGGGCGATATGTGGAGGAGCACCATCCTGCATAAACACTGTGGTTGTATCACACTGCCTTGCCACAGATTGCTCTAATAATGAAGCGTATCGTTGATCGGTGACGGTGCCTGTCACACGCCCTACGGCGCTGTGCTCTACGGAGGGGACCCACAGTGAAGGTTGCAGTAAAGCCGCACCAAACCGTTACATGCAAAGAGTGCAATGGAATTTGCAGGATAAAATTCCCATCATTTCATTCTGCCATTAGCCAATTTTCATACAATTCTGCTGCATAGTTTTGGTACAGACTGCTCGCAAATTTCAAGTTTAATTACGGGCACCCCGTATATATAAAATATAATAATGCGAGTATACATGCATTAATGAGTTCATAAATAATATAATGCGAGTTCGTATATATATAATAAATGTTAATCTCTGATTGGTGGAGGTTTCGCTAACAAAGCAAAAATTACAGTGAGAAAAATTATTTTCTCGATTTTAATGTCAAAACATCATTAGTAATTTAACCTGGATTTATGTACTTTTAATATACTGGACATGTGTTAGGATGCAAATATATGTACATTCTTAAACAATCATAAAATATAAAACTTTAGGCCAGGGGTTTCCAACCTTATGCCTGTGGGCACCATGATGCCCGCCGATTGTTTGTGTACCTGCTGCTGAGTGATTACTATAAAAGTATTTTAGTTTTTAATAAAATTCTGTGTGAAAGTTCTCATTTTTAATGAAATAGAAATTGTGTCCAACACAGATACCAGCACAAAGCAAATCTTGATCAATGATCGATTTCTTTTTTTCCCCCTTTTTCTTTTTTATGGACATGTAATATAAATTCTATCTAACTATAAATTTGCCATGAAAAGTAAATGGTGCCCACCATCCAACAGATACTCTACAATGTATGTGCTTTTAGGGATAAAAGGGTTGGGAATCCTTGCTTGAGGTTGTATATAGATGGCATTGTTGGTCAGAGTGTTAAAGATGGCAAAAATGCTTTCAGCTTGTAAGGCAGAAATCTTTATAAAAAATCCACTTATTGTAACATTAATGTGCAGCAAATTAAGTCATTGAAATATATCTCATAAAATTTTGCAGGATTTGCTGTCAGTTCTATATAATAACAGGGTGGATCTACTGTCCAAGTTGAAGGAATACACTTAAATATAAAGGACAAAAACTGAAAGGATTAACAAAGTTTTAAAACAAAATAAAATCTTAAGAATTAATATAAAAAAGTGCTACCTGCTGTAAAAGAGTTATTACACTAGGGCGATCAGTAGGTTCAGGAAATTTTACATCAAAGTCGATATTCAACACCACCTAACAAAGCAAAAAAAGAACTGAGTTATTCACACATGCACATGAATACTGATACAGTGAACCAGTGATTCTCAATCACTGTGCAGGTGCACTTTTGTGTGCCACGAATTTTTTAAAAATTATTAATTATACGCTGAGAAAAAAATCCGGAGCATAGTCATTCAGCCATTTAATAGAAATAAATTAAGGATAATTGTAGTATGTTTAACTTATCCTTTCATGGATAGATGGAAGCACATCATGGAAGTCAAGCTTAGCAGATCATGTGCTCTGCCCAATTTGAAATTCAGCTAACGATTATATACGTTCAAAGATTTTTATTTAACAAATTATCAATTTAAAAGAGTTTTAAATAATCGTTGTAGCCATTTAAAACAGTAGAATGAAAAATAACAAATTCAGATTAATAAAATACATTTCTAATATAAGAAGCCGTTTAAAAAATTTGAATATTTGAAAACCTATAATTTTATATGTATATTTCATATCTGGCAATCTCGATTAGGCACAGTCTGTCTAATGTACTTCTCATGGTAGATTGTTAGTATGTAATTTATCTTTTAATATGTAATTAATATAAATCATTGCTTTTACCTGATATAATTGAAATATATGAACTTTTTCATGAAGTAGCACACACACATATATATATATATACATATGCTTGTATTATTTTACTATAATTCTGGACAAACCCTAACAAAACTATATACTAGTTCAGTTTACTATTTACATGCTTGCTCTGTGGTTGAATTTATGAATCTGCTATGTGTTCTCAAACTTAAATAAAACATATTGAAATGCGGTAGTACACGATTCAGTTTTTTTAATAATTTTCTGATAAAATTATTTTTATCTTAAAAGAACCTTCTGAAATGGATAAATGGCTAAAAAGAAGAAAACTTAAAAGTAATAATAATAACGATGTTAGTGATCAAGCTGATGAACCGATGTCCAATACAGGTAACGATGTTTCCTCCAGCAAAAAATATATTGTTTATTGGAAATATAATGACAATTTCTTAAGATCTGGATTTACATCTACAATGGAGAATGATATAGTTGTTCTTAGGTGTCTGGTATGTGGTTGTAAATTATGAAATAGTGCTATGGTTCCAAGCAAGCTCCGATGTTACTTGCTAACATCATTCGCTTGCATCAAAAGACAAAAGCTACTTACAAAAATCATTATCTGCAAAAATCAAACAAGTAAAAGTTTTTGAAAAACAACTGTCTGAGAAAACTCAAATAACTTCTTATGAAATAGCTAAATTAAATTAAACCTACTAATTTGGCTGAAGAAATTATATTACCAGCTTATTGCAAAATTACAAAAATATTGATTGGCCAATCTGCAGATACTGATATTTGTAAAATACCACTTTTAAATGACACAATTCATCATAGAATTAAAGATGTACCACAAAATATTGAAGAAAATACCGCAAAAACTCTTGCAAATTGAAACTTTGCTCTACATGTAGACGAAACAACAGACATTATGGGAAAGGCACAATTAATTGCATTTGTTCGATTCGTTCATGAAAATGATATCAATTTATATACTGTCGTGCATTATGTGATTATACAACTGGGAAAATTAAAGTTTTGCGGAGTTATGTATTGGCATTTAAACAGATGGTGCTCCAGCTATGAACTGGCCATATAAAGGGATTTGTGGTACACGTGGAAGAAATGAATGCAGATATATTAGTTAGCCACTGTTTTTTACATCGGGAAGCATTTATTACAAAATCTCTATCATCAGAATTGAAAATAGTCCTGGAACAATGTGTTAAAATGGTTAATTATATAAAATCAAAACTATTAAAATGCCGCTTATTTAATAATTTATGCCAAGCTATGGAAGCTAAATACAATCCTTGATACTACACACGGAAGTAAGGTGGTTGTCCAGAGGAAAAATTTTATCTCTCAATTATGCTTGAATTGAAAAACGAGATGAACAAAACCGTAATTTTTATCCAATTCAAAAAATATTTTCATTTGTTGGAAGGTAAAATGATGTGCTAAACTAGCTTACTTATCTGATATTTTTGTTATTTCTTAATAACATAAATTCATGTATGCAAGGACGGAAAGAAAATATTTTAAACAGATAAACTTGTGGGATTTAAAAAAAAAAAAAAAAAACTTTACGGAAGAAAAAAAACACTGGAAGGCAATTTGGAAAAAATTGAGTGAGTTCCAAAAGACTCCTATAAAACTACTCATAAAATTCCTATTGATCACTGGACAATACTAGAGGAGACAGTTATTCATTACTTCCGAAATTTAGATATAAAAAAATTGATTGGGTTCATAATCCACGTGATAGTGGATACATTCGTATAAGAATTAACTTTGAATGAAGGGGAAGAACTAATTTTGCTTTGTAATATTTGAGATTTAATTTTAAAACATTCAGAAGAAACATTTAATTCATTTTGGATTAAAATTAGAGGCGATTATCCCATGATAGCCAAAAAAAACTTTAAAAATAATATTAGAATTTTCTACACCTTATTTGTGTAAATTCAAATTTTCTGCATTAACAAATACAAAAATGGGGGGGGGGAAAGGCAACTTCTAAATATAGATGATGAAATGAGAGTGGCATTATAATATAAACGAAATTATCAAAAATTATCAAGCTCAAATTTTACATTAAATGTATTCTTATAATTAATTACTCAATAAATATTTTGTTGTGTTTGTCGTACATATTTTATTTAACACTGAAAATTATCATCATAAACTATTTTACATAGTATATTACAGATAAGTTAAATTCTTTTAAACTTATTTTAGTGCTAGTGTGGCATCAAATTTTGAAATTGTTAAAAGTGTTCCGCAAAGGTTGAGAATCACTGCAGTGGAAAGTTAGAGAGAATGCACGTATATTTATTGAATAGTTTTGCTGTTATGTATAATTATAGTTCAATAATTTTTAAATTAACCCATGCAGAATTTAGAAGATAATGTGGTGGAGTATTTGCATGTGGCAGTTAAACAACAATATATAAAGGACTAAGCACTAATGCTCATTTTACACAAATTCATTCTATTCAATACACCAGGATAAGGTAATATTACTGTGAAATCTTATGAAATGCTTTTAGGTAAATTTCTGTAGACTTGCCAAAGTGATTAATTATAATTTCTAACGAAGCTATTTGCTTCCTCACAGATGAGAAACACGCAGTTTATACACATTTCAGAAAATGAAAATTAAGTATTTTTATGGAACATTAAAGAAAACAAAATTAAAGAGCTATCAGCAAATGGGAATTCAATTCAGTAGAATCTAATATTGAACATTAAAGAAATTTATGAATAACATTAACTTTATAAAATTTATCAAATATTTTACACTATTAGTTAGACATACTTTAAAGAAGATAAGTTGCCACATTTTACTAACCTCTTCCTCTCATAGCTTTATGTTGATTTTTTTTCTTTTATGTCTCGCTGTGTCATACACTTACTCAGTCTAGATGCTTAGTAAATAGCAGTCAGATTTTATGCCAAATGACACAGAATAAAAAAAGAAGTAAAATCATAACCTTTATTATTCGCAAGAGAAGATTAGCAGTTGCCTCCATTGCTGTTTACCTAGAGACAGACCTAATGGGCCCAAATGTGCTTTAGCCCACTGCTTGGCGGCGATTGTTTTTGAATGAGCAATAAACGCGCCAACATGGGTAACTCCGTATATCCGCGAACATGGCTGACTGGGTATTTTGAAGCTACGGAAACATGTAGTTTTCGCGCATGCGTATTTCCTATTTTATAAAGAACGGGTTTATTGGTAATGTGAGATGACGTAGCGGTTTATTCGAAATTCTTACGTGTTAATTTAAGTAGTTATTTCAGTTGTCGTTGTATTCTTTGAATGCGGTGTTTTTGTGTTGAGTGTTTGCTATTTTCGTACCTTATATTTCGCTAAATACCGAGTCGGTATGGATTTAGCTGTGATGCTGAGAGAGGTGAGTGAATGTACATGTACATTTATTACTTTATTGGAAGTGCAAGTTGCTTAATTTTTATATTTTGTTGCCTTTTATTGAAATAATTTGGCTCAGCTGAAGAACAGAACGCTGGTATCGTTTGCAATTTATTTTATTTTGTTGATTTGTGCACATTGCCTACATTGTGCAATTCGCTGATGTTTTTTTTAAGTTAAAACGGAACGCTGTGCACATGGCATTTTCTTGTAATTTATTTTCGTTATTTTAGCTTATTTTGTTGATTTGTGTACGTTGCCTACATTGTGCAATTCGCTGAAGTTTTTTTTAAGTTTAAAAGGAACGCTGTGCACATGGCATTTTCTTGTAATTTATTTTCGTTATTTTAGCTTATTTTGTTCATTTGTGCACGTTGCGTACATTGTGCAATTCGCTGAAGTTTTTTTTAAGTTTAAAAGGAACGCTGTGCACATGGCATTTTCTTGTAATTTATTTTCGTTATTCTAGCTTATTTTGTTTATTTGTGTACGTTGCCTACATTGTGCAATTCTCAGATTTTTTTTTTAAGTTAAAACGGAACGGTGTGTACATGGTATCGTTTGTAATTTTAATGCCCTTTTAAAAAAAATTCCTTCTTTCTGGGATGCCATTTTGGTTACGTTTTCGCGGAGCGTGTCGGGAAGGTTATGTAACGGCATAAAATGTGTAAGTATTACAACATAAAATGTAAATAATTAATTTAAAGGTAACTGACAAATATTTTAATGATCGTAATGTTCGTTTTGCATATTATTTTATTATATTTTTGTGGCAACAGTTTCCATACTAATTTATGGTTTAGAATTCTATGTTTTGTTTACAATAGGTTTTCGCGGAGCGTGTCGGGAAGGTTGCAATTAATTGCAAAGACGTTTCGCAGAAACGCGCCGAATTGGCGATTTTCAAAACATCGCCAAGCAGTGGGCTAAAGCGCATTTTCACCACCTAATGATCATAACAGACCTGAATGTCTTCTATTGGCATGGTTGATAAGTGTTGAAAGCTAGTTATGCTTTGTCTGATGCAATTAGTGTTGTACCTTTGCAGAGACTTGAAACTCAATTAATATATAGTTTCCAATATGTTGCTGAAGCACTAGAGGTGGCTATTTGTTTTATATTATTTAAAGTATCATTAGCTGTAAGGAATAAATTTTTATATTAATTTTTACAATTTCATACTGTATCTTACCTCTCCAGTAAGGATAAAAGAAAACTCAACATCTCCAGTAAGGATAAAAGAAAACTCAACATCTCCAGTAAGGATAAAAGAAAACTCAACACGCAGAGATAACTTTTAAGCGTAAGGATTTAGTAACAAATATTTATATATGTAGTTAGATACCCTGAGCCACTACCACTATAGATTTATAAGGTCACTATTAATTTTTAAATCATAATCTAAGAGCATTTTGGCTAATTTACATCAATTTCCTTCACTTTAAGCATCCTTTCTAACAATAAGAAATTTGTTTCAGTTAAGCAAACCAATGTTCCCACTAGTTTCTACTTCATCTCCGAACTTCTCAGTGTCTCATCAATATACCTTTGAAGATTAATTTTCTCTATGCATTCAGTTTCTTCTTCTTTTTAGAATTTAATTAAAAAAATTTCAAGTATTTAGAATGTATAGAAGAAAATGCTAATTTTATTTCTTTATTAATATAAACATTGAGAATAAGTATGAAATGCTATATATAGTCAGGACCAGGACCATGAACAAAATCTAGGGGTGATAAAAGTTTTTAGAATTTAGGACAGATTTTGGGTAGCAGAATTTAGGGAGAAACTAGGAAGGAGAATTTAGAACCCAGACTGTATCAGGAGGGACAAGCCCCAGCTTTCCGTATGATGCATTAAGACATATAAAATGAATCTATGTACATTTTCCCAAGTTTGAACACTAACAAAACATTTAAACTTCAAAATGAATTCCAGACATTCAAAGCATGAATTGGCTGTCCCTTGTTTTTTGGCGAAAAATTTTGTTCAGTTTTGGCGATGAAACCCCATTTCTGTTTACCATGAAAGTTTTAACATGGTTTTAGCTTCTTGATATATTTAATTGAAAATAAATCGATGTGCACATGGACAAGGCCAAAATGTGCAATGACTAATTTGTGCAATTCTCTGATTTTTTTTAAGTGAAAATAGGTCGATGTGTAAATGGACACGGAGTTTGTGAAATTCTCCGACTTCTTGTTTTGGTTTTGTGTAGCGGCCATCTTGAAATTGTGTCTTATTGGCGCCGATCTTGGCATCAAAACAGAATCGCCAAAAAACAAGGGGCACCCAATTGTAAACTTTTACCCATGAATTTTATGAACATACAAAATAGAACAAAAAGTTCCTCAGCAAAATAGCACCTTATGAAAAACATGCATGAATATAATGCAACATGATTTATCAACACATTGAATAAACTGCGGTCCTTGCGGTATGATTTCCCTCATTTCTTCACACTGAATTTATCTGTAACGACAGGCTTATACATGCTGTAGGGTTTCTAACCGCTGAAATTAAATTTCCATAATGGGCCCAAATGCGGTTTACGGCACTGCTTGGCGGCGATTGTTTTTGAATGAGCAATAAACGCGCCAACATGGGTAACTCCGTATATCCGCGAAGATGGCTGACTGGGTATTTTGAAGCTACGGAAACATGTAGTTTTCGCGCATGCGTGTTTCCTATTTTATAGAGAACGGTTTTATTGGTAATGTGAGATGACGTAGCGGTTTATTCGAAATTCTGACGTGTTAATTTAAGTAGTTATTTCAGTTGTCGTTGTATTTTGTGTGTTGAGTGTTGGCTATTTTCGTTCCGTATATTTCGCGAAATACCAAGCCGCTATGGATTTAGCTGTGATGCTGAGAGAGGTGAGTGAATGTACATGTACATTTATTACTTTATTGGAAGTGCAAGTTGCTTAATTTTTATATTTTGTTGCCTTTTATTGAAATAATTTGTATCAGCTGAAGAACAGAACGCTGGTATCGTTTGCAATTTATTTTATTTTGTTGATTTGTGCACATTGCCTACATTGTGCAATTCGCTGATGTTTTTTTTAAGTTAAAACGGAACGCTGTGCACATGGCATTTTCTTGTAATTTATTTTCGTTAATTTAGCTTATTTTGTTCATTTGTGTACGTTGCGTATATTGTGCAATTCGCTGAAGTTTTTTTTAAGTGTAAAAGGAACGCTGTGCACATGGCATTTTCTTGTAATTTATTTAGTTATTCTAGCTTATTTTGTTTATTTGTGTGCATTGCCTACATTGTGCAATTCTCAGATTTTTTTTTAAGTTAAAACGGAACGGTGTGTACATGGTATCGTTTGCAATTTTAATGCCCTTTTAAAAAAAATTCCTTCTTTCTGGGATGCCATTTTGGTTACGTTTTCGCGGAGCGTGTTGGGAAGGTTATGTAACGCATAAAATGTGTAAATATTACAACATAAAATGTAAATAATTAATTTAAAGGTAACTGACGAATATTTTAATGATCGTAATGTTCGTTTTGCATATTATTTTATTATATTTTTGTGGCAATAGTTTCCATACTAATTTATGGTTTAGAATTGTATGTTTTGTTTACAATAGGTTTTCGCGGAGCGTGTCGGGAAGGTTGCAATGAATTGCAAAGACGTTTCGCAGAAACGCGCCGAATTGGCGATTTTCAGTGCCGTAAACCGCATTTTCACCCCATAATGTCTTGAACATTTAAACATTTCAGAGGCGGCTGCTCGAAAATAATTACACAAATGTAGTTTTGTTTAATTTTTAATATGTTTGGTCACTAGTAGATAATAGAATATTGCATTTATAAAAAAAAATACTTGACAATATATACGTCTTACATGCGTCAATAAAAAACCACAATTCTATCTAGAGTACATTCCGCGGAAGCTAATGGCCATAATTCCCATAGCTACAATATGGTAACCCTAAATGTGTTAAAAAGCTGGGTATGGTTTGAGTAATATAATAGTAATTAGAAGTATTTTAAGACTTACCATCGGAACTACATGATCGTCATGTGTGGGAGTATTATTACCGGAATCAGAAGATTCTTTTTCTTGTGGCTGCACACGACGTTTTTTCTTATGGGCTGCCATTTCCAAGTTAATTCCTTCAAGAACACACAAGCTCTTCGTCACAGTGACTATGCCGGAACTGCTACACAGAGTCGCCGGAAGTGCTAAATATACAAGAAAAAAAACAAGTAAAAGTTTATGTTGAGTTATGTTGAAGTTTTTCTGCTTTAGAAGCAAAAAAATACAAAACTTTTTTTTAATGCGGGCATTAGTCAAAATACAAAACATATGTGAATTAAAAAGTTATATATATAAATATATATTTAAAACAGTTTAAAATTAATTATTTAAACTTTTAAATAGGAGCTGAAAAAGCTCGCCTAGCCGCCATACATTTTAAAATTTTGATTTTATTTTTATTTCTTGATCATCATATATGATTTTAATTACATTGTTTTAGTTAAAAGGGTAAATAAGGGGAAAATATCGTGGCTATATGTGATTGAAAACGAGAGAGAGATAAAATGAGGCTGCTAAAAAGGAAAAGTATCCCTAGTATTTGATAAAAAACGAAAAGGCTTAGTTGATCATTTCCGAATAGGGTTGAAAAACAAATGAGATATTTATGGCATGTATAAAATACGTCGGAGAAATAAATAAATGGCATTCAAAGAAGCTACTATTTAAAGATGGGCTTAAAATAGGCTTATAATTAAGAGTAATAATGATGAATCAATGAATAAATAAAAAATAACTCCGTGTGTGAAGTGAGTTGAGTTGTATTTATATTATGCGCGCGGCTATGTAAATGTTGAAATGATTTAGTTACATAAACTGCTGTTTTTTCCGCTTTATAAACACTTTTAGCTTAATTGAATACTTTGTACCAAAATGTTAGAGTTGTCGAGAACTCCAGTAAAAGATATGTGAGTGCTTGGGTTTGTTATTTTTCTTCTACATTTAAATAAAAATATGTGCGAACTTTTGTTTGTAATTAATAGTTAAATTATATTTTATCAAATATGGCTTATTATTATTCCTTTTTTAATTTACAAATGAATACAACAGAAGTCTTGCCTTAGCTTACAAATATTCAATTTCTGGGAACCGAATTTATTATATTAACTTCACTAATTCCGTTTGATAGATTTATTCGGCATTTGCTTATTTTCGCATATTAAGTCTTACTGTATATTTCTATCAGTTTTTAAAGATCTTGAGCAAATCCTTTATTGTATACTGTAATCGTAAAATTATATTTTATCAAATATATTTTTTTTTTAATTTACATATTAATTCAAAACAGATAATTTTATTTACTAACATTCAATTTCTGGATACTGGATTTTATACTTATTACTACTAAGTTCACTAATTTTGTTTGATGGATTTAGTCGGCATTTACTTATTTACGTATATTTAGTCTTGCTATATATTTCTATCGGTCTTTAAAGATCCTGAACAAATAATTTTTTTTAATTAATCAAATGGAAAATTCATCCAATTTTAGTCACTGGAATTTTGGATTATTTTATATGTGGTTTCCCACTTTTCCTTCTGTTAAAAAATGTGATGATACTTATGTATTGATTTATGATTTTTGTTTAAAATGGATGTCTACACAGCTCTCTAAAGAAAGTAAAAACTTTCTTTATAGGGATAGTGACTATATACAAATACTTTCAGTACAAACTCCTCGACAGAGTGGGGTAAAGTCATCGTTTTTGAAAAAGTGCATTAGTTCTAGAAGCAACAAAAAAGGTTAGTTTAATAATTTGTAAATTACTATGGATATTTTTGTATATTAGTACTTCACTTTTTTGTTAATGTGGCCACTGCTTAGTCTTTGATGATATTTGAAACTTGCATTTTCAAACTGCGCAATGAATTTTGCCAGTTTTAGTGACTTAGTATTGTGTCTGCCTCAACAAGGAAATACCATTTAAAATTATTAAATTATTTAAATTTTATCTTTCTTTCAACTGCTGTTATTCAAATTGAGAACAACTGTTGTATGATATAATGCATATTTTAGGTTAGGTTTTACTAATTTTTTTTTAAAAAGTGTCAAACTTTCAATCTTTTGGAATTTTATAAACACAAATCATGTAGCCTTGTTTAACATTATTTATATGTTAGGTAAATGGAAATAATTATTATAAGATAAGCTAAATGTTGTTTTGGATTTGTGTGGCACAAAAATCGCTGTTACACAAATCCAAAATAACAAGTCGAAGAATTGCACAATCTAGGCATTGTGCACTTCCTTGACTTTGTTCATGTACACATTGATCTATATTCACTTAAAAAGTCAAAGGAGCAGCCAACAAAAAAAAAAAAAAAAAAAAAAAAAAAAAAATTCCAAAAACAAAACTTTTAAACAAAAAAAAAAAAAAAAAAAAAAAAAAAAAAAAAAAAGATCTCAATAAACTACATTTTAAATCAAACAATGAAATAACACAAAAAAGTAAATTCATCTTTGCACTACACAAAGGAAATATCCACTTACCTTATTTACAAATTTCGTGTCGTCAGTCAAACAAAATTCCTTAACAGCATTCAAAAACTTACTAAAATTATATGAAATAGAATCGCTATACTGGCGTCACCACATAAATTCACAAAAATAAGAGTAATAAATATCCTCCGTAGTGTCAGTATCTTCTGATGTTTGACCATACGCATTTCCCCCCTTTTGTTCCAAATCGTACAGAAACTTAAAATTAATCTTTTTACATTCAGCCATTTTACCATGTAAACCCCAAAATAACAACGTACTTTTTATCCAAAATCCGACACACAAACAAGATCCAAATCTTTTCCCATCGTTTCCTGCAATCATGCAACCAAACGTGTTATAATAGGGTTTCCATAGCATTCAGCTACTCAGGTTACCATAAATGAAACAACAATTTAACGATAATCCAAGGGCACTCTTAAATCTAATCTAGCCTTTCTTTTCAACAGAAATAAAAATATTAAACATACTCTTTTCAGGTTCTATCGGTTTCTTTTTAACAGTCCTACCGAATTGAATGACATAGTTATGTGCATTTGTAAAATTTAGTGGCACAGCTTTTCTGTTATGTGCAAGAGAAATAACAGTCATATCTAAATTTGGAGTGCTCATATTAATCTCAGATTATTCACATCTTTATCTTCATGACTTTCATTCTCGTAAATGTTTTGCACTCTGAAATTTTTATGATAAATTCCTTTAAGAATGTCTGTTCTGTTCCTTTCTACAGTTCTTCCATCTGTTTTCATAATCTTATATGAGCATGGTCTTTCTTCTTCAATAATTTTTCCAATGTCTTTTAGTTTTTAACCATTTCTTGTTAGGATATTATTCTGTTATCAAACCAGATTCAGAAATATATGAACCTATGTACGTGCATATGCCTGTATGTTTATATATGTACACACACATACATTCGTGCTTATATACATAAAATGTTTACATGAATACATACATTCATGCATACACAGATACATTTCTAGATCCAGTCCTGATAACAGAACAATTCTGTTTTTGTGTACACATTATCTCTTATGTTTAGTAATTTGAATGGTCTTACATTCCTATCATAATAACTTTTTTGTAATGTTTTTTCTTCAGTAAATGCTGGGATAAAAATATATTTATGGATGCCCTTTGGTGAAAATTGGTGATTTTTAGCAGTACATGGACACCGAGTTTGTGCAGTTCTTTTACTTGTTATTTTGCCTTTGTGTAGCAGCGATTTTTGTTCACCCAGTTCTATACAAGAGCCAAATAAAAAATATATAATCTCAATAAACTACATTTTAAATCAAACAAGGAAATAACATAAAAAAGGAAATGCATCTACGCACTACGCAAAGGAAATATCCACTTATCCTATTTAGAAATTTCTTTGTCTTTAGTCTATGGCACGCAAAATTCCTTAATAGCATCCAAAAACTTACCTCAAACCATGTCTAATGGAACACTTTATATTTGAGCCTTTCTTGTGACAAACCCATTCAAAGCCATCTGAACAATCTTTACGTTCGACCATACGCATTTCCTTCATACAAACACAACACTTATAATGTGGTTGAAAAATGGGAGCACTAAAACTTAAATGGAGGAAATTACAGATATCATCACCAACAATTCATTAATATTTATGGATTGTTGCAAAGACTATTCAGTGCAGCAGTAGATTATGGGTTATATAAGATTTATGATTATCATCACTTAAGCACCTATTATATTTATTATTATCACTTTTTGAAAACTGGTACCTTAACTGAGCCATTTTGCATATGCAGATCTTCAGAATTTATAACTAAAATTTATCTGGAAAACATTTTGTGTTAACAGTACTATTAGGAAGTTAGCCATACAATGGGCAAATAACTGCACTGTTCATGTTATACTTTATTGCAGGCATGACCAAATTGCGCTTCTTCTTCAGCCTTTTAAATGTGATTCACAATGAAATAAATAAGTTTTATTTTTTAAATAATAGTTGATACTTGCATATTATCTTTTAGACTGTGAAAATGTTAGCACCAATTACAAACATGACGTAACAACGCACAACATCTTTACTTCATTTGATGTAACTAATTGATTTTTGATAAGCCTCATTTTATTTTTATGATATAAATTATTTGTTATCACTGTATTTTTTCTTGCATTTAGGTGAAAAAAGTTTGAGGACTATAGAATCTCTTATGTGACTGCGCATTCCAGTTCATTTACAACTGGTCGAGAAAATATTCATCTATTCAATGGCTGATAATAGACTAAAGCCTTAACCTGTGGGAAGTTATTCGTAGAATTATAAACAGAGCTTCTTCTAAAATTGGATGGTCTAACAAAATAGTAGAAATCGACAAAAATATTTTCTTAAAGCACAAAAATGAAGCAGATTAAATACTTCCCCAGCAGTGGCTTATTGGCAAATTCATCTGAATGATTAATGAATATTTTATTGTAAAAGTTGCAGGTAGAAATAAAGCTCAGACTTTCACAGGAACAACTGGTGTAATTTTGACGGGATCTCCATGAGCTTTCATGGTTGATAGGATAATACTTCAAAGTGAAGCAATCATACTTAGGCTTGCTTGTTAGCAATCAGTAATTTCACACTTTTAATTATACATCTAGCAGTTTTAAACAATTTAAAACTGTGCACTATTTTGGCAACTTATTATTACAGTGGTATAACTTTTAGAATAAGAGCTACTGCAGGCACAGAAGTGGGCAGGACATCAGAATTTAACCATTGGTTATATAGTCTTACCGCACTAACTGTGCAGTTCCACCCCAATATTGAGGAAGAACACTTCGGGGTGGGGGGCAGTTCAAGAGTCTTCTCTTTTCCTGCCACCAGCCTCTCGAGAGGACTTTCGGCTCACCATGTATTTTGAATGCCCTCTTGCTGCACAGATGCTATATACTTGCAAACATCCATACTTTCTCTGAACTTGAACCTGGACCCATTAGTACAGCATTCATTGCCATTAATCACGATTCTGTCCATATATATGTATATTGGATATATGTCTGCATATGCATATATTGTATATCAAAAGAGACAAATATATTAGCAACACTATGTTGATTATGTATCTTAAATTTTACTGAATGGCACTGTGTGTATGTTAATTTGAAACTTGTTTGGGAAAAAATAAAACATAGCAGATGATCTAGTTTGCATTTTATGAAATGATTTAGGTCAGGTTTTCTCTTTTTATGTTGGCTCTAGTGTTAAATGTGTAAGAAAATTAAACTATAATTCTTTTATGTTAAAATTCTGCTAAATTAGAAGCTTATTTTAAATTGGGGGAGCGTGAAAGAGAAATATCTTTAAGATTTGTTTTCTCTCCTAATTATCTCACTTTGTATTCTAAATTTTGTGTCTTTTTTTTTTAATAATGGGAAATTATCATACTGAGGGGGGGGATTGAATAACAGAAATTGTATTTTGAAATTATTTGTATATTCACTAAAATTTTACTTTCTAGGACTTTCTTGTGAGGATATGACTATTGATACGACCTTAGCTCAGTTAAGTACGTATAAATTAAATTTAAAGTACATTATACCTTACCTTTTGAATTTTAATTCATAATGATCATGAGAAACCGTTAAGTATTACTTGTAAAATTGTGGCATATTCTTGAATGAATTCTTATATATAATATTTATACTCTCTTGTTTAATGAATTTTTAAATTTTGAATATAAGAACTTCTGAAGTTCAGTTTATAGTATATGTGCTTATTGGTATCTGTTGAACATAATAATATTTGGGTGATGTTATAGGATGTTTGATTATTATATGAAGATGTGATTCATTATATATAAAATTGTAAAGCACTGCAGGGACAGGAAATTATGCTACAGAAAACATAAATGTCTTAAATGATTTGGTGTGTCCGATTTGATTTTTGCTTTATTGAGCCAAATCTCTATTATTAAATAATGGAAGAATCTGTATGTATGTATATTTCTTCCATTGTGTGAAAACAGTAGGACGTAGAGCCACCAAATTTTGAACACAAATAAATTTAAAATATGACAAAAAATTAATGTAGTTTTTAAATTCAACTGTAATTGGATTGTTTTGTTCCATTTTTTAATGAGTCAATATATGTTGCTCAAAATTTCTATTCAGCATGAAATGATTTTTATATTAGTATTAATATACCTATAATTTGGAATAGTGATAATTAAAATTGATTCATTAAAGAGAGTAAAACTATAATAGTATTGTGTGTGAGTGCTTTGCATGGTTAGTGTAAAACCAAAGGCATAATTTCAGCTCCTGTTCAAGGCTTAGCCATTTTCTTTGCTATCCCTACTTTTGTATTGGTGGTCTGATATCCATCAGTTATTCAGTCATAATTTTAAGTAGCAAATATTTTAACCACCAGAAAAAAAGTATAGTGGAACCTCTGTTAACTGAGCCAATAATCAATCGAAAGAAACAATTTGGAAAATGTAGTAACATTATAAAATAAAAGCAAAAATCAAGAGCATTCGTAAACTTTATCAACAACTGATTTTTTTGCCTTTCTTATTAGTAACAGCAAGGGCATCATCTCTCACTGCATGTGTCGTATGCCTTCTGGGGAAAATTGTTTTTAACTCATTGATATAGTGAAATCCTTTTAACTACATTTAATTTGTAATTATGCTCTAAATCATCGATTTTTCATGTCAGAAATTCAAAATGAAACAAGTTGCACATTGCCACATACTCTTTCTGCCCATCCGTAACTGTGGATGTGTGTGGTGCATGTGGATGAATTATGGCATCAGTCTACGAAACACAGCAAAGCAAACATCTGCCCTCTCCTCCTGATCACAATGCAAAAATGTAGGCACATTGCAGCTACAAGGAGAGTATTCATTATTTATCAAGGAATTTTGTTATTATTTCTTAATAGAGGATTTTCTGTTTTGAGGTTTACATTGTACTATATATTTAATTTAAGGATAGCTAATCCTTATTTCTGAGCTTTTCAAAGTTCTGTATAATAATGTTTTGACTAATTACCTTTTCTAGAAATTTGAAGCATGGCTCGAAATGAAAACGAGATTCTTTTAAGAAACACAATTTGACATATATTAATTTAACTTCTGAATTTTCTCTGCAAAAAAAATATTAAAAATGACACACCTTGTCGTCTTTGACAGGCATTTACCTAAATATAAAGTTAGGAGCAGAAATCATTTTTTATAACGTTCAAGAAATGTTGTTGTTTCGGTTTTTTAAGTTGTTTGATGACGACAAAAAAAGTGCCTAAACCAAGGATGAATTTAGTAACTTCATTGTTCTATTAGTATCTATTTTTAGACAAAGAATTTCACTGTTATATTAGAACCAGTTTAGAGATTTCGACACATGAATGTTCCAGAAGAGATCTTCTTTTGATTCAGTAAATAAAAATATCTGCAAAGCTTTAAAAGGTGCATTACTGAAAGTAGCAAGATTTAAAATCTGTAAGGTATATTATCTCCTTCCTTACCACGTGCCTTTGTGGTATAATTGAAAGCACACCAAGTTAGCAATCAGGAAATCCGGAATTCTAATCATGGTAATGCACTGCAAATTTTTCATGTGTCCTGATTGACAAACAATGATTCTATGAATTGACTAATAAATTATATCATTTCTCTGAAAACAAAAGGTGCCACTTAGAAATTTGTAGTATTCTGCTGATACCAGTATTAGGTAAAACTACTAAATCTAAGTAAGAGGAAGTGGACTTGTCCATAAATATTTCCTGTTATTCAAAATAATATGAATTACAGTTGAAACAATTGTATGAATATACCACAGAAATGAAATAATGATTCCTGAAATTATTTCAATCAAAATGCATACTCAACTAGTATACACTATAAAAAGGACCTTTTTAATAAAAGAATAGAATGTGCATTGAAAAATGTGAAGTCAAGTAAGTTTTTTGTGATATTATAATGTATCCAAGAAAAAATGAAAAGGTCTGATCCTTTTAAGAAGTTTGAATTCATGAACTTTCTAAATGAAGAGAAATCTTTTTCATCAAGACTCATTTTGTCAAAATTTTGTTAAATTGTTTCTAAGTTTGTGTTTTAAAAACTTAAAGAATATTAGATTCTAAGTTTTAACAATCTTAACTAATTAATTAACTATTATTATTATTATTTTTAAGATTTCCTTTTCATTTCTCAAAATTGGTGGATTTTAAACTTTTATCATGTGCATTTCATTATTTTATATGCTGTGCAATATTTAACAGCATAATATGTAAATAATGCAGCCAAATTTAAAATACGTGTACTGCTAACTCCCATGCATTAATACAATTTCTTTAAAATCTGGCATTATGCAGCATGCTCTTGTAGAAATTCAGAATATGCCCCTGAGTAATAGGTTATTTAATGGTCTTCCTCTTATACATTGCATTAAAGAAATCTGGTCTACATATGTGAAAAATGAAAAGAATACTAATTGGCGACTGATTTGTAAACGGGTTTCAAAGAATAAAAAGAAGACATTTTGGAATGAATAAATGTAAAATAGCCCATTTTTCAAGTTTTATGAAGAAATCATATGTGGCATAGATACAGAGAATAATAAGTAGGAAAACTAAGGATGAAGAAACAGAAAAGGTGAAAATTAGCCGTGCCAAAATCTTGGTTTGAGTTTATTTTGATTATGGTAATTTGAAAACTCTCAAGAAAGACACTGTAAGGAAAATTTCATTATTACATATGGAGAAAATCATGTGAACTTCCATGCAGCCAGCCTATTTGGTAGAATTTAACACCAGTTTGAACTAGTTTTCAAAGCACTGAAGCCTTGCCTCTTTATTATTAAAGCAATGCCCTAATTCTTCTCTTGACCTTCTGTTGATCAAAAACTGCCATGAACAGGTATTAACTAATAGAGTTATGGAACCATCACAAAAATGTTAACATACTTTTTCATAAAAAGAAAGGGAAAAAAGATTATCTCATAAAAATGCTCAAAAGAAATTTGATAGCTTGTGTAAATTTTGATGGAGTTTGTATATTGCATTTTTTTTATGAATAGTTTTATCAACAAAATAAAATTGTGCATAGATTATTCATTAATTGGAGGAACCAACTATTATCCAGCAATAAAGAGTTTCTGAAGTATTAATACTTATGCATTTACTTTTAGAGTTTCATATAAAAAGTTTCAGAAAACTATATATTAACAAAAAATTGCTTTCTATTAAACTGAGTTTTCGATTATCTGAGTGATCATGGCCCCAGTTGCCTCATATAATGATGGTTCAAGTGTATTCTGTTGGCCATAGCACTGATTAAAAGTAACAAAACATTGTTATCATGTTGACTGCCACTGCAATTTTCAGAAATCTGGCCTAAAATGAGAATTTGATTTAATCACAGAAGCCAACTACGAGTTAATTCGCACGCAGACCACCTGTCACAATGGAAAAATTTCTATGAAACCGAATATAATTAGAGATTACAATAATGAAATGTCTGGCATTGACCGATCCGATCAAATGCTTTCGCACTACTCATCTCTAAGAAAGGCTTTTAGATGGCCCGTAAAGGTTTCACTATGTATTATAGGGATATATATACACAGTGCTCACAAAATGTTTCAAAAAGTAACTTCTACAATAAAACTGTTAAAGTTCAGAGAAGAATTCGTCGTCGCGTTGATTAGAGAAGAGATTCAAGCAGTTTCGAAAAAAATTATATTGCAAGAGCTCCATTATTTAGAAAGTCTACCACCTACCGAAAAAAACAGCGTCCGACAAAGCCATGTCGTA
This sequence comes from Stegodyphus mimosarum, assembly GCA_000611955.2. Taxonomy (NCBI): domain Eukaryota; kingdom Metazoa; phylum Arthropoda; class Arachnida; order Araneae; family Eresidae; genus Stegodyphus; species Stegodyphus mimosarum. The sequence goes on along the minus strand of KK114157.1, from coordinate 11,161 downwards.
TATGTACCCAAGCAACGCCGAGAAACGCATTATTTCTCTCCAGCCTGTAAAGAGAAGCCATCCCTTTGTGTGGAAGATTGTTTTAAGTAGTTCCACAAACAATAAAATATTATTTTATTTCTTGAATTTCAATTAATTTTTATAATTTTATTTTTTGTTCTTTTTTTAATAAATTTTCTGTGCATGCAAGCCGGCATTGATATTTTTGTTCTTTTCCCAGAAGCCACCTGTCGATATTAGCACTGATATATTCTGAGTTTAATCGTAGCTACACAACAATGGCAAGTAAACGCAGTACGAGATAACTCGTAGTTGGCGTCCTAGAAAAAACGCAATCTACGAGTTATCTCGTAGTTGGCAGTTAACGTGTTATATAAGTGATACTTTAAAAAGAATGCAGTTGTAAATGCCTGTAAATTTTATTTTGGAAGAACTTATGACACCTTTGCATTTTCTGTTCTTTTATCTGTGAACCTTTGTTAGTTTATACTTAATATTTTATGTTTAAACTATTAGTGAGTTTAGTTTATTATCTTTATATTATTTAAATTTGAACTTACTCTGTTTTAATTTAATCTTCTGGTAGATATTTGGATTTTCTTCTGAAAATATTAGTAATAATTCTAAAATAATACATACAATTTTAAGAAATACCATAATTAGAAATGAAGTAATAGCTAGTTTTAGGTTATAACAAAGTTCTACAATACATTTTGATCATTTTTTTTGTTATACATCTGCAGAATTTTTAATAATTATTAATATACAGAACATTTTACAATTACGTCAAACCCTTCTGTAGCAGACATACTTTGTAACGAATCCCTAGTTATAATGAGGGAACTTTCTGTCCTATCCAATTTCCTATTGAGCTTAAAGTTATTTTACATAATTATAGCAAACTTCTAAATATATAAAATTCGGATATGACAAACATTGTAGATAGCTTGGATTGAAATCTTTTGTATTTTTCAAACACTTTTCCAGAACTTTTGCAGCTTTCAACTGAAAAATTGCTAACTTTTAAATTCATCTTGTCTTTAGTATAATGAAAAATGCAGTTAGGTTAGGGTCTTTTTATCTTTACTCTCACTTTTCTCTTTGTTATAAGCAAAAAAGTATGCGAGTCAGGTGCTGCACTCAGTTCTTGGCAAACCAGGTCAAAAATAAACATATCTTAGGAGATTCTACTGTATCGTGCATTTAGCTAAAGAACTATTGATTCCTTGAGACAGAGAACCGGAATCAGTTCTTTGATTCCATTCTAATTCTTTGATTGAACTGTCAGATAGCACTCCATTCAAGGTTGATGCTTATTCGCAATTGTAAATGTGTATTTTACATGTAAGTGTGTAATTAAACCGATGGATCTAAACCATGATTTTTATGCTGATTAATTTTTGGTATAAAATTATTAATATATGGTAAAATTGAAAAACAATGAAAAAGAAATTTAGTAATTGCACACAGTGGTAATTGTAATTTTAATATTTTAAAAATAAAGTTTGTATTAACATTAGTTGGGAGATGAACAATGTTAATTACCTTTCTGTGTAATTAATTAATCTATTTTTATACTGTTTTGGAAGATGATCCATCCCCCCTTATAATATCAGATATAGTGAGCCAAATTTTTGGTCCCTTTAAGTTTCTTTTAGAGGGTTTAGACTGTATTTTAATATAGAAATCAAATGAATGATCTGTGTTATTATAACATTTATAATATTTGTATAACTTGTGTTGTAGGTGACCAATCAATTTCATTCATAAATCCAGAAAATCCAGTCAGTTCTGACATCAGTGGTATCTATGAAGTAATAATTTATAACATTTTTAATATTAATTTTGGAAATTTATTACGATTTTGAAGTCAAAATATATTATGATATGTTTTAAATCTAATTTCTTCATTTATTTGATTTTTTATTTTTTCAGATTGACAGCAGATTTCAAGATACTCCTAAGGTATTTGATTTTGATTTGAAAAATGAATTTATTTTTCTGTCCTTGTAACTATATAAGTGTAGCTTTTTTCAATGCATTTCTCTAGACACACCTTATTTTTATTTATTTATTTTTTCTAAATGAATTTATGTGATAATTCCTTATACACCATACTGTCACCAAGTTCATATTTACTTTTCAAATATTGTTCCTAACTGACATATTTCTGCAGTTGCTTTTAATGCTGGAGCATTCTCAGGTCCGAAGAACTTCTGCTATAGGAATTTTACAAGCTAAATTTAGAGATGATGACAATGATGATGATGTACCTCTTTGCTTTCTATTTTTTGCACTTAATGGAGTACCACTCGCTTTTAACATTTTGTATATGAGCAACTATTTCCAGATCTTCATAATAGAATTTATTATTCACAATTAAATGAGCTGTTTTGTATGCTTGTTTACAGTCGAAATAAATAGGTGATTTTTCTCCTGTAAGTTATCCACAGTTTCTGCCATGAGAATTATTACCTCTTTATTCTGAATCTGAACAAGAAGATGCTCCAGTTTCTCTAAATATCCACTGTTCTGGAAGAACTCATTGTTATTGTGGAAGAATTTATTGCTGACATTGTTATTCATCTGGATTAACATACTTCTGGCCATTTCCACAATTTTTGCAGGGCACCCATTTGCTTATTTGGTTGTAGGATTAAATACAGAAAATGTATTTCTTTCATAAAACTGTTCCATTCAGCAATTGTATTTTCATAAAAGTTGATTTATTTCTCACATAACTTAATCATCATCCTCTGCTCAACAGTAAATATATCACTAGGTAAAAAGATATTCTGAAACCACTGAATCAGTTGTCAGAACATGTGATTTTCTTTTACTTGCAGCTTATCACATTACATCTCTAAATATCTTAATTAACATATAATTTCATTTCCTTGCCATTTTCACATATTTGAGTACAAGATAATGTGCTTCTTTTGTAGAAGAATAATACGGTATAAAGTCCAAGATCCGGACTCGATGGGACTTTGAGGATTCTGGATTTTGGATTTTTCTGGATATTGGATCATCAGTTTAAAATCAGTAAGATGGCATGTAGAAATTATAGAATTAAAAATATGAAATCATGATCTATGAAGCATTTATGATCTAAAGGGTAATGCAATTTACAAAAAAGTTTAATATTTATTTGTTTACTTTATGCTTTTTTTGTACTAAAATTTTCTCTTTAATTCTGTAGACAGACATAATTTCTTATTCAGTTAGAAAACTCCATCGTTCTTGTCCTGTAATTGCTGAGTTGAGAATTCCGACTAACTTGTCAGTTGAAATTTTTCATTTACAGTAACCTCTCTGTCACTTTTCTTTACTATCGGTACTGGTATTTTCTGGATCTAGAACCATACTATAGATTTCACAGTCCATTAATTGATTGATGATTGGGGCATTTTCATCGCAATGAAAAACTGTTGTTATATCATCTTCATTTATTACCCCTTCTCCACATTTCTTTACAAAATCCATTAATTGGAAAATTTCACATTTTGTTTGTGATATTGGAAAACCTGCACATTCATGGCTATCGTATTCATCATCCTTACCAGGAAATATAGTAGCTGGCTATAAATTATGCCACACATTTTGTAAAGTATCTGGAGACACATCTTCCCACGATCTTGCGGTGCTCTACAAAACAGATTTTATGTTAAAATATTTCAACAATTCTTGAATAGTCTTGCCATTATTCAAGAAATTTAACATGGATTTTAAAAATGCTGCTTTATATTTGCATTTCAGCACGTGCCCTATTCCGATAACCGTAACCTGAATGATGGATGGATCAATGTGTAGGAAAAAATAATATGGGTACATTATCTTTCACTAAAACTTTAAGTGAAGTATGAGCCAAACAGCCGTCTACAATCAGGACAATTTTTGCGTCATCTGGTAAAACAACCAAATTCTGCCAAGCCTCGGATATTAAATGATTTTCAAATCAATCATTCATTACACTTGTGTCATCCGTGCTCTTTTATTTGCATGATATATAACGGGGAAATTCTTTACTCCTTTGAATGCTCGCGGTCACGTATTTTTTCAGATTACGAAACGTTTACACTTTTGCATTTCTGCAGCATTTGCGCATGCTAAAATTGTTGGTCTTGCTTTGGAATCTTTGATGCCAGTGGAGGTATTTCGCAGTACATATTGCCAGAAGAGGACAATTTCATCAGCATCGTAAATTTGTTCTGGAGATAACTTTTCGCTATTATTGAGTTCAATTAATTCATCTGCAAATAGTTCAGCAGCTTCAGTATTAGCTGATGCTTTTTCACCCAAAATTTTTAATTGCATTATATCATGGCGCTTTTTAAATTTGGTTAACCAACGTGTTGAATATGTGCATATGGTTTTACCTGCTAAGTTCATTTCTTCATGAAATATTTTCGCTTGAGCCATTAGCATTGGACATGTCAATGGCACGCCCTCGCTGCAACACTGTCTGACCCATTCAATCACTTTTAGCATAACGAATAATTTTTCTGTTATTCATTGCGATGGGGTGTCGGAATCCACAAAAAATTCAAGAAGTTCTTTTTTTTCCTGTTTGCTTATGTCATATACAGTTGACTTTCTAAAGTCATACTCCTCGCATAATTTTGAGACGGATATACCTTTATCCATTTTTTGCAGCAATTCCACTTTTTGTTTAATGAACATCGAGACATACTTTCGCTTTGTAGATCCTGCCACAATTCCAGAATTAGAAACTCTTTTTGACATAATTGAAAGTTCAAATTTTAGTTTTCTTAAAATTCCTGTAACAAAAACAGCCTGTAAAAACTAATAAGCTGGATCAAATCGGAAAGTCAAGGAATAGCACAACATGCTATATTGACTGAAATTCCTTGGAATGAGCAAGATTAACAGCTTCCGCTATACATTATTGGCTATGTGTCATGAGATTGCCGGTAAAAGACAAATTGTTCCGCTAAATTTTGTCTTGCTTCTATTGTGCACTGAGACAATTAAGCCTGAATTGTATTTGTTTAGGTATTTATTATACTTATGTCTATTTCTTCTACATGCATACGTCTTGAACAAATAAATTCTTACATATACATTATCGAAGGTCTGTGCTAGATATCTGTCTTACTGCTTGATGCAATCTCTGTGGGTCCTAAATTCTGGTACCAAGTGCCTTCCTAAGTTATAAATTTTTGCAGCTCCTAAATTTTGGATCCCAGTACTTTCACGAAATTCGAAAAATTTTTTGATCCCTTAGTTTTTTTCCTCTGTGTTTCTCTAAAATTCCAAAAATTTTGTCTTCTCTAAATTCTGCTGCCCAGTGCAGCTGTTACATATTTCCCGCGCCATTCGGCTAGAGGGCGCTGTGTACGTTACAATAGCCAGTGGCAGGCGGGATACGTGTACATTCCAACAGTCAGTGGCAGGCAGGATACTAAAGGTGTAGGACATGGAAGGCAGAGATGCCTAATAATATATCTCTGATTGAAATTTTCATATATTTTCTTGAAAATAAATGTTGTTATTGTTTACAAAACCTCTTATTATCTCTTGGATGCACCTTTAGTCTCACAGAACCATTAGATGCAAAATTGGTGCATCTTGTCCGGGAAAGTGGAATATCGGAAGTAATTAGTCATCATTACTGGATTATATTTCTGAGAAGTTTGGATACTGTACGTACGCTTTTGGGTTGCATACTGGACTGTGGAGGTAAGATCTTTTGAACTCACAAATTCAGAGTTAATATGGATAAGCTTTCGAAAATAATTGAAAAACGAAGTAACGTTCACGCTAGTGTTACTAAAATAGTTAAAAGAGTGCAGAAGCTCGATGAAGCTGTCGAAGATGTAAGTTCATTATCAGAACTACTGGAACTATTAGAAATGAAAGAGCAGATCTTGAAAAGCCATGATTTAGAGGTGGAAGCACTCATAGACGATCCGGAAAATTTTAAAAGTGAATTAAAAGCTTCGGAAGAATACGATGACAAAATATTGTTTGCTAAGATTAAACTAAAGAGCAAAATTAAAGAATTAGCAGCAGAAAATGTTCAGCGGGCTTCTTCAGTTCTTAACACATCTAGTGTTTCGGAAAACACCATTACGGCTTTAAAATTACCAAAGTTAGAAATTTTGCGATTCTCTGGTGATTCTGGCAAATTTATGGAATTCTTAAACTGTTTTGATAGCACAATTGGTTCAAACAATTCACTTACGAAAATTGAAAAATTCCAGTATTTAAAATCTCTTCTTTCTGGTCCTGCATATAAAGTTGTTGCGGGTTTTGAATTAAATGAGAAAAACTATGACTCATGTCTTGAGCTTTTAAAACAAAGATATGGTAGAACTGATTCTATTATAAATTCTTACATGACTAAATTATTAAGCTTAGAACCCGTGAGTTGTTCGTCTAACGTTAAGGGTTGGCGTAAATTCTACGATGAAATAGAAGTTAATATAAGAAATTTGCATTCATTAAATGTAACGGAGGGTTCATATGGGCATTTATTGAATCCAGTATTATTGAAGTTGCTACCACAAGATTTGGTGTTAGATTTTCACCGAAAACGAAACAGGGAAGTGAATTGTGAGGTTTCGGAAATTATTACGTTTTTGAGGAATGAAGTCGAATCTAGGGAAATTGCCAAAACTGTGATGAGCCCCCTAAAAAGTTACAAAACGAAACGATCCTTTTCCCAAAATTATCAAAGTGGTTAAACTTATCAGAAAAACTATTCAAAGCCTAAAAATATATCAACCGCTTCAGCGATAAATAGACAAATAAAAAATGTTTGTTTATTCTGTGACGGTCATCACGATTCCATAAGTTGTAAAAAATTGGATGTAGAACAAAAAATAAATAAGCTGAAGATTGAAGCTAGATGCTGGTGTTGTTTTAAAAAATATCACATGTCTCGCGAATGCAGGGCAAAAATATCGTGTAAAAATTGTTTAAGCAGTTTTCATCATGAGTCAGTGTGTAGAAAAAATAAACCCATTAATGGTACGATGAGAGGTTGTGAGAAGCAAGTGAAAAGCGAAACTGTTTTGAATGACTCACAATCTAAATCTAATAGAAACGCCGAGAATATTTCTGTATCTCATAGTAATATATGTACCAAAAATAAGCCCTTTTTACAAACATGCACAGTTTTAGCTTGTTCGGATAAAAATTCAGTCTTAACTAATGTTATTTTAGACAATGGTAGTCATCGAAGTTTTATTTCATCTCGATTAGTTAAAGAATTAAAATTAAAGCCAATACGCTACGAAAAAATAGCTATTTTTGCTTTCAGAGACAAAATGGCACGTGAGAAGGAATATGGTATCGTTTCATTGACGTTGCGCAATAGGGATCAAAGTTCGAAATCGTACGAGTTAGAAGCTGTCATAACGGAATATATATCTAATTTGTCCTTGAAAATTCCTGATGGATCTATTCGCAATGCGTTGAAGGAAAGAGGTTTACCTTTGGCTGATTCATTTTCTGCTGACTATCAGACGGAAATACTTATCGGATGCGATTCATTTTGGGATGTTGTTTATGACCAGAGAGTAAAGTTAAATGAAAACATTGCTGCGATAAATTCTTGTTTCGGTTGGTTACTAGCGGGAGTGGAAGGAAGTCATAAATTGACTAATAATTATGAAAATGTATGTTTAGTCATAGACTCTTCTTCCATTTTGCGCGATTTGAAAAAATTTTCGGAAATAGAAGAATTTCAGTCAGACAAAAAAAACCTTTCTGAATGGGACAATCAATTGATTGAAAAATTTGAAAATTCTCTGGAATTTAATGGGGAAAGGTACGTTTGTAGATTGATGTGGAAGGAAAACTTGGGACTTGCAGTTGGGTTGAATTCTAATTATGAGGTTGCGAAAAAGCGTTTTGATTCGTTAAAGCACAAACTAAATAAAAATCAAGAAATTTATGACCAGTATAAACAAATTATATCGGATCAGTTAGAATGTCAGATTGTGGGAAAATGTGTTAATGAAGATAAAAATTCAGGATATTATATGCCCCACAAAGCAGTAATTAGGGATGACAAGGAAACAACTCGAGTTAGAATTGTTTATGACTGTAGCAGTAAGGCTAATGAAAATAATAAATCTCTTAATGAGTCTCTAGAATCGGGAGTAAGTCTTTATGCAAATTTATTTGACATAATTCTTAAATTTCGAGAATATCAATTTGTATTTTGTGGAGATTTAGAGAAAGCTTTTCTTATGATAGAGATTGCGGAGGAAGATAGAAAATACCTTAAATTTTTGTGGTTTCCCGAAGAGGTAGGTGATTCATCTGAAACTCGCCATTTAAATCATCTCCCATTCGGTTTAATTACTTCGCCATTTTCCTTGGCTTGCGTTTTGAAATTTCACATTAAGAAATTTAAGGAACATCATCCAAAATGTTATGATGACATGTTAAATTCTTTTCTTTATGTTGATGATCTCTGCTTTGGAGCCAATACCGTTCGAGATGCTTATCATTTGACTTCTACGGCAATAGAGCTATTAAAAGCAGCGGGATTTCATTTGAGGAAATTAAAAACTAATTGTCTGGAATTGTATAAACTTTGGAATGAAAACGGATATGAGAAAAATACTGACTTCGGGCAAGGAACAGGTTTCTTGGGATTGAAGTGGGATCCAATTGAAGATAAAATTAAATTAGATTTAAGAGGTGTTAGGAATTCCATTGATGTTAGAATCACCAAGCATCACATTTTGAGAGTTATTTCAAAGATATTTGATCCATGTGAACTGATTAGTCCCTTTGTCATGACTGTGAAAATTCTTCTGCAAGAGATGTGGGAATGTGGTCTACAGTGGGATGAAGATTTGCCAAGTGACCTACAAAATAAATGGAGAACATGGTGTTCTGAACTTTGTGAACTTGAATCAGTAGCTATTGAAAGAAGGTTTTTTTGAAAGTGTAAGTGAAGTTTCTCTTTATGTGTTTTGTGATGCCAGTCCCAAGGCATATGGGGCTGTAGCGTTCCTAAGGTACGTGAATTACAATGGCCAAATCAAAGTGAGTTTTATAATGTCAAAAAGTAAGGTTGCTCCTTTAAAAGCTTTGACTCTTGCAAGATTAGAATTAATGGCAGCACTCCTCGCTGCACGTTTAGGAAATTATTTACGAGGTCTATTTCCTAATTTTGCGAAACAAATTTTCTTTTGGAGCAAAAATCAAAATTTTCTTTTGGAGCTCAAATCGTCCTTCATTGGTTGAAAGGGTCTTCTAAACAATGGAAACCATTTGTCGCCAACAGAGTAGCTGAAGTGTAGTCGCTGACTCTACCTGAGTGTTGGAACCATTGCAGTGGCTCCGACAATCCCGCAGACCTTACTACTAGAGGAGAATCAGCTAGGAGGATTCTTACAAGTTCTCTGTGGTGGTCAGGCCCTGTCTGGTTGTCTTAAACGGCTTTACTCGTGGCCTCTTCAAGAATCGCTACATCATTTTAATGACATCTGTGATGAACGCATTATAGTAAAAGAGCGACAGACTGCACTGGTTAATTCCATGGTAACCAGTTCAGCTAATGGAAACTTACGTATGTTGTCGTTACTGGACATTAATGACTTCAGTGGAATAAGTAGATTACTGCGTGTTACTGCTTGGATTAAAAGGTTTGTGCACAATTCTAAGCCTAATTCTACAAAATTAAATGGACCTATATGTGCTCCAGAACTCGAGCAAACTTTGCGGTTTTAGATCAAAGCTACTCAATTCAAGCATTATAGTACAAAAGTTACCCAACTTCTTGTTAAAGGAACTATCGATAAGAGTTCACGCTTATTTAATTTGAATCCTGAACTTGATGATAATAACTTACTTTGTTTAAAGGGACATTTACAGTTTTCAAGTAACGATATGCGAGCCAGACATCCTTGGCTTCTTCCATCTAATGATAATATTGTTGAACTACTTATCTGTGATTCTCATACTAAAATGTGCCATTTAGGTGTTGATGCAATTTTAACACATTTACGAGAACAATTCTGGTTTGTTAAAGGTCGTCACTTTGTGAAAAAGGTGTTAAATAACTGTCTGATTTGTAGACGATTCAAAGTGAAATCTAGAATGCAGGTGGTTGCCTCTTTACCGCCTGATAGAATTCAAGAGCATCCACCATTTGATATATGTGGTGTGGATTTTGGACCATTTTTTGTTCTTGATTTTACTACAAAGTGTTATTTACTTATATTCAGCTGTGCTGTGACGAGAGATATCCACTTAGTAGTTCTTAACATAAGTGCTGATTCTTTTTTGTTAGGATTCCGACGATTTGTTTCTCGTCGAGGATTATGTTCCACTATATATTCTGATAATGCCAAAGCTTTTAAAAAAGCAAAATTGTGAATTGAAAAAATGGTGGAATCAGATACATAATGATCAAGTTAAAAATTTGTTTGCTTCTAAAGGTATAGTTTGGAATTTTATAGTTGAAAAACGTCAATGGTGGGGAGGTTTCTGGGAGAGACAGATACGAACGGTTAAAACCTGCTTAAAGAAAATCGTTGGACGATCCTCTCTCTCTTTGAAGGAATTGGAAACTGTTTTTTCAGAAATTGAAGCTCTGGTTAATTCCAGGTCTATCACGTATCTGTACAACGAACCCTCAGAACCCTCTCCACTCACCCCATCTCATTTTCTTATTGGTAAAAGGTTGGTGTCTTTACCTGTAATAAAACATAAAAATGAAAATTTTAATGTTAATAGGAATTCTTTGGTGAAGAATTATAAATATCAGCAAACACTTTTGAATCACTTCTGGAAAAGGTGGATATAAATATCAGCAAACACTTTTGAATCACTTCTGGAAAAGGTGGAGAAAGGAATATTTACTTAATTTAAGATCAGCTTATATTTCTCCACAACCAGGTAAAATAGTTTCATTTAAAGTGAATGATATTGTTTTGATTAATGATGAGCGTTGTCCCAGAAATATGTGGATGATGGGGAAAATTTTAGAGCTATATCCAGGAAGAGATGGGAAAGTTCGTTCTCTTCTTATTCAGACTCCTAAAGGACAAATAAAGAGTACAAATAAAATTCATCCTTAATTGTGTTAGTTTAATTGAGTTGCATCATGTTAATGTTCTATCTGTGTATTAATGATAGTTTAAGTGTGCTTATATTTTAAGGCTTGATATTT